>VWZX01009229.1:1487033-1960156 GCA_013399015.1 Galbula dea
AAAGATGTTGAACAGGAGAGGCCCCAACACTGACCCCTGAGGGACACCACTCGTGACCGGCCGCCAACCCTCCAGGCATCACAAACTATCTGAATGTATGTAAATATGTCCCATCCTTGAAGCTGAGGGAAAATGAAGCTTCCTGTAAAAATTGCTCAGATTCTATGAAAGGAAAATTTATGGCTCCAGGAATGAAAATGGCATTACAGGACCTTACAATTGTTCCATTTTGTTTCCTGTAGCACATTATTTTCTGCATCTTTTACAAAACACACCCACATAAACTCACCCACACTCTACATATGAGTATGCTTGTATGCAGGTATTTATGCACATGCATATTGCCTATATAGCCACACACATGCATGCATACCTATAGAATTTTTAAAGGAAATTCAGAAACTCACTAAATGATGGTAACTCAACGGAACAAAAAAAAAGGAAAATAAAACAAGCAAACAACAAGAAACCAGTAGTCATTATAGTCTAATCACATTATTTTCATATTAAACCCTCTCTCTTTGATTTTACAATGACAGGTTTGATCTTGCACAGTTTAGCAGCAGTATTTTATCTCTTTCTGTGAACTTTCTCCTATTTCCTAAGCTGTTTTTCCACACTTGTAATCATGTTATTCAAGTGCATTATGTATTATAAAAATAACCATAATAAAGTTGTATGTAAGTGCAAGGTGAGAAGTGATGAACAAAACAGTGACACAACACAACTGATCATAAGGACTGTAAATGGGAGGCCATTTACATATTGCACAGCAATAAATGATTATTATTACTATCATTAATAAAGAACTCCAAGGTGTCAGAGGCATACAAAAAGACATATTTCCTCCTCTAAAGAGTTTATATGTGAAACATTGCCAGGCTGTTTCTTCTTGTCTTAAAGGAGTAAAACACAATAGATAATGAAGAGTTAAACACACTATATTGGGTTGTGCTCAAGCCTGTGCTGCATCAACAAAGTTCCCTCCTACTTTATCATACATTTTTACCACTAAGAAAGGAGTCACACAAGTAGTTTGAGACTTGCTGAAACTTAGCTTGCAAGATATCAGTGTTTCAACTCACAAGTGAACTTGAATGAAAGCAAATCTATTTTGCCTACTCATCACAACTTGAATGAAGTCAAACTTGCGTTTCCTGGAGTCATCGTTTTTGAATGAGACTTCAAGCAAAACTTTCCTTTGGCTCTCAGCCAACAGTCTGCACTTGTCTTCAAGTGTGTCCTGCACTGCAGACCCTTGAACAATGGAAGTTCAGAAGTTTCCACAGACAAAACTAATTCATTATTTCCACGACAATAGAAAGTACCTTTCATAAAAGAGAACAATAAACAGTTCCTGAAGAGTATTCCCTTCCACAGAATTAGTTCATCACTTCTATTTCCAAACACATATATCCTAATCAACTTCGCTCCTGCAATGCCAACCCTAACATAAAAACACCACAGCTGTTAACAGGGTAAATGTAAGCAGAAGTGACCTAAACCTTAGACCTCTATGGAAAACATATTATAGAGAGATATGATATATCTAAAGGTCAATAAAGGTGAGCAAAAAGGCAAAAATCTGGTATATAATAATGATTAAGATGATGATGTTCATCAGAGGTGTATAAACCTTTTCAGTGTTTGTTACTTCAGTTTCTTATGCTGCTAGGTAGATGCCAGGACAGATTCTAACAGCCAAAGGAGAGTAGGAAATAAATCTGACTCTTCTGAATTTAGTGGAATATTTGCCATTTGCTTTGGTAGGATCAGAGTTTCACCTCAAATATGAACAATTTAAAATTGTTTCAGTGGGATTGTTCAGGGGTTAAAGTTCTATTTCAGTGTGAAAAAGTAAAGTTAAATCTTACTTTTAATGAGCATGGGTTATTTTCTGTCTAAATGCTATGTATATCAAATTACAATAATAAAATATTTTCTTTCTCTGGAGACTGATTTATAGTCTGGTTTTTGCTCATCTATATGTTTCCTTTTCAGATCCTCCACAAGCTGAGAAAAAGGTAAAAAAGGCAACATTTTGGCATACACCGATGAAAATTAAAACAATTTCTAAAGCATACTTCCATTCTGAAATTGAAAGTAACCTTTAAAATAAACCTTTAAAATAAATATACCTGAACAAGATTAGGAAAAAAACCCTCAAAAATATTTGTCTCCTTTTTGTACTTTATTTTGTGCATATAAAAAATTGGGTTTGTAGTCAGTTTTGCTTCTTCAGGGAGAACGAGTTTTATTTTTCCAAGATTACAAGACAGAATGATTGTGTCATTCTCAGGAACTGCTATCGGAGATGTTCATCTGCATACTTACCATTAGCAGTGGAAAGCAGTGATTATAGCATATTTCAGCACATCCTTGACACTGAGAAGACTGCAGGTGAGTACGTGAGGAGAAGCAAAAAAGGAAAATGTTACTGTTAGGTCTAGGTCATTTGATTCCAAATATCTGTGATAAAATCTAATTTTCTCTGCATATTTTTAATTTTTTATTATTATTTTCTCTCAGTTTTAGCAGAAACCTGGGATTTCTGTTTGAAACTGAAGTTGATTTCCATTTTTATTTCCATTCAAGAAGATATAGAAAATTGTATGTGAAACTGAACAAGAACACAAGCTCTGAGCCCTCTCACTTTCTATCTTGCCTTGCTTTTACATTCTCCACAGTGAAACTGAGCAGGTGGATCATTCAACTTCTGCCTCCTCTTGGCTCAAGAGCAGGGAAATTGGAAATTCTTAAAGTGGCAGTCTGAGCTAGACCTTTCAGGCAGGTAATGTAGCACTAAGGGACCAGCACCCTGAAGGCAAGACCATCCAGCTCTGATCCAGGGAACATGAAAGCATTAACACTCTCATGCTCTCTGCCTTCCCAGATGCCAAGGTCAGAACTCTGGACAAATTCCATATGGTAGTCCTGTCCATTTGTGGGTTCCAGTTCCCGGTTTTAGAAGAGTTTCACAAAAAGTGTAGTGCAAACCAGAGGAATCCTGAAGCTGGTGATTACCAGCAGGTGGCAAAATAAGATACCCTGTGGACTGAAAGAGTGGTGAGATATTGGAATAGGCTGCCCAGGGAGGTGGTGGAGTCACCATCCCTGGACGTTTTTAAGAGGAGGATTGATGTGGTTCTTCAGAGGATGATTTAGGGATAAGAGTAGTGTAGTGTAGGGCTATCGGTTGGACTAGATGATCTTAAGGGTCCTTTCCAACCGTAAAGATTCTGTAATTCTGTGACTCTGTGATTCTTCTTTGGTTTCATTGGAAACTATTTAGCAAACATAGGAGTCATAAGAAATGCTACAGTTTTGCAATGCTGACATTTTGTTTTGTAAGGAAAACCTGCTACCTTGAAGGACTCTTAACCAGTTCCTGAAGACATGAAGGAAAATATGTTGAAGATCTGGATTTTTCAGTACAGCTCTAGCTTTGTATAGCACAAGTGTGTGCAGTGACAGAACACTGTGGTGTGCATGGTTGGGGAATGGATGGGGCCCAACAGTATTATAATGTTCTTAATAATTTTCACATAATCATTATTATAGGTAATGAATGTCAGCAAGATATTGTCACCTCATCCTGTTTACCAAAGGAGCAGGGATACCTGTGAAGTCTGTATACTCAAAACAGCCACAAGAGGGGAATTTGCAGTCAAGCAGGTGAGGTAGGCTCCAGGTCACATCTTACAAGTGTAATCCTGCAGTAATTAGTGGCACCTTTTGTATCTATTTCTATGGTATGTATCAATAAACTTGATATGTCAAAAAGAGACTATATATTACTGCCTATGGTTATACTAATAGTACGACTTGCACATACTTTTCTTCCAAAATTTCCCATGTGGAAATTTACTTCTTCTTCAGTCTAGCAGAAATGCAGTTCAGGATTTTATTAAAAGAATTGAATGTTTGACTGTCAACAGGCAGAGCAGTAGTATTGGATATCTTGTGCTGTAAAGTAGAAATAATGCTACAAGGGAAATATCAATATGGATTAGTCTATGGGCTATGGATTTGACTGTTTATTAAATTGGTTTTAGTTGTACAATGTATATTAAAGTGAGATAAATTCACAATTCACATTTCATTGATTTAGCTAAGTTCAATTGAGAATTCGTGTTGATGTTTTGTATGTTTATATTCAACTGTTTTTTCCTAGAAGTTTAATCACTGTAAGCTTACATAGCCAATACAACCTGCTGTGAAAGCTTGGATCTTTAATACTGCACCATAAGACATGGTACTGAGGTAGAACATTTACTGCTGGCCAGAAAAATAAAAATACCCTCACTTCAAGATTACGAAGTATATTTTAAAAAGATCTCTGGCTTGTCTTCCAGGTAGTTGGTTTCAGAGATGTTGTCTTAGACATAGAATAAAAGATTATTGTGTGCATAGAAAACTGTGCACATACAAAAGCTATAGTGAGCAAATCTGAAAACTGTAATGCCTTTCTATAGTCTGATACATATATTAAATCCAGTGGCTCTTATAGTCTACATACTGCCCAGAGGTGTAACACCTATAGATGTGTGTGCATTTCAAGGAAGCCTTTTACTTGACTTGGTAGAAAGAACCTGAAAAAATATCAGTGTAATGATTATTTTTAATTGTCTTTTACTGTTGAATACTTATTTTTTGATTCATAGACTAAACCATTGTTAACTGTTTGATACTAATTATACCAGTCTATGACAAAATACATATTATTATGCATAAAGATGACATCAAAAGTCATGGATATTCACATGTCCCTTTGAAAGATATAGTTTAGTTTTGCTATTCTGTATGTATCAGTTGTCATTTTAATATCAAATGGCAATATGTAGTATCTTTACTTCCCAGTTTTAACATAGTATTGTAGAAACAAAATGATGGAAAAACAGACAAAGAAGAATTGTACCTATCCAGACTAACAAAGGTGCATCTTAAGAGAAGAAAAAATATGACAACTCTACTAGCAAAGTTTGTGTTCGCACTAATGGGGCTATTTACCATTGAAAAAATTAAGGCTTCTTACAGTTGTGCTTGTAATAAGCAGATTTCATTTTAAGTAAGCTTTGTAGTTTAGCTATGTATTTTAATATTCTACAGAAACCAGTTTTGCATTGCTATCCGTAGGTTAGCAGCAAGGTTGTACAAAGAATTTATTAACAACAGCATGACTGCCAGGTGAGCTCAATGTCATTTCTGCTTATTTCTGCTGTCCAAAGACTGGAATTTTTTATTTGGTTGGTTTCTACGAATCAGTGTGTTGAATTCGATTACTTTTCCTAGCAGGTCAATAAGGAAAATCAGAAGTAGGAACTCTGATTATCAAGTTCAGAACCTAAATGCTCCTCTCTAGCAACTCGTAGACTTTCTAGTGTGACACTTTGGTGTGCATCTGTTTCCAGCTTTTTAAAACATGGAAATTCCTAAATAAATTGTTTCCAGACACAGAAGATGGGTGTCAGAATGGTAACTGAGAACAGGATAGTAAAGGGAAGGGATACACATGGAGAAGTCTTCTGGGATGAAAGTAAGAGAAGAGGGTATACTAGTCTGGGAGAGGAGGAAAAGGAGTGATATATATAGAAGCTCTGAAATAAGGAACTGATGGAGCTGCAAAGAGTTTGGAGATTACAAGGGAGTGGGGAGGTTGGTAGCCAGTGCACTTAGATGGGAGAACAAAGCCACCCCAGGGTGCGCAGTAGGTTTGACCTTTGGAAGAAATGCACTATGTGACTCTCTTGTTGATGAAACAACAACAACAGTAACAAAGGATTATTTTCTCCGGCACTCAAAAGCTTGCCACATAGTACAGCTTTTAATTGTTAATAAAATTAAATTAATTTGAAATAATCTTGAAATTACAAAGCTTACTAGAAGGGTCTTTGATTCTATACATGACTCAAGGAAACAAATTTTTAAAGTAAATGTGTAAAACTGAAATGAAATACACTAAGTTGGAAAATCCACCTAAACATAGTCACTGCCACTTTGCTATAGATGCTTTCCAACATTACCGACTCTTCACATAGTGCAATTAAAGCCTTTTAAGAAATATTTTAAATAATGGAAATATGCAGATAAATTTGACTTCTTTCAAACTCTACTTTTTGGCACATTTCCGAGATAAAGTTTTGTGTAGACCAAAAAAATGATCCTCCTGTGTTTCTGGGAATTTGTTCATGATAATAATGATGAGGTTCATGATGGAATATTTTCCTTTCTTACCTTTCCGTTGTTAATCTTTTCACTCTCAGCTTATGTATAGGTAGATCTTGGGAAGATCAGAAGTGCAAAATGCTGTGAAACTCCAACTCTGTAACATGAATTGTCAGTTTATGATCTGTATGTCCTTCTCATTGGCTTCTCTCAAGTTTGAGATGGAAAATACTGTTTTTCCTAGAAAAAAATGCTAATCACTCTCTTTTTTTTCCCCCATTGTTTTTTTTTTTCCCTGTGCTATTTTGCTTCTACCAGTACTTTTATTTTTTTTTTTTTAATCCAGGGGTTTTGCCAATGCTCTTTTAAAGAACTAAGAAGAAAACTTTTAATTCTGTGCAGTTTATGTCTTTTTCTGAATGCAGAAGAGATTTTCTGAGAAGGGTCATAAAAATAGCTCAAGTTAGCAAGTGATAATTTACAAGAGGTAACTCAATTTTTTTATGCTGTGATGTGTTTTACAAAATCATCAAGCACAAAGAATTCTTTCCTAACTGGTATCAGTACCTGATAGTATAAGAGTGGCAGAGTACACACAAGCACACAACACTTGATGGTGTTACTGCTTGCTTCTGTGTTCATGTTCTTTCCCCTTTTCTTTTTTTAACTGATCTAACTCTCAGCTGAAGGCAATGTTTAAATGTGAGTAGCTTCTGGGCCCTATTTCATCTCAAGCCTATTTGGCACTTCACTGAGACTTGATTTGGCAGACAAGTCTGAAGGGACTTCATTCCCTCAGTTTCACTACCTAGTAAACAACTGATTGCAATTCCACTTTAAAATCAATGTTAAAGAAGCACAGACTTACTAAGTATAACATGTATGATTTTTCTAACGTTCAGTATTTTTGTGTCTCCAACTTCCATGTCCATGAGTCAAATATATCAGAATGGTAGTCATGACATTAATTCATTCTTATGTGTGTAACTGATATTCATGTTTTAGTGCTTGAAAGCTGTAAGCTCTTAAAGAACGTATTTTTACTTCATGTTCCTGCCACTGGCCTTTTAGGACATGAATTTTATTTAATTTGAATTCCATATATAATACAATATCATATATGAAAGGCAAACCTATTCAGGTTTGGGGATTTCTAAATGCAGTAATTGTCAGTTAATATTGTTATTATGGTTATTTCCAAAATGTATATGACCATTGCTCTACCATAATAAAAGAAAAAGAAGAAAAAAGAAGACCTCAGAGTAGGTTTTTACTCAGCCTTGCACATAAATTTTTATATATATTTCTGAAATAAAGAATAAAAAATATTAAATAAATTCTTAAGTGTAGCCATTTATAAAATTCACAAAGATGCAAACAAGATGGAAGACACAGTAAGGTAAAAATTACTATATTACAATAATAACTCAAATATTAGCACTTATAGATGGTATTCAAAAGCACGTTCTTTAGGATATGTTCCCCAGTCCTAGCTGATGTGTCTAAGTAGTGTAACTTCCAAAGTCCAAAGAAAATGTTGGTTTTTTAAGTTGATGTTCTAGCAAATGTTGAGAAACTAAGCTACTTATACTGTGCGTAAGTGTTAAGAAGTCACCTAACCTTATTTCCCGTCAGCAGTGTATAGCAATTTGTTTTGAAGAAAGAAGTAGGACAACACCTCTGTAAAGGAGTCTACTGTACATTTCGTATGATCTGGTAAACTGCATGCCTATAGTAGAAAAAGAAGCAAGACGAGCCACCTGCCACAGAGGACAAATGGTTTAAAGAACTGATTGTCAATAAAGCAACTATAAATATCTTTAAGATTCACTAGTTTAAGGCTTAAACCAATAAACATAGCATCTAGATATCCAGTGGGAATACTCAGTTTCATTACATGAAAAAGAAAAGGATCCACTGAATCCCAAGTCATCTACCTTCTGAAGAAATATTTAAATTTTAGGCAGGAATAGAATTAAATATTTCTTTGTGTTTCAGAAAACATCTTAAGCATAGGATTTGGAGCATGGATGAGAAGTAGCATGCATTATCACTCCCCCAGTTTAATCTCCTCAAACAGTAGGTAGATCCACCAGGATTGATGGAAATATTCAAAACCCATTTGAATGCGCTTCTGTGTGACCTGTGTGACCAGGGAATCCTGCTGTGGCAGGGAGGTTGGACTAGATGATCTTTCGAGGTCCCTTCCAACTCCTAATATTCTGTGATTCTGTGATAGGATAACTGTCTGTTACATCCCTGAACATAAAAATTATGCTTTGGAGACTATCGGTACACAGAAGAATGCTTCCAAAAGTTTATTTCCTGACCTCTCTTCTGTTTGCTTTGCACCTAAATCACTCTAAATTCTTCTGATTCTCTCTGTATTGGAAATTTTGGTATGTTTATTCTTGAAAAATATCTGCTGCTAGTATCATGTCTTGAAACTGTGACAGACAAAAGGATTGACTTTGATGAGAATGGATAACTAGGTCTATGTTTGCTCAGTCTTTGACCCCTTTATTGACTTATTTAACAAATCTATCAAGTAACGAACAGCTTCCATGTATGCACAATCCTTTGGTAACTACACTAAACAAAATTCAAATTTAAAACAATCATCTACCCTAATCTACATTATATCTGAACATTTTACCTATTATTTTCAGTTGTTCCAAACTTACAACTGAACACAAATGCCACATAGCCTATTTCCTTGATTTTTGTAAGTTATGTTCATATTTTGGTCCTATATCCAAAATTCATCCACCTATAATAGTGAATATGCCAACAATCTTGTGTATGATGACTAAAAGAGAACTTTGTGCATTTAAAGTGTACTTTCCTTTTTAGAAGAAATGGACTAGTAAACAAACAGTTAGCCTTTGCTTGATATCTAAATGTAGTAATGTCCCATTTCCAATGTTTGTGTTATCTAAGGAAAAAACGGAGAGGAGTTACTTAGCCTCATTAGAAGTGATTTATTTACCAATGCACAGATGTATGAATACCTAACCTGTAAGTCTCAGCTGTACAAAGGCTATTAGCTAAAAGTGTGTGTGTAGGTGTAGCATAAGTTTTAAAAAAGCTTCATTCTTAACTGCATTATTTACAAAAATAGACTAAAAGGTAAAGTGATCAATAAATGAGATAGTAAGCTAATTAATAAAATCTAAGTTTTAATATCAGCTAGAGAATTTTAAATGAGATAACTTTGTCTCTATGTATGGTTATACACTGCGCAGTCAGAGAACAGGATTAATTTAAGCCTTTCATTTACTACCTTAAATATGAAACCTGCACATATATTTCTATACAAGCACTATGATGGTTCAGGGATATATGCACATAATCCATCAGTTCTACAATTAAATACACTAATTATTTAATTGCCTTCACCACCATAAAGCAGCCAGAAATGCAAATCTCTATGGAGATTGTTTCAGAGCTGGAGACCTGCTATCTGTATCCCTGCTGTCTCTGAATGCTGTAGCTGGCTTCAGCTCTTCAAGTGTGCTCAGAGGAAGCTCTGTGAGCTTCAGAGTACTCTAGAAACTGAAAATATTTGAAGCCCACTCCAGTGCTGCTTCTCTTTCCACTTACACACCTGGTGTCACTAATCAGCAGCTCTGAATCAGGCTCATAGTGAAGTGTGTCTTTTACCTAACTTCAGTGCCAAATCTTTACTGACTTACTTGCAGTTGAACCATTCTATGAGGGTTCACCTGTTACAAGCCAACATCGCTGTCTTCCTATATTGTAATTACAACATTTTGTAATTTCTGGTGCAAATTAAAAACCTCACTCCTATACTCACAGATTGGCAGTATAGCACTTAGTGTTTAAAAATGTAGGCATTTTTCAGTATAGCAATAATTCAAAAAGTACATGTTTTCTGCAGCTGGTTAATTTCTAAACATTTCAAATGTCATATTTAGATATCAAATTTCAGGTGACAAGCTAGAGTGTGAGCAGAATTTGTACATCTTCTGTATCCTAGTTAGTAAGTACTTTTTAGTAGTTGTTTTCCCGTTTGAGAGATCCAAAACATTGGATTTTTAACAATATTTGAATGTATCATTTATGTTTCTAAAATGTTGTCCTGACAAATAAAACACAACTTGGCAGAAACCTAAGGCAGAATCCTGCCCAGGTATTGTCAGAAGAACTCTTTGGATGATCAAGATAATTGAGATCTGTTCTGTCTTGTATGAATTCTCTTTCACTCAGAAGTCCTCATGATCAGTTATGGAATATGTCTAGTAAGGAAGAATGAAAAAGGCAAAGGAGACATTAAAGTAAGAGCCGAAAACCAAACTGTAAGAATTGATTCACTGAAATATTGTTTAAAGATTGCATTGCTAGAGACAAAATAATTCTTTCCAGTGGTGTTTAGTGGAGGGCCTAAGATTTGCATTTTCCTAGTCAAGAAAGGTGAACAAGATAATGATGGGGAGAAGTCATTGCAGAAGATTAGAAAAAGACAAGTAAGCATCATCATTTGAAAATAATTCTTGATCAGCTAGGAGGGAGAAACAACCAGAAACAAGAGTGAGGGGAAGTAATTGCTTGAGGGAAGACATACATTGAAAAGAGAACCAAGGAGACCTGAAAAACTAAAGAAAAAAAGTCTTGTTGCAGAAGCCACCACTAAAAAGTGAAAAATGTGTTATATAGAAAGGAGTAAAACTGCCTCTAATAATACTTTGAAATGAGATAAGAATAAATTAAATATATAGAGCAATAGAAATGATCCACATATGTGAGAAATCTACTGTTGTCAGAAGTACCACTTAGGTCAAAGAGAGTAAGAGGAAATAATGAAGTACAGGCTGCAGGAAAAGGGAGTCACTTAGTCACTAGGAACAAGAATTGAATTCTACACAATGGCGAGATTGCAGTCTGGACTGACATTGGAAAAAGGAAGCACTGAAAAACACAAGCTTTGGAAAATTAGAGGAGTTTTTCTTTAAGGAGAAAAAAAGCAAAATTCTGCACAGTATTTCTGAGGAGGTTTCCTTTAATTAACAAATTTAGGAAATTCACAGAAGCATGAAAAGATATGAGAGATGTAGGTATGAAAGTAGGGATCAGCCTCAAGTCGTGTTCACAACTGAGAAAACTGTTAGATTGTGAGGGAGAAATAAATCTTTTCAGCTAGCCCCAGAAAACACTGGAAGGGAAGAATAACCAGGCTGATTAAAGAAGAGAATTATTGATATGGAAATGGAGTAGTGGCCACAAGCATACATCAAAATGAGGGAGGAAAAAAATGAAGAAATTAGACTGAATTTGCAATGGTTAGGCATCCCTATGGAGCATCTGATGAGATTTACAGCTCTCCTAAGCAGACCAAGATAGCCCCGGCAAGGAGATGAATACCTGAATGGATTCAGTTTGTACAGAATCCACTGACATCATGAGGCTACAGAATCCCTGAGACAGTATGTGGGGATGTCACTATAAAGTATTGCTATTTGCTGAGTATGTCACAGTTCAAAAGTGCAAAGCCTTCCTTTATAACTTTTTCTCAGATACTGAGCATTAAAGAGAATTACAGTTCTGTCACCCAATTTCAGCAAAAGGCAAGTGTTTGCAAAACCATAGTCTCCTCCAGCAAGGCTGGTGAAGCACTCTGGGAACAAGTCTTATAAGGCTGAGGGAACTGGGGTTGTTCAGCCTGGAGAAAATGACACTTGTGCTCCAGACCCTTCACCAGGTTCATTGACCTTCTTTGGACACACTCCAGCATCTCATTGTCCTTCCTGTAGTGGAAAAGTGTGCAGAAATCAGTCGCCTGAGGGAAGGGTGAGAACCACACAGAGAGCAGGTTTCTGCCTGCTTTTGGCACAGGCAAGTGCATACACACTGCTGGAGAATAATGAGCAGCTCAGTGGAAGCCTGGGGAAAACATATTGCCCAGGGGTTGGGAGAATTCACACTGCCCTTCAGTAGGTGATCTGACGGCTGTAAATAAGCAGTTAATTTTTATGACAGTAAATAAATGCTCTGGGCAGTTTCTAAACCTTTGGAGTCTCATTACTCTCTCCCCTACTGCAAACAGTGTTATCCATGATATCTATGAGAAAGTATATCAGCAAGTAAAAATTCTTAATAAAAAACTCCAGTAAATTCTTATTACCACTAAAAGTATATGTATACAAAAATAAAAGCACTGTTCTAGGGCACCACCTACTGTGGAGTATTAGGGCTGTGACATGTACATTTGAAGGCCATGAATGCCAATGAACTCTTGAAATACTGAAAAATTAATACATATGTTATAGGGAAAGTTGCAGATCAATAGACAACTCCAGTATAAGATAGATATGAAAAAAACCAATCTGATAGTAGGCATATGTTTAAATTCAGTCAGAACTCAATGACAGTGTACAGAAAGAAAATGTTTGTGTCAGAAATAATTAAATGATAAAGAGCATGTGCAGACAAAGGGATGTTGCACTGTGGTAATACAGATACAGGTGGGGGACTTCGAATAAGGAAGTTGTGTTTAAGACTTTCAAGTGGCAAGCTCAAGCAATGAATTAGGAGCCTGTCCTCATCCTAATCCCCCTGGTTGGTTCCTTCAGCAGAATTTTTCAAGAAGGCAATATGTTGATAGGTGTCATTTTGATTTAGCTAACGTATTTTTAAACTCAATAAATGATGAAATAAAATTAGCGCTGGGATGTATAAGAATAACATATTTTCTATCGTACTGAGAAAAAGCAAGCTCTCCCAAATTCAGACCTCTTTTGTGCTGAAAGTGTCAGGATGCAGTGGAAAATTCAATGAGCTTCCAAAATAGTAAATGTACTTTAAATGCTTCTGTGTACATCAAAACGACTTACAATGTTGCCAAGTAGATTCCATATTTATGTTGTGAGGATTATGTATTTAGAATAGTGATAATGTAAAAAAATCTGTAAATTCAGAACAGCTCTTAGAAGCTGAACATAGTCTTTCACAGGTAGCAAGCATCTAAGTAATTTTTGAAAAATGAAGGCAAATTAAAAAAAAAGTATGTGTAAATATATCTGTATCTATACCTGTATGATCACTTATTTGATTAATGAGCTTGATCCATGCTGTACATATTGGTATTTTTCATTATATTTAGTTTTAATTCATTTATTCATACTTTTAACCTTTGTAAGAACATCAGTTATTTAAATGAGTAGAAGGTAAACCACATCAACAAAACTGCAGTGTTTAATGTTGAAGATAACTGACATGCATGAAGTCATTGTATTAAAATACTGTTTTTCCTATTGTTTAGCACAGATGGTGCTGGTAATTAATATTGTGCTATTTTTTCATCAGGGGATTCCCTGATTACAAAATGCGTGCAGTATGTAATAAACTGCTACATTACACTGTTTGAATAAATGATTTATGATGTATATATTTATTGAGAAATCCATTATCTGAGGTGCAAATTAGGTGATGTTTCAACACTTCATAAGAAATATTTCTGGAAAAATCATCTATTTTTTTAAAAATCCATAATTTATGAAATACTGTATGCTATCAAACAGATCCTGTTTACTTCTGTCTTTACTAAAGACCTTACCTAAGTGTTGACAGTCACAAACAGGCACATTAGAAAATGCACATCAGCAATCAAAATATCTTTGAGGGTGTTCTGGTAGTTCCTGCAGAGGGTATTACAAATACAGTTAGGAATAAATTCTTCTGTCTTTACCATACCAGGGTAAAAAATAAAAAATAAAGATTCCAAAGGTTGTTTTAAATGGCACCATGCTTCTAAAACACACACTGAAATCAAAGCATATATTCTAGAAACTAATTTCTAAATAGGAGCATAGAAACATGTTTATATAAGACTACCTAAAGATACACCACCTTTCCTGGTGGTGCACTTTTAAAAATGTTAGAGTATTCTGCGCTGTCACAAAATTATTCTTGGGTAGTATAAGCAGCTGCCTAGAAAATCCAGTTGTCCTGTGGTAAGGTCGTATTAGACAAATCTCTAACCTGTAGAATGCTGAGATTATTTTTCTTATTTTTTTTTAATTCTTTAGTGTATGCACTCCTTTCCCAATCTGCTCATCAAGTGAGAAGCTAGCAAAATTATTCCAGGCCACTTCACAAACAGGAACACTCTCAGTCCACCTACTGAAAATGTAGGTTCCAGTGGTTGGAGCCTGCCCTCTAAACTAGAGGAACTCTCGTGGGTAAAGATGCATGACAAGCTGGTAAGGATATGTAAGATATACAAGATACACGAAATATATTTCAGTTATATGGGAATTAGTAACCTTAACTGGTATAAAATGAATCTTTGTACTGGTTTTGCACATATTCCACCTAGAACTTGTTTTTTATCAGCTTCCTGTAACCTCTTGTCCACATAGCTTTCTCCTGTATGGTGCACTTGCATGGTGCAGAAATACAGATTATTGACCTATCAGGCATTTGTACTTCCTCAACTTTTTATGATATTTGTTTCCTGAAGAATACCTTTTTTTCTCAGAATGAGGAAAATAGTTACTTTCCACTGCTATGTTTCAGCACCTTCACCTTCATCTTCTGATGTGATCTGGGAAAAATGAAAACCTTGTCTGTGCCAGACACTTGGAGAATGAGGGGAAAAAATGTTTCTTTCCTACCAAAAAATGTTTGTTTCCTGCTTAGATGCTTGAACTGGGTCAAAATCTATTCCTTAAGAATTACACATGTTAATCTAGAAATAGTTGGGGCTGTAGGCTGGAGAGGCAAGAATTATATGACTTTTTCCCATTCAGTCTATATTTGAGCTATAGTAAGTGACTTGCTTAGTTAGCTGCCCATCTGCTTTCTTGAGACCTGGAAGAGGCAATCTTTTAACTAAATCTTTTCCAACAAAGCTTCGATGTTTTGCGATTTTGCAGACTGTATTTCATTTTATTCACATACAGTTCAAGGTTAGCATTTTGAAGCAAAATATCTAGATACTCAACATGAATTTTGATTTAAGCAGCATCTGTGAATCTATGAATCTGGGAATATACATATGAAGAAAAACATACATGTGTCTCCTGAGTTGAGAAGCCTATGTCCCAAGGACCGGTAACTACCTAGTACATGCTACTATGGGCTTCAGAAATCATATTTTTTTTCTGAGCAAAATCCCACTTATATCCCCTGCAAAAATAAGTAATTTCCTGTATTCACTGGATTATGAACATATTCACTTAATGTGTATCTCAGAAGTATACTGGATATAGTTTCAATCTGCAGTTTTTATTCTCAGGTATTAATTACTTCTTTTTGAAGATGTGTGAAGATGGCTATAAAACAGATGAATACTATAATTAATAATTACACTTAATCATTAACAGTAGAGCAATAGATAATTTGAATGCACACTTATGAGATACTGCATGTCGTCACCTTTAAAATACACATTTATATTAAAAATCAATACCTTTTAGCAGTTGCAACTTTTATAATCACTTTAAGCTAAATTGAGTAATGCTGGATATTATTTACATTTTCATCAGGCATTTTGCAAATTTCTATTGGTATGCATCACTAAGAGGGAGCACAAAATAATGTAATTAGAATGTAATTTGCAAGTAAACACATGTTCAGTTTAAAAACATGAAATTATTTTCTCGTTAAAATTAATAATATTTGTCATATGTTATGTTTTGCAATCTACAAATTTATTATGACAATCTTGATTTTCAAGAACCTCTCTGGGATTTTTATTCCCACACAAACAGCACGTACATTTGTATGGGTTTTTTAAAGTTCCCTGATTTGTTAGGCTATTAGAGCATGTATTAGTATATTAAAATGCAGACTATGTGTCTACACCATAAACTTTTTGGGGAGAAAAGCAGTATTTCAGAACAGACTAATACTGGTACAGTATATACTACTTGTGTTTTGCTGCATGGAAAATAACAGGTTTTAAGAAGAAACATTTATCATGAAGCAATTAATCCAGCCTGTTAACTTCTTAATGAAAAGATGTTACAAGAAGTGTAATAGTAACTCCACTTGTAAACTATCTCACAATTCTCAGTTCTCTATTAAATATTACTGTAATGTAAAATATTGTATGTTTCAAATTTGCAAGAGAACAATTTAAGAAAGAGCTAATAATTCCTGCAAATAAAACAATAACTAAGCTCATACTGATCACCAAGACTCTTCCCCTAAAGCAGAAAATTAGTTGCTTAGTATTTCAGCTTTCCATGGGATTTTTCTTTACTGTTTTCTGTGTGAAAATATTTAATGAATATAGGAGGTGTGTAAATATCCAGCTTTAATATAGTACAATCTTTCTTTCAAATTCATATTTCACAAATACAGTGCTGACTAGCAGCATAAAGACTATTAGTCCAAATCATAGTGGATTTCTTCTTAAATCAGTCCTTGAATCACATGCTATCTAGTCCTTAATGTATTTGTATATGAAGGACTATTCATTTTCCAGTAATAGTGGAGAAATTTAAAATGTGCAAAACCAAATCTTTCTGCTGCAATATTTTCTCCTTTATGAGTTTCTACTTTGACTATTTGCTTTAATTCTTAGTTGCTCATGTCTCTTATTTAGATCTAATTAGATGACCATACTTGCTTATTCTTTGCATTAAGATGATGCAAAGCATAATGAAAACAACTCGATATAAGTTTCAGAATATTTTGACATCTTGCCACTGCATTCTTTTCTCATACAAAACTCACAAAATATATGCTTTCACTGGTCACAATTTTAAGCAAGTCAGGATACCAACCATACATCCAAAAGTACTGTGTGGCTTGGTTCCTGGCAATTATTCTAAACTTGCAGATTCCTCTGCCTTATTGCAACCAATTGTAAGGCTGATATCATTGGCTAATTTAACACATCAGATTTATGTGGTCAATGCTAAATCACTGATCTATGCTGAAATAATTTGCAATTGCAATATAGGTAAACAAATGTGCATGTGCAAATACTAATTAGACATATTTTTTTAAGGCCTCTCTACTTCCCAATTTATTTATGATAGGTTATATGCAAGATAATATCACATACATGTAGGAAATCATAGTATTGTAAGAAAATACTTAATGAAATCTTGGTTGTTACAAGAAAAAACTATAGAATATCTGATTTAGTTAAACAAATGTACACTTTTTAACATAGATGGTCTTTACCTGGAAAATACATCATAAGGAAGAAAATTCAAAGAAATTAAATGTTAACATTTTATCCAGGACCAAGAAGAAACCTAGAGCTAAAGGTAAATGACTTTTTATACTTAAGGGAATAATATTTTTAGCAATATTATTATCCTTGGAATTACACCATTAAAACTTACTTCACTGTATTAGAATTCTCTTTATGTTTCACTCTGCCAAGTATCATACTTCAGGATCAATAAGTAGATAATAAACTTCATTTATTACATTGAACAATTACAAATGTGATTTATGGCAGCTGAAATGGAACTAAAATGAAGTAATATTCTAAATCTCTGTAAGTAACCTCCTTATGGGCAAGGAACAGTGCTGGAGTTATTGGACACTTCTGCTCCAAACAAAGTGATGAGAGTGAAGCAAATAATGATACAGAGTGATTTCCTACCTTGCTGTCTACAGCTATTATCCTTTACTTTCACTGATAGGCTGATATTCATTGTTCACTGTTCTGTTTAAAGTGTCTACAGATATACAGCTCTGACCATATTTTAATCTGTAAACTGAACTTTTACTCAGTACTCCAGTGTTTGACATTAGCAGGAGCTATGCATGAGGATCTAGGATAGCATATGGCCTGAGGTCCAGCTGGATGTCTGAATATGTCATTCCAGAGGTAGGTTTGGATTTCTCAGTAATTAGCAACTGACGGTTTAATATCCTTAACTCATTTTTTTCTTTGCAATTCATGTTCCGTTTTTCAACATTATAAAAGCACAAATTGTGTGGATGCCAGCAAAAAAATAATAGTAACGAGCTCATTTCCATAGCACATTTCCATAGCATTGGACCCATTTTCATGCTCACTGACTATGGCTTCCAAAACTGAGTTTTACTGGCAAACAAGGTTCTGCTATCATTGTCCTTCCAAATGCCTAGAGGATATAATCCCAGGTTTCAAATGGAAAAATAAAAAATATGGTCGGTTCTGTGTAGGTTTTAGCTTTACTTTTGTTATGAGCTGCAATCACCCACAGAAAATGTAGCTTTGGAAAAAATGTATTTTTCTATGTTAACAGTTTGAATTAATTTTGTTCCTACTCATTAGATGACACAGATTCAGGCAGTTGGGCTCTCCTTGCTCTCTCTCAGTGAGGCAAAGAGACTTACTATGATTTGTCAAATGTTGGCAACTCTGCAGCTTTGCCTTTTCTATTCCCGGGCTCCAATCTGCCTTGGAACAGGTCTGCAGTGGAAAGTTTTTCGTCTAGTGATTTGTGCTTCGTTCTTGAGGCTTATCTATAAACAACCAACAGTAAAGTCATATAGATGTGGCACCAATAGAGGAATATTCAATGGCTGGTTCTTCTGTTTCACTTGAGCACAAAACCCACTTACTTCAAAAGGATCATTTTCTTTTCCAATAGGCTGGAAATCCTTATCTGTTATTTCTGGATTGCTATTTTAGAGCCTGCACCCACTTGCCCTTTCAGTTTTGGAAAGGATGTCCAAATAAACTGTCAAAGGCAGCCTTCCATCTTCAGATCCTATCACCAAGTACTGTTCTGGAAAGCCTATCTGAATACAGTGGGGTTTTGTACTGCATAATTTGTATATCACTGACCAGTGGATGTTACAAAGCAATCTTTCTGTATCGGGTTAGCTCCAGTCCTGTTCCTCAGTCAAACTGTCCTAGGGCCAGAGAGGATGATTGAACCTGATTCTGATTCTGCTCAGCTCTCAACAAATAACAAACTATCAAGGTGAGTACATAAAACACACAATAGCATTCCTGGTTCCAGGAAATGTTGTGGTTTTTTTCTCTGTTGGCAACATTAGCCAAAGGTTGAATGTATTTATGGACTTCTCATGCAAATATTCCTTTGTGAATGTTTTATGCTGGAAAAAAAGTTATGTTTTCCTCTACTTTTTCTGGCTTTTCTGGGTACAGTGGTAAAAATACACATATTGTGCCTACACTGTAACTTGTGTCCTTTAAAACTGTAGCTTTTTTCCCCCTAATCTTTCTAATGCAACCAACACCTTTGTAGCTCTATGCCAGAATTTGTGGCAAAAAACCCAGGTTGTACTCTTCAGGTGAATTCAGCATTACTTATCATGTCCTGCTCTTTATGAGAGATTCTGACATTCACTGTAAGTATTCTACAGTACATTCATTTTGTTTTCACAGAACTAAGGAGTTTAGGATTATGCATGCTTTAGATCTCTCCCCAGGTCCAGGGGAAAACAAATGAGAGAAGGAAAGGAATAGGACAAAGCTCCCTGGATATATCACTGTGAAGGCCATGGACACCTTGTTGACCATACCGCAGCATCTGAATATATCAAATATTCTGCACATAGGAAAATTTCATATTTTCTTAGACACAAGAATTATCAATGTGTGATAGCAACTGGCAAGTTATTTCTTTACTGTTGCTGCTAATAGTTCATCCTGGAAATTAGAGTTGGAGTTAAAGGTATATTTTTGCGTAGCATATAAAATGAAAATGCAAATCTGTTCATATTAAAATGAAGTGTGACATCTATCCAGCTGGACTTCTCCTTGTTTCTTGACACTGAATCTATTTGTTCCCTCATAGCTCCATAGAAAGCTCTTGCTGCTACATAAATGTAGCAGTTCATGTGCATATCATCTAACTAATTGTCTTTTAGGTCAGACATCCTTTGAGGACATCCGCGAAGGCTCCCTTCCAAAAATAAGCTCCCATTTCACCTACCCTATTATTCTTATCAGAGTGTAGTTGTTTGATTAGTTTTTGTGGACTGAGCTAAGATTTTGTGTTATTCTTTACTTAAATTGTGGTTATAATAACAAAAAGCCAAACCCTTTTAATGGAATCTATCCAAGGAATTTTATGGACAATCATTACTCCCACTTATTCTTAAATATCTCTGTGCTAGTCTAGAGCACTTTGTGTCACTGGTTTCTAAGGGTCTTTCTTTGTGGGCTGCATATCAGAACTGCTTTCCTAGGCCTCCTTGCTAAGGTTAACACATGGGACACCTAACAACATAGCCACACTCTGGGCTAGACTTCCAGCAAAAGGGAGACTGGGTTTACTGTCCATGTTTCAGGAAGGTGAAAGACAAAGACTTTCCAATGATTCTAAATATCAGTCAGTCTTTGCACTGTAGATGATGCATCTATATCTGGACAAACAATAATACTCTTGTATTCTGAATGCAGTCTGAAAAATTCCTTTAAATCTATGGTATTCCATAGGATTCTGATTCATCACTTGGGTGTATCTGATGTGTGTTCGAAACTATAGCTTGTGCTATATTTTATACCAAGTGGCCCAATACGCAGAGGGCACATATATAAGAACTTAGAAGAGTTCCCAACTTCCTTGGTATGGCTGTCAGTGCATAACTGCCCAAATGATCTCCAGCACATTATACAGAATTCATATACTGCACAAAACTGGAAACACTAAATAAAGCAGAATGAATGTTTTTGGAGGAAGCAAAGGAATTTCTCTAAGTAAAATTTACGAATCTATTGGCAATTCATTTACAGTTGCTTTCCAGTTATGAAATTGAGGCTATATTAAAGCCAGGCAGTGCCATGCATGGATAAATTGCAGTCGTTTGCTTTGCACTTAATCTGAAGTTCTAAACTAAGGTAACATTTGTGCCGACCACTGATCTTAGGGTTTTGGTCACATGTAGATCTTCTATAAGACCAAATCAATGCAGAGATTTATAACAAGGAGCTTGAGAAATGTACATTTATCAGTTGAAAAAAATGCTGAAATATTAATAACTGGGTGATTGTTATGTGCTGCAAACCCCCTTTTTCCTGCGTGCTGTGGTTGTTGGCATTATTTTCAGGTGTAAAATGTATTCAGGCTACACTGTCATGCCAAAAAGTCTCCAAAGTATTAGCGCAGAAATTCTGGTTCCTAAATCAGTAAGGAAAGAAAAATATCTTGACTTCTATGTGTGAAGAATCATATATAAATTCACTATAATGCATGCTTCAGTAAAATAATAGAATCATAAAAATGTTAGAGTTGGAAGGGACCTTTAGAGGTCATCTAGTCAACCACCCTGCTGCAAGCAGGGATATCTATAACTAGATCAGGTTACTTAGAGCCCTACATAATCTGACCTTGAATGTTTCCAGGGATGGGGCATCCACCATGTCTCTGGGCAACGTGTTCCAGTGCCTCAACACCCTCATTAGGAAAAATTTCCTCCTCCATAAATGTAACTACATATATAAAAATAGTATAGAAACTAGCCATTTGTAGTTACTTAAATAATTATTATAGAGTATTACTATATACCATAGGGTAAGAATATAAAAGCTGGAATATAAATGTATGTAAGAACAAAAATGGCATATATATTTAATTGATAGTTACAAATTACTTAAAATAAGTTTGGTATGCTTAAATAGTTTTGTATGGTTTAATGATGTAAATCCTGAAAGTTTACAATATAAATTCTTAGGAGAACGACCTAGGAAAGGAAAGATCAACACTGACTATTGCATAAGTTTAATTAAACTTTATTTTACTACTAAAATGGCATTGAAAAGCAGGTGTTACTAAAGGCAGTAAAAATTTTTCCATTGACTTCAAAAAGGACAGGATTTCACTGTAACAGATTAGTAAGTTCTGTGGTAATATGCAGTTCATGTAATCTGTGCACTATTTTTTTCTCCTAGGTTAGGTTGGAAATAGTTATTTTCTCCCAAAACAGTACAAAATTGGAAATGCATATCTCAAGCACTTTGTCTATTTGGCTATTAACCTATTATTTACTTATTGAGGCTACAGATATACTCAAAAAGAACACCAACACTTGTTTCTTTAGAGATTTTATTTATCTGCTAAATATACAATTTCAAAAGTGATTTAAAATATTTGATTCCTTTAGATGTGGTTTCAAATATTCCTCATAAGAGCTAATAGAGCTGAACATGAACATTTTTTTTTCTAAAACACATTTTTAGACATTTTGATTTTACCAAAACTCTGATGTTAAAATTGTAATATGGTACAAATATCCTCAAGTTCAGTATTGCCTTAGAACTGTCAATCATTCTGAAGCAACTGGAAAACATTCTTTGTTTTCTTTCTGCAGTATAAAAACAAATCCTGAAGTGATCACTTGTCATTCTTGTAAGGTCCTATTTATTGCCTGAAAATCCAAACTGGATCACTGACATTTTATTTACTTACTAGTGACATGCATTTCATAATAGGTGCTAATTTTATATAGCAAGATGACCCAACCATGTATTAAGCTTATTGTTTTTTATCTGAAATGGATGTTGCCACAAATATCATTGTTTTGCTGTATGTCTCTTTTTTTTCCCCTCTGGTATGTGCCTGACAGTTTCTCTATTTTTTTTCTTTCTTTCCCCTGTACTTTTAAAATTAAAGAGGTCTGACTAATAATGACAAAGATTTCCTAACAGCTAAACCTCCAATTGCAGTCAGTGTAGCAACTTTTCCCTCTCTGTTAACTGCAAGTGTCAACATTTCCTTCTACAACAGCAGAAATTGCTGATTTCTAGCATATGGACATGGAATGCCAGATACGTTGTGGCTTAGCTGAGGCATTAAAGAAATCCCTCCATGTTGCTGAATGCCACAGCTTCCTAGGGTCAAGGAAATTAAAGATATGAATTTCGTGTTAGTGAAACAAAAGGAGAAGAGTATTTGGATTTGGTTAATATTTGAAAAAAAAAAAAAAAGAAAGAAAAAAAAAAGAAGAAAAGGCAAAGTCCAAGCTCCCCACTAGCTCTCGTTGTTGCTCTTGCAATGCCAGGCTGCTATGGATTACAGCTGAGCCCTTTCACAGCGTAAGTACAAGCCACAAAAGCCGCATTGAAATAACAAAACATATTACATGTTGTAAATGACATGAATGCAGTATCTCTCCATGTCAAAAGGATTCTAAGAAATGCAAGTTAACTTTATGAAAGATAGAAAAAGATAAACTGGTTTTTGGAATCGTGTATGGGCACCTTAAAAAACTCTTCATACTAGACAATGTCTAATTTGACCCACTAAGTTTGGCTCGTGTAACTACACTAAATAGGAGTCTACGACACCAAGTACATTGTTTAAAGACTACTTCAGGAGGGTTTAAGAAGAGGATGATATAATCTAAATATGTGATAAAAAGAGATTACTGGTACATATAATATTCCTCTCTGGCAGGCATTCCTATCATGTCATATCAAAGTCTAGCAAAATGTTGAAAGTTAGAAATGTTATCTAGCATTAGCAGGCATTTAAGGAACGCCTCTTGAATATTTCTAGCATAAAAAAGTATTTCATGTGATGTAAATGAATGGTAATTTTCTGACTTTAAAAGAGAACTATGCCAGTACATTTCAGCATTCTGGACCCAATTCTGCAAACATGGAGATGCTTTCAATTTGCTTTGCCTGCCTTCCCGCCTTAGATGGCTGTGATTGCAACGAAATTAATCCATTTAAAAATCTGCGGCTTAAACTTAAGGATTTCCAGTTTTTTTCCCTCTCTCTTTTTTTTTCTTAGAATATCAATAAGTTCCAATTGAAGAGCGGATTCTTTTGCAATTCAGGCATGTGCCGGCGATAACGGGCGAGTTGGCATGAAGAGAGGCAGAGATGGATTAATTATGCAGAGAACATGGAAATTCTGCTTATCATCGGCTAGCAAAGGAGCCCAGCTCACATAATCAGCAAACGAAGGGAGAGAAAAAAATAACAATGCAATGGCACCTTCCAGCCCATCATCAGGATTTTTTCTACCCCCTTGTAATTAAAAAATAACATACACTTATAGCCCTATCTCCTATGCAGGCAAGGAGTGGATGTCCACAAAATAATTGCACTGGGATATTAGAGCCGGGAACAAGGGCTGTCCATTCCTACTATCCCTTACTCTCTCCCTCCCTCTCTCTTCTGGCCTCTCCTAAGCACTTTCTTTCTGTCTGCATTTGGAATCAGATGAATGTCTCAGGTGACATCCTATCTCAGTGTCCATAAGTCCCAAACCTCACCCTTATCAAGATTCAAGCAAACATGTATATGATAAATATTTGAAGTGCTGAGGCTGTGGGGTTTTATCCTGATCACCTATGAGCTATCTGCAGAAAATCACTTTGATGAAAACCATTCCAAATAATATTCCTGAGTTACAGAATAGACTGGTTAAAATGATGGGGTTTTTTTTTGTTGCTGTTACTATCTCTATTCCACCAAAGAAGATCACTTTAGCTGTAAAGTTGTGGGGTTTTTTATTTATCATCTCATGTTTGTTTTCAAAAAACAAGGTAAAAATAAATGCAACTGATTTATTGTTTAGATGAAATTATGGTTATTAATAAGGTTGTTTACATTTGTAATAAAAAAAGTCTGTTTCTCGTAAAAAGAGATTGATTCTATGTTTGTTACTGTTCATTTTACTAATGGTATATCTCATGCAAATTAAGACGCAGACAGTGTGTTTTACAATTTTGCTCCATAGGCAGATGGTTTCACAACCGTTTTTTGCTGCTTTATGTCCACCTGCTATTTTGCCCATTGCTCCATGTAAGTTGTGCTTCCGGACTTACTGAGCCCAGGTGTCCCTCCCCCCAGACTCATTGGTCAGCAAGGGAGACTGAACAGAGAGAATGGAGCCCAGAATGACAAAAATTATGCAATTTGGAAGGGAGAGCAGTAGGCCAGGATTATAAACCCCTACTGTCTCTGGAAATTTAATCTATTCATTGAGGTCCTCCAAAGGAGAGGACCAGTGTGGGGTGCAGTTTACACACCAGTAAATGAACTCCTGGGGACTTTGATAATAACTGATTCTCTACTAAGTTTTTTAAAAAAAACTAATCCCCATTTGGAAACAGCTATCAAGCTGAGAAAGAAAAATCTGATTCCACTACAGAGTTACGCATGATAAATCAGTAATAAATTTTCATCAGTATCCTTAAGAAAAGAAAAGCATTTACAAAACTGGCATCTTAAAGACAAGATAGTCTTTCAAACTCTGCTTTGAGGCTCCATAGTATAAACCCAAAATAAATCCTCCGAGCTCATTACATTATATAATCAAAGCAGTGCTAATGTATATGTGCACACATAGACACACATAGTTTCAGGAAAAGGTTCAACAAGGTGAAGCATATGCTATTTGCTTCAGCAGAACAAGACCCTGTCTAAAATCTCGCATTAGAATCAGAATGTCAGGGGTTGGAGGGGACCCAGAAAGAACATATTAAAATTACTTCTGTGAGGTTTCTTTGTCTGTTTTAAATTGGACTGGAGAAGACCATCTCTTGGACACTGGAACTCTTCCTGCGTCACAGGGGTGCAGCAGTGACATGTGTGCTCCCAGAAAAATGCTTCCAGCCTTAGAAATCCCCATGTCCAATTCTTTTGACTTCCAGTCATGTCTTCCTGTGAATATGCCAGCTGGGGGTATGTAGAATTTCGTGTTCCCACCTGGTCATTTTGTGAACAGGAAGTAATCTGAGATCTTGCACACTCTGGAATTCTGTTCCCTATTCCCATACCAGTCTTAGTGTGATTGTAGAGAGGACACAGGTAATGCCAACCTGATGGCAGCCCTGTTGCAATAACAGTTATGTATGGTTGAATGGAATAGAAAACAAAAACAAAACAAACAAAAACAACACCAAAAAAAGAGGTAAGATGATATGTCCATACTCACAGGAAAACATCAGAGATACAGCCACCAGAGGAACTCAGTACTCTTTAGGTTACACATATATAGTCTAATAGCTTACTAATAGCTTCGTTGCACAGGCAACAGCTGGTCACCTGGAGAAGTACTGTTTGTGAACAGAAGAAATCATGTTCGGAATCTAAACCAGCTACTGATGTCATCCTTGAGCCTTTAACTAGATCTGCATAGCCAGGCATAAATTCATGCAGAGATGCAGCTACAAGTTCACTTGGTGAGTTTGATCTTTAACATTTCCTGGTTTTTGTTGCTCTGCTGTGATAGAAACTTCACATAGAGAGCATACTTCTATCATCTTTTACATTTCCTGAAAACAAGTTTCAACATCTTTCACAATAGGAGGCAGATAATAGAATTCTTAGTAACCGTAGCAGTAAATGGATTTGTAATCTACCCATGATTAAAATTATTTTCATCATGAAGCAGGATTCTCATTATTGTTGCCATTTTAATATTATCAACTAGAAAGTGTCTCAGTGATTGATACTATAGACAGCAAACCCCTATATTATGGTAATTACATCTAAAATGAATCAACCATCCTTATGCATCTTAGTATAGCACCTGATTATTTAAAAACAATTATATTCTGGTGTCACATAATACAACACACTACTTTAAGGAATACACTGGCATAAAAACTGCTTATGGTCAAAAAGTTGAGCCATAGACAAAACAAAAAGGAAAAAGAAGAAAGATACATTGTCCCAAATTTTAAATAAAGTATTTAAATTTGTGAAGAAGAATTTCCATCTGATGTTTTCATGAGTTCGAAAATCTTGGTACAAGTCTGACATGAGAGAAATGAACAGATACCCAAAATGTAGGCATCTCCTTGTTCATAGTATTTATATGAGTGCCTGCTTGTAGAGGTACACAAGACAGAACAAAAAACCCCCACAAAACCCGAAACCAAGTAACAGAGAATAAAACTAAACCATCCCCTTTTAAAAAAAGTCAGTTTCCTGTCCCTCAAGTTTTAGAGTGGCAGTTTAGTGCTGTCTTAAATTCAGGCTAGGTTGTGGATTAGTAGCTCTTCAAAGCAGATGTCAATATCTGGAAATGCTAAACTCGGCAAAAATATTCTAAAAAAATATTTGCTCTCCCTTTCCATATAAGAAGATTTCATAGGGACAGGAGCTTCTCAGCCAGAAGAGCGTTTATACCTTTTATCCCCTTAATCTTCAGCTGTTTTCAGCGCATTTTACCACTGCTTGCTCTTACAAGGTACTTTTTTCATTTTGGTGAAATTTTAGTACAAAAAAATTCTTTAGTGCTTCCATTCATTTGCAGATTTCACCAGGCTTGCAGAAGCACACCTGTTGTGCTGTCTGGATTTCCTTTTCTGATCATAGGCTTCTGACAAAGAAGGGGGAAAAGAAAGATTTTTATCAAACACTCTTCACCGGACAATGAATTTTCTTCACCATTTGAATGTATCTGTGGAATGCCTGAGTGATTCATTACAGCAGATTCTGAAGTATGACAATGGGCCGCAGAAATGACTGATGGTATCTTTTTCCTGATTTCATTTCCCTGATCCTCTTCATCCCTTGGCCTGTGTACCTCGATTAATTAGAAACCAGGGATTTTCACTCATCAGCTGATGGGTTTCATGCTCCACTCTGTCACAAATCTGCTGCTTGCACTATCTCTCTTACAGCTGGTGGCTGCTTTAAAAACTTTCTTTTTTCTTTTTTCTTTTTTTTTTCCTCCTTTTTTGAAGCAGTGCTTTGTGACTACAGGTTTAGGCCTTTTTAAGATTCAGACATATTTTTAAAAAGAGATTAAAAATTAAAGTAAAGAAGATTCAAAATCTCTGATTAAGTTAATCCCTATCCAAATGATACTTGTCCAAAAATGAACTTTTTGAAGAGATAATAATGTAAATGTTTCATAGCTCTCAGCTTTCGAAGTTCTTTTTTCAAGATATAATAATTGAAGTATTATGCAAAGGATGAAAGTATATAAATATGATTTTTGTGAAAAAGGCCCATATGCTCAGTTCACATGTATTTTAGTCCTGCCTATACTATATTGTTAAGCCAATTGCATTTCAGACTTCACTTGTATGAGGCACCTTATAATAGGATACTGCAATAAATCATTGAACTATTATTGTTTCTGGGGGAAATATTTCATAATTGAAAATATGTTGCCCCTTAGGGTATATACCAAATTAAAATCACATGGTGATATAATCCCTCAGGAAACAAACCATAATTAAATAGTATTTAAAATGCAGAATATTTTGCAATAAAAATCCCCCTCAGAAACTTAAAATAATGTGTGAATCACAGACAACAAACATATCAATTATGTCTACCACAGAAAATGTAACCACTGCTAGTTTACTTCCTTATCGTTATATATACCCTACCAGAATTGTTTCATTTAATTTCTTCATTTAATATATTGCCAGCATTAAAAAAGGAGCTTTGTTTTTCTCCTCCTTTTTTTTTCTGTGTGAGCAAGAATTGGAATCAGTACAGTCTGGAATGTCAGACTTCGTGGATGCCATGTATTACCGAGAGGGGCAATGCAGAGACATAGTCATCCATGTCTTTTGTTTCTGTGGATTAAAATAGATCAAGTCTACAACATGGTTAATTTTAATTATGATTCTTTGAGCCTCTGTATTATTGATCAATGACTTAGCCATGTAAGTATATACACAACATCCTATTATGCAGTCCTCTGCCAGACAGGAATTTGCTCAAATAAAAATATTTTTGGTTTATTCTTTTCCTCAGTTTTCCTTTTGTCTCAAAATAAACAGTATCCTGATGTGTAGGGATGCAGGAAAAAAATAGAAAATCAACATTTCTGTGCAACTAAAAACTAACCTTAAAATGTTAAATGAATTGCCTTAATCCACTAATTTTTATGATTCCTTTTTACACTAAGCATTGTTCGTCAATAGTAAGATGCTTTTATAAGGCAGCCTCCATAAGCTGGCCTGGTGTACAAAGGATCCTTGCTACCCTGCAGCAATCTAAACCTTGGCAACCTGCAGCAGAGGGTCAGCTGTGTAGCACACAGGTGTGTAACTGCAATTCCTCTGTCCCAGGACCAGTTCCCAGCAGACTTTAGGAGGATGTATTCAGCTACTGCCGTCTCAGATTTTAATTCTTCAGGTAAAACTGTAATTATACAAAACCAAAATAAAAGGCCATGAGAAATCCTATCATTGGGATTTTTTTTCTTTGCTGCCATTTTGGTATTGGTTAGGAGGGGAAAGACTAATAAGATTCAAAGTACTCTGATTTTTATGAGATAGATTCTGCAGCCTGACATTTCCTGTGCTTTGACAACTTAGAGTTTGTGCAAACACATTAGAAGCTGCATATTGTGTTCCATGGGAATTTGATAGGCACCTACTGCTTTTTCTGGATGAAAATATAGAGTTATTAGATTAGTCTTATAATTTGTTCCCTGAAAACAAGTCAAAACCATTGTAAATATTCATACATGTAAGTCTTTTGTCATCTCTGTTTTGTTGTTTCTCGTGTGCTACTCTTGATCAGCTAGTTCAGAAGTTTGCTGCTAAGCACATTTGTCTGAATCTTTATTCTGAATTCTTTTACTAGATCCCTTTCCTTGACCACATCGTGATCAAGCTCACATTTCTTCCTTTGGAGGTTAGCCTTATCCTTCACAGCCTTGCTGCACATGCCAGCTGCTAGTCCATCTGAAGCCTTCACTGCTGCTGGTTGCAGGTGGGAGAATCCTCATCATCACCTCCAACACTGGGCTCCCAGGCACCTCTTTTATGGTGCAGCCACTAATACTACCCTTCTCGAACCCTCTGTGATTATTCCTTCAAAGTGATTTTGTGTCTAATTCCACGTGGTAATTCTCCAGATTCACCATCTGAGTCCTTCCAACTTTTTCTTCTATTTAACTTCATCTTCAGTGTCAGATTGAAGTATTTAGACAGCTTACTTCAGATTGCTGTAACCATTTAACTGGTAAGTTAATTAAGTACTGGCACCTGTATTGAGGACTCCAGCTTTCCTATATAGAAAATATAGGAAAAGTTAGGAGCCTTCAGAAGGTACTTTAGAGATCTGAAAGCAGCCTTTTGGACTTACAAAGGTTGAATATTCCTCCCCTTTGCTCCTGGTGATGAGCACAATGATGTTCTGATCTTGATGGTGCCTTTCTGGGAATGAGACAATGATAATATGAAAAAATCTATAATAATTGTAACTGTCATTTAAGTTTTGAATAATTCTGCATGTTACAGAACAAGACCTTTAAGAAACAATTTGTGAAAGGGAACATTTATTTTGTGGAACTGAACCCTGATGAACTAAAATCCCATTATCATTTCATTTGTTCCCTGAGATTCATTTTTCTGCAGATTTCCAAAGAACAGCACTAGATCAGTATATCTCTCAGCCCAAGCTTACCAGTCATCATCAACACTATCTTTGTATTTGAAAATTAAAAAGTTAATTAAAAAGCAAGGATGGATAAGAATTTGCATTTCTGATCAACAAAGTTTTTAAAGTTTCTTGTGCTATCAGACTTAGTAAGAAAAAAAAATACCAAAAAATTTTACCTGTTTATTAAGAAGCAGAAGAACTTCCATAGGGTAGGCAACACCTATTTGCTTTTATACAGACATTATTATCTGTACTTTTCTCTAAGCTCAGAAAGACATTATCAACAGCTCCTTTTCTAAGTTGCCTTATTCTGAGATTACAGGTGAATAGAAATGTGAACAAAGGAGCTTTCTGCTCTGACACAGACAGCATTTTGAAAGTTCCCCAAAGGCAGTCAAAGAGTGCAGTGGAAGCACAGGAAAGTGAAGTAACCTGTTAAGGGTAACACAGTAGACTGGAAATGTGAAAGAGGAACACTGGCTTCCCAACTTGGCTTCTTAACTTCATTCTTGATAAAGACATATCCCCTAAAAACAAATGCTTTGTTGAATTTCAGAAGGTTCCTCTCTGCCCATGTCTCCAGCCTATCAAGATCTTTCTGGATGGCTGCACTGAAAACTGAGGTATCAGCCACCCCTCCCAGATTTGTATCATCAGTAAACTATTCCTTCATCCATACTATTGATGAATAAGTTGAAAAATACTGGCCCCAGTATTGACCCCTGGAGGACACCACTAGTGACAGACCTCCAGCTAGACTACATGCCACTGATCACAACCATCACCACCTACTCATCCAACCCACGTTTCCTGAGCTTGCCTACAAGGATATCATGGGAGACAGTGTTAAAAGCCTTGCTATTGACTATTAGAGAGGGTAAACTTAGCCATAAATGTGAATGTGACATCAGAACCCTAATTTATTTTAATTTCTTACATTAATCCTGTCTTCTAATACTCTATGCACATAAAGCCAGCAAAAAAAGTTAAATTTAACTTTTAGCAGAAAGTTATTTTATAACTCAAATTAAGGAAAAGAATTTTTCCAGAGCATCCAATATTATTTAGAAGTGTCCTTTGAAATAACAAAGTCTTATTTCAGCCACAGATTCCAACATTAGTTTCCCACTTTTTGTTAGTATAAGCAAGTCAGCATCTTGGATGACATCATAAAGTTTCCCAACAATTTTTGTTTTGTTTTACAATACCTCATACCAGTACCAGGAAAGGTCCTAATGCAGTGTACTGTGATAAATATAAAATCCTGACAATATTTGGGCTTGAATCGACTACGCTTACTCTTGTTTATGTCAGGAAGTATCCAATCACTAAGTATCATGCTGAAAGCATTCATAGAATATTTCTGTTATTAAGCACTAATAGTTTTACTTTGACTCCTGACACTACACACTGGGAGAAAATGTGGCAGAAATGCTCCCTGATCAGCATAGAAAATACTCTTCTAAATACCTAGAAATGTTCTGAAGTGGGAGAGCTGATCATAACTTCTCCCTCATTTGCAGGGCATGGTATTGCACAGCTGAGCATTTGCTGGGCACACTACAAAGGGGTGATAAGAGATGCACTGGCTTATAGGATAGGCCTGGCACAGCAACTAGGAGCCAGCTGCATCCATGAGAAAATAAGTACATGAGACCTGTGTCCCACAAGGCTGTACTGGGATTTTAGTGGTGGCAGTGTGAAGTCTTCCAGCCCAGAAGAAAAGCTGGAATTTCAAAGCACACTACATTAAGTGAGCTTTTTCATTTTCACCTGCCAGTTTTACACTGGCATGCGCAGCTATTAATGTTAAAAGGGTTAGAAACTTTTTAGACCCTTAGGAGAACTCCTGTGGTGAGCAGGATACATCCAGGAATATCTATTTTTTAACTGCATCATATTGAGTGAAATACAGTCCCTGTTGTTCACTAAGGTAAATATGTCAGTACTAAAATGTATAAACCAGTTTATTTCCAATAAAAACTTGGTTTTTAGTAATTCCTTAAGGATTTCTAAATCAATTTTTAATATGGGCTGCCTTATATCTCCTTCACCAGTTTAACAGTCTCAATTTCAAAAGAAAAGAAATTTCAGTGAGATTCACCAGTAGATGACAGATGGATTCTCTCGTACTGCCTGAGACATGAAATTGCAGGTGACACCTGATATATGATAATAAAAGAGCACCCATCAAGTAATCAGCTCCTGGCCTTTATTCCAGTGATGTCATGAGAATGCAGGTGGCTTACCTCTGGATCTCGGTGCTTCAGAGCAAAATGGTGTGCATTGTTAGGGGCTTACCAAGAAAACTTTTATCTCCTCATCTATGTGGTCTCTGTTGTGATAATTTTGGAGTGAAGCCATCTTCACTATTCTACCTGCTTAGCTGAGTGTTAGGAGCAGTTGGCTGCAGAGCTGTTTATCGTACACTCTCTTGTATAGGCCATATTTTGGGGTTTGCAGTTACTATCAATACTGGAATGTGTCCTGGACCATGATTAAGAGAATATAAGGGGAGAAAATGACCTCTGCTGCAATGTTGAACTTTCAAATATGGGGCAAGCCAGTTTTTAAACTAAAGTCTGAGCAGTAAAAAAGTCACAGAGAGATCCTTTTTCTCTACCCAATACTGTGTGCATCATATTTGGTGGTTTGAAGGAGTAACTAAGTTTTAAAATACTGGTAGACATTTTCAGAGCTGTCAGTTGAGCATTTAATTTAAAATCCACCATTCATGTTGGCAGTCTAACTGTTCTTTATCCCAGCAGTCAAGAAGTTATTACAGAAGTATAATATCTTCCCTGCAACATTCCTAAAAGCAAGATGTTTGTAGTTTGCAGTCATCTTTTCAATCATTCCTGGAAAAGCCCAAATCCAAAATCAGAGTCTTTGCATCAAAGCATGAGGCACTGAATTCAATTGTGTGAGATACCTACCGAGTCTTTGTGGTTCTTGGTTATGACCAGAGATTCAGCTGTTAATGAAATCATGTCACAGCATAGTGCAGAGATATCAAATTCACTGATGTGCCAAATTTTCAAGGCTGCATCCCCAAAGTGTCCTCTTGCCTCAGAGATCATTTTATAAATAAAGCCTCAGCTGAAAAACAGCAACCTATTGTCAGGATCACAACTAAGCCACTCTCATCTCTGTGAAGGGATTAGTGGAATTGCTTTGATTACTCAGACTGAGGAAAAGGTGGGACCATGATCAGGATTGCACTGCTAGTCCACCCTCCACAATATCTTCAAAGAAACCAGAATAGCATGTCCCTTACTTAATGCAAAGTACACAGTATTGCTGTAATGGACTAAAACAGACTGTAATTGAGTTTTGCAGCTAGTGCCTTTCTGATGTGCTCTGTGAATGAGCCAGCCTTCTGTAACACTGTGACACATAAAGAGCTTGCAAAAGCAGCAGTAAACATCTGACAGCTGTGCCCATGGTATAGGCATGGTTAAACGTTCACCAAGAGTGGTCTGAAGGGTGATGGTAGCACAACTTTGTGGCAGTCCCAGTAAGAATGTGTTGTCCAGATTCCCCATATGTTAAGTTGTGGCTTCATTGCTGGCAATGGAAAGACCTATATTTCAGCAGCTGGGGAGGAGTCATTCTGAAAAATACACCCAAGGGGAGGATCCATGAGCAATGTCAACAGTCCAGATAAAAGGAAATAGCAAAGCTACATTCTATGTGTGGATCAGTCCAGCAGATTGATTCTTGCTCAATCTAAAGTACAGAGAAAGATTCCTCCTAATCCCAGAGCCCTTTTCAAAAGCTAATACCCCATTTTCTCCATCTTATTTCATTAACAAGGACTTTTTAGCTTTTCACTTTTAAACTGAAAGCTTGTATATGTTTCTGTTGGAGTAGGATGTCATTTCTCCTTTGGGTCTCTTCTTGGTTATTGCTCTGCCTCAAATTCTCAGTTAAAGCTTTTAATATATAGAATGCCTTTATGAGTGTGTGTCTTCCATTTTGACCTTATCTAAGCTCAGTGACGATAAAATGCTACAAGAGGTCATTCTCTTCCTTTGTTCTAAGACCTAGAAGGTCTTAATTTGCCTTTTTTCCACTATTTTCTTGCTTTTATATCTCACTGAGATCAAACTCCTTGTTCTATCTCTCAGAAACACAGCTTTTATTTAAACAGATTCCTTTCTCCCACCCACATTCTGATAGCAGTTGGACTGAACACAGCTTTCCTGTCCACAAAAGTCTTGACATTTAGAAACATTCCTGTTTTCTGTCTGAGCCCCGTCAAACAGAAAAGCTAACAGTGCTTCATCCATCCCCGAGTGGGCAATAGACCAGTTGTTCATGAGTTTTCCTGTGATCCAGGAGGAATTGGATAGTTGAACTCCTGGTCTTCTGCAGCTGAGGAAGCAGCCACAGTCACTTGATGCTTCACTGCTATGAGAGAGGTGTTCAGCCAGAAATGCCCTTCTTGTTTAGTAGTTAAAGCTGTGTGAACACATTTTTGACAAAATAACACTTCAAAGACAGCAAAAATTAGAGAAAAAATAAAACCCTCAGTCGCTGGAATCCTGACTTTGTTTTCTATGATTGAGGCCCTCCAACTTTGCTTCCTGGTAGGCTGGATTTGGTCTCTTGCCTTTATAGCCTGCCCCAAACCACTCTGGTGGCAGTCAGTCATATCTTTCCCTATGCTTCCCTAATGGAAACTACTCCTCCTCTTCAGTTTCAACTTCCTTCAGTAAGCTCTCACCCTTTCCATTTTCCAGCAATAAAAAGCCACTGAGCTCATGTTTTCGCTCTGTTCACAGAAAGCTAGGAAGATCTGCAGCCTCATTTGGGAAAGTTGCCACACTCAGAACAGCCAAGATCCTACTGTTTCTGTTACTGACACAGATAGGAGAGGGGAGGAAGCAGAGGAGTAGGTGGGAGAAGCATCTCAGTGGTCAGAGAGGGTCTGCAGAGAGTAAGCTACCTGTCCTGTCATCCTTCTCCATTTGGTGACCTCCCAATAGTAGCTTTATTTTTCTTGCTGTGGGAAGCCTTATTAAGGATATGCTTGGAGCAGTTTTTACAGTCTTTCTTACAAAAAATCAGGCAAAAATATTCTCCTTCCAAGAACACATGTAGGACTTTGAAAGCCATATTTTGATGATGTTAAATACAAGAATATGCCTACATTTTATTGGTGTTATTTTAAATGTTCAGCCTGCCTTCACTGGTCTATGCTTTGACATGTTTTATTGTGTCATGGTTTTGACCAATTCCTGTCTGCAAAGTATTGAAATACTAATATTTTAACAAAAATACATCTGTAAAAGGATTTACTTTTGTGTTATTTCTCTGGTTCCCTGAAGAGTAAGGCAAAATATTGTTTGTGTAAGTTCTAGCCCACTACAGGAAATACTGTTTCCATAAATACCTATACAAAATAAAAAAATGATCTGGAGATGTTTTCATACCAGGGTTTTTCTTCCCATATACTTTCCTGAAAAGTCTTTTTATTACCATGAACATCTCATAAAACATATTTTAATGTTGTACACTTAACAATTGCAGGTATTTATTTTCCAGGAGCTTATACATCAAAAGCTCTGTTTCTACAATTTCACACATCCAACCAGAGAGTAAGAAAAATTAAATGAGTCTCCAGTGACCTATGGTAACTAAGAAAACAACTGAAATATGAAATGATGGAGAAACAAAAATTTGCAAAAAAATTGAGTGAACAATTTCAAATACAAATTAAAGGAAAATAAGCCATTTTCAACAAGCAGGTGGAGACATTAAAAATATTGAAAAACTGTTAAATACTGAAAATTATTCATTTTCTTCACATAATAAGAGATATACAAGATGTGATTTTCAGGGGGTTCTGGCTTAGAGTGCTTGTCCTTGACGATGGAAGACAATTCAGTGTGCTGTTTTTTTAAACCTTAAAGGGACCAGATTCTTTATCATGATGTACACATAAGTGGAGTCAGACCCAGATCCTGGAAGGTATCCTTAGTGTCTTGAACAGTTTTAGCTGTGATGCTCATTTTCCCACTTGTTCCAGTCCAAAGAAGTCTTAATTTATATTTTTCATTAAGGCCTAAGCTGTATGCAAGCAGATATGACATCTGTAAACCAGCACCTGAGTGTGCAATGACTGCTCTGCACATGCAAATTGTGTGCATGAAGCGGTCCTGGGGAACTGTTGTTTTATGTAATAGTAGCTAGACATCGGAATTTCCAAGTTTTGTCTTTAATTCAGCATTACTCTATCAAAGTGACAGTGAACTATGCCAATAACTGCAGATTTTTTTTGTCCTTGATGTATAAGTAGCTAAGCACATGAATATGTTTTTGCTTTATAAAGCAGAAAGATATCACTGAACCCTGGAACTACTCAGCCTGTGCTTTAATCACAAATCTGCCCAGGTTTTGGGACAATTTGTATATTATAACATAGATGTATAACCAAAGATCATGTCTAAACTTGGTCTGGAAATTAAATTTTTAATTTTCTAACTAATCTACTTATATATACTATATATTCAAATCTGCATTTGCTGTTCTCTGAATTACTAATAGACTAAATCAGTTTGCAGTAGGATACAGAACTGTCCCTAAGGATCACCATGATTAGGCTGAAAGCTCTTACATTTTTAGAGAGTTTGTGCTACAGAATTATTTCTCCTACTTGTTTATACTTTGCTCTGTTATAGGAGGTAGGACTGGTATTACTGCTTGTGTTGAATGTCGTCTGATGCTTCCTGCTTTAGGATGTTTTCCTGTTACGTATCTCTCTTAGACTGAGTAAATTTGGGAAACTTAAGCCAAAAGGGATTGATTCTGTTATCTCTGAGAATGAGCACAGGGAAGAAGTACATGTTGTCTCTTCAAGGGCCCCCAGGTCCCATTAAATTGTCCTTATGTCTTTTCCTTAAAAGGTCTAAGTACCCCCATCCTTGAAGTGAGACTTTTTGTCTTGCCTACAATAATCAGATTCATTTGGATCAGATCACAAGCCCTTGGGAGGAGCAGTTTTACAGCTGGAGGCAGAAGTGGTGCCTGGACTGCTGCCCTGCGCGCCCAGTAAGAGGAGCAGGACTCTGTGTGTCCTCCGAGGCCTCAGTTTCTACATGTACTATCTGTGTACACATACTTTGTACACAGATAGTATGTGCACAAATTACAGGTAAATAACATCACAATGACAAGTAACATCAGAGCAAGCTGAGCTTTGAACAAGAGTGCTCTGAGGTGAAGGATGTTGAAAAACAATCCTGGATGGTTACCAGAAAACTGTAACACACAGCTGTATCAGTCTTTCCATGCTTCCCTTCCCTATCTACAAAATGGGTATAAATAATTCTTCTTCTCAGAAGAGATTTGTGTGTGCCATGTGCACTTCATTTTCACTCCCAAGTGAGGTGTCTAATCAGGACAAAACATCATGGTATCACCACTGGTTGTGAAACTTAGTACTGAACACTCTAGCAAAGCTCATGAAGTAATATGCAATTCTGTCTGAAAAATCAGACAGAGCTTCACCAGTGAAGGAACAACAAATTGGATACCTGATCACCAAATGTATAGTAGATAAAGCAGAAGGTATTTAGTCAAACTGTCTTTTCACTAAAGATCTGAACTGTGGTGAAAGAAGCCATGTTAATATCCTATCAGTTTCTGACTACTAAGGATCTAAGTCTGCAACATGAGTATATTTGTATTAATATTCATGAATAATTTACCCACAACGTAAAATTATTCTGTCTGATGCATTTAATTTCATATTAGATTTGCCTGGTTCTGTGGTTACCTGTGAAACAAATATACATTTAATCTGGTTTATCACCACTTTCCTCTTGAGATGAAATGAAATGTTTCTTGCAGTTCAGTGTTAGTTCTAAAAGACTAATTCTCTACATGACTATGAGCAATTTTTATTATATTCTACATAAAAACTGTAAAATATTTTATTTGATGCCGCTTTCTCACAATTATCAGTTGAGATCACTCGCTGAGGTACATCATCCATTGAGTCCGCTAGTGATTTCTCTCCCCATTTTCAAACTGCAAACCAAAGTCTATTTTCTAGCAAATTCTTGCCTTTTGAAACTAGTGGTTAATATTGTAGCTGCAAAGATAAACTTCACAAAAGAGATTAAATACTAAAAATGTAATTATGTTTTAAATTAAATGTAAATGTTTAAAAATATAAAACTTTGTAAATGTGTTTTTGCATTTGGTACTGAAACCTCCCATATATATGCATAAAGCAATTGACCACACATAAAACTGTCTCACAAATTTCAAAGTAATAGTTTGTGTAATTATACTGAATCGGAGGGGTCCTGTTACTTTGTTCATAGCTGGAAAAAAAAGCTTATGTAATACTGAAATGAAATGTTATTACAGTCTCACTTACTCATTCTTGGAATTGGCTTAGTGATTACTTCAACATCGACATCAGTGAAAAACATTTGACATCTGGCCTAGAAAATCAGACAGCAGACCACAGAGACTTTGATTAAAAAACTTCATGTAATTTTCTCCAATCAGTAAGCTGGCCTATTCTTTTATTAGAATGAAGGTTTCTCTCATCACCTGCAAATTTCTAGGAAGACCTCAGAAAAGAAGAAGAAGAAAAAAAAAGCAGTTCCACTTTTATAATAAATTTCCATTCCAACAAGCAATTACACAGACTGAAGAGGAGCATCAGTTCCACTGATGAATTGTTTTTTTCTGTTAGCAAAGGGTCAAACATCTGATTTCCACGAGTGTTTTTGCTATTTATTCCTTTATCAAAGTTTACTATTTCATCCTTCTCTGTTTAATGTTCATTGGGAGTTTGCACAAGATGCAAATCCATTTTCTGAATAAAGAGAGCAAAATGTACAAGATTTTTCATGCTCCCTATATGTCACTGAATAATCCAAGCTAGAAATAATATAGGCCACTTATGTGCATGTTTTTATATCCTCCTCCAGAGCACAGCCACTCTGTCATGAGAAGGAACGAACCCATTAACACAGTATTACAATATACGTTCAGAAATGAATTGCACTGCAGTATCATCACGAATTAGTCTTGGGCTGAGAATCTGGTTCATGACGTGAGAGCAAGACAACCACAAGCTCCTGTGAGAAATATTGCAGTAATAAACCATCACACTACTTTTCCTCTTTGAATTAAATTTATATTATGAAATTGGATAATTAGCATATTTTCAACAAACTAATTTCAATGCATGTGTTTTCATCTCAAAGTTGTTGAAACCATTTCAAGCACAATATCCAGTCTTACTCTTTGACAAGGACAAAGTCCTTGCTGGTGGAATAGCAGTAGTACCAGTGCACTGTAGAGTGCCACAGTAGATTTGCATACCTTTTAATAACAAGTTATGTTGTGAAATACAATATTACTATCAAAACATTCATAATCAACTCCTAATAAAATTACTGAGTTGGAATAGAAGAAAACTACTTTATTTCCTTAAATTGCACATCAGTGTAACCTTTACAAAAGCTAATGCTAGAAAAACCTTGAGCACCAAACTGCAGCAAGGAGAGGGAATAATCTACTCCTGGAAACAGAACAGGAAATCTCTACAATGTTGTAAACTGAGGACCATATTTAGTGATATATCTTTCAGGTCCTGACCAGAATTGGTCATGGCTAGTCCCTATTGTTTCAGTGCAGATGAGTTTCTTTTGCTCCTGTTAGGTTTTGTTAGAAGCAGCCATATTGGTTCCTCCTGTTTAACATAGACCTTCAATTATACTACATGTTGTTACTTGCAGCTGTTGCAGTCATATTAGAAGAATAAAATTTTCCCTTATGAAGATGTTCCTAATAGCCCAAGCACAACAGCTCAAAACATACATTAACAATATAACATTTATGGCATAGAGCATCTTTCCCTACTTATGAGGAAAGAACAACATGCTTGCTATCAGAGCACAAATGCTGATCACTGCATCCTCGCTATGTTCTGTAATTCATCCTTTAACTTCAACTACTAATTTGAAAATACCGTGCTTAATTTCCCACTAAAGCATTAGCACATAACTATGAATTTCACAGTATAGCAATCCTATTTTTATGATGGATATAACTAAATCTCATTGAGAAAGATATTGAATAGGATCTATTGCCCTGTTATGCAAAGTCTTGTTACTCTGTTTTATATTCTCAACATGCTTTGCATTCACACTACTCTCCATTCCACAGCATTCAATGTTTTAAAGTTAAAGTGCTGAATTTCCTCCACCAGTGGCTGGGTCACTTATTACTTTTGTAATAGTAGCAAGACAGAGTAAAATCAAGAAGATGTATGGTCTTCCCTCTGTTAGAGAAAATCAGGAGATGAGTGCACACAATGGAGTATTTCCTCATGTGGTATGGAGAACGAGTGTGATACACATGGGGGTGTAATGAGTTGTTTGTTGTGTTTGCTTTTTTCTGCTGCATGGCTGCATCCCCACAGTAGACTATTGCAGAACTGGACATTAATAACTTTACTCTCACTAATTGGTTATGGACTTTAGAGTACTAATCAATAAACTAATTAAACTGGGCCAGTTGATCTCCTGAGTCCTTAAGAACAACAAATAGACAACTGTCATATTCATGGGGAACACGCCATGCCAGAAGGAAGTGACCGATGTACCGGGAGGGAATGTGTGCAAGCCTGGAGGGCTGCAAATCCAAAGGGACACCAAGGCTCACTGGGGTAGTGCTGCTGCTGGGAGCATGCAGGCAGAGAGGAGGGAAGGACACTAATAGAAATATGGAAGTCACCTGAAGAATGGTTTTGAGGAAAAAACAAGACAAAAGGCTTTTTGAACAGAGTGTTGAATGGTAAGACCTCAGAAATTGCTTCCCCTTTTTGTGCTCAAGGATTTAAAATTTATTTTTAAAAGTGTGTAGAGAACAGTATCGAAACCAAATCTGTCTCTGTTATTGACTTCATCCCTGAACAGATCTAGCCTATAATATTTCTGCAACTGTCTTAAGGTTTGGGGTAAATAAAAGCAACAGAACTGGTTTTCCATATAGCAGTGTAGATATGTGTACATAAAATTATAGTTTTTCCTGCTTTTCCCTTGAGCATCTGCTACCATTCCTGACTCTGGGAAAGCTGAGTTTTATATAAATTTGTTTCTGCCTGAAACTTCAACCACAGCCATTTTGTTTTTTCCCTGTGAGTTACATTACAGACATTCATGTAAAGGTGATTGACTCTGAAAATGTATGATAAGTATGATGATCCTTTATGCTATATCTACTTAATGCAATGAATCTGGTAAAGACAGAAATAAAAGGAATTACACAATCAGATCATGCATGATCAGGGTCAACTGGAGTAAGTGATCTGGTATACTCCTTTCAGGCCACTATCATTCTATTTCAAGATTTCTAAATACTAATTAAGTGACAACAAACATATTTTGTCTTCAAAATAAGTAACATCTGTTTACTGCTCAACATGCTACTTGCCAAGGATATAACAATTCTTTATGCAATTGCAGTAGACACTTGGCACACTAAGCTTCCAAACTAAGCAAGTGACATATTAAGCCTACGCTAGGAGAGCTCCCTTGTTCATAATTCCACACTTTGGTGCATGCTATAAAATGACAAGATATTTCTTGTCTTTCTGTAATTCTTTTTAAATAATTGCATCACAACAAATGATATCACAAAGGACTAAGAATTTAGTTATTTGTCTCAGATGTATCTTTGAGTATGGCTTGCCTCAACAGCTGTTGTTTTGCACTGTCAAGAGCTAAAAAAAAAGCACTTTTAGTAAAAATACTCCATTTGACTGGTCTGTTTTAAACAGTACATGGATTTATTTCAGCATTATTTAACTTATCCCTAAGAATAAGAGAAACTCTTCTGCTAACAAAACAGTCTTCATTTTTATTTTTTGTTCCTTTTCTACAGAGAAGTAGAAGTAAGTGATTTTTATTCAGGTTTGGCCATAATTAAAGATAATTAAAAATTCACTTTGAGTCAACCTGAAGTATTTTTTTCTTACTTTAAATTCAGATGCAAGTAATTTTTTCTCTAACCTACACTTAAAGTATTTTGCTCTGGTGTTATTTCAACCATAAGCATTTTGAATTGATATTAAATTTGATTTAAATTTGAAATTAAATCCTACTTGAAAGCAAAATAAATCTAAGAAAAAAGAAATATTTAATTTAAAATTAATATATTATTTTATAAGCTTTGTTAAACTCTGGACTTAATCTCTAAAATTCTCTTTTCCTCGTTGAAAACCTTTCCTGTATACTTTAAATTTCTGGTCTTTACTTTGACAAAGCTAGTGTGCTAATACAGACACAATACTGCTAAGATTTTTCCTACCTTTTCTTTGATTTCACCTGCAAGGCAGAGTGAAGTCTGTTGTCTGAGGCAGTAGACCTTTATTATGCAGGCTAAGTATGATGCAATTTAAAAATGATAGATTAGAATGCTTGCTGAGAATGAATTTGGTAGGTATTTCTAATACTACGGACAATATTTCATCACCACATGAATCTTTTCTGGAGGGTTTTTCTGGGACAATTTCATAATCTGTCACTAAGGGGATTGTATATACAAATGCATTAATTCTTTGTTTGAGGATCTTATGACCATCCTAAACATGGGATCCTGCAGAAGAGTCCTGCCTAATCATGTGTTTACAAAGTTTATATTTGTTTGCATACTGTATGGCTGCCAGAATGTCTGAGTTTAGGACTGTGACTGCACAGATGAGAGAAAGGCTATGTTATTTTCCATTCAGTAAAGATACTCCATGGCTTGCTGTTCTTAGAAAGGTTTCTCTCAAGCCCATTTCTTAAAGACTATTATTGTAAGGTTTTCTCAAGAAAGAGAAAATAATACATTTTTAAAAAAATCTTGTTATAATTAGAAGGTTTTCTCATTATAATCTTTTCAAATGTTATCTAAGAACAACCTGAACTCTGCATGACTTAGGTATCTATTAACTTATTTTGTTCAAGTGTTTTTTTTTTATTTTGTTTAAAGATAACTAAGTTCTTGGAAAACATTTTCAATGTTAGGTTACCTATACGTATCCCAAATGTAAGAACAAGTACAGGAAAAAATACTGTTTGCAAATCTAAAGTGATCTTTACTATGGAAGTAAAGTTTAATCTTTATTACACTGAAAATTATTTGGCATAAGATAGCAGAGACCAAAAAGTTGTAGGAGGCATTAAGTAATATGATGAGAAAGGGAAATGACAAATAAAGGGTTATGTTTTGCTGTGGAGTTAAACAGGCTTCAGCTCAGAGACAGCAAGCTGACTTTTTTATCCTTATTTACTACATAACCCAAGCACATTAAAATACCAGATGATTTCCTCCCACCCTAATGTCAGTTTGCACCTTGATTTAAATTTAGTTGGCATTTATGTAGCTTTCAAGTTACAGTGTGAACAATTCTAGGAAATCATACCACATCATTCTATAAAAAAGTAAAAACAATTTCCATATATTAGAAATCATTGCAATTAGTAGGTTTCTACTTTCAGCTCTTACACCACTGTGAATTCTATTCACATGGCAAAAATAATTTCAGAGTATCTTTAGTAGATATGTTTTCCTTGTTTTCTAATATTTGTAAACTCTTAGCTACATTGCATAATATTATCATGTAGAGTATAAATTCTTCAGCACCCAGCTGAAACAGTCCATAAGTTCATCCAGTAACCAATGTATTCAAGATCATATTGCTGAAAGAGTTTCTCCAAATTATAATTTGCAGCCTTAGCTGTTACATGCTTAATGATTCATCACTTTTTTTTTCTTGTACATGCAGTTATAGTACCTTTATGTAGTGGCTTAGAGAAGTTCCTGCCAACACAAGTGTAGGTAGAATTTTTTAAAACTCAAACCATACTCTGTTCAAAAATTTTGACTGGCAAATTTAGCAGGGAGGAATACAGTTAAATCTCTAAAACTTGTTAGAAGTATAATTTACTTCAAAGCAAACCTGTAAACTGAGCAGACAATCTTGAAACTTCTAGAGTAAAATCGCATGCAAATATGTAAGACTGTTATTTTCTCCCAATTCAGTCTGACTTCAAGGAAGTGCATATGCCAGGAGACACTATGGCCATCAGTAGTGGTTTTATGATATCTTTTTTCTGACAGCAATCCCAGTTCTGTTATACTATTATTCAACACAGCCTTACCCAATAGTCGTCTTACTGCCATCCATGTTCACAGGTTTTTTAAAAACTAAGTTATTTGTAAGGTCAGGCCAGTATTTTGGGTGTAACTTCAAATGACCTTTCCTATACTTGATAGTAGAGGAAACAAAGTGGAAATCTGTGCAGCGTGCAAATTAAGTAGATAATGGCATTAACATCTGCTGTGTAAAACAAGGAGAGCACAACTCCCAGTACCAATTTTTTCAAAATTAGGTCACACCATAGGAGAATGGAAAACCTCTTGCAGATGATACATCTGAATGCAACAGTCCCTTTTCATATGCTATAGTAATCCAAGATAATTTAGAATAAGTAGAACTTCATTTAAATATCCACATTAGCACAGAATACCACAAAGAAAGCAATATTCACATTCTACTCAAGAGCAGAAATCTTGTCCAATAATCCATACGGAAATCTTTACCTGAAAAACAACCGCAACAATCACCAAGTCCATCTTGTTTTGTGTGGCTGTATTAAACATTAAAATAAACTTCCATTAGTTCATTTTTATTTTTCACATACAACTCAACAGCAGCTATCATTTTAAAATGAATATATAAAATGCCTAGATGCTGTAAATCATATAAAGCGTGGACATAAATAATAATGAGAAAATATCTTCTTTTTGAACAAAACTGGTATACATTTCAAGGGTACTTAGAGTAATCAATCATCCAAATGAGAAGATGTGCTCAGTAGGGTGCTGGAGTACCACGGGAAAGGGCACTGATCTGTTAAACCACATATGATGATGTGTAAAACAGAGGAAAATCATCTGACTGCAGCTCACATATTGATAGTGAGGAAATATTTTTTTTGCACATGAGCTGGAGGGGATGGAGGGCTCTGGAGCCATCATACTGCACAGTGGAGGTGGGGAAGGACCTTGGAGGGGGCAGCAGGACAGCGCGCTGCTGCTGTTTTGTGGCTGGCAGGTGCAAGCCCCCTTAATCTCACTCACTGCTAGGTGAGCTTGTGATGACAGTCCAGAACCTTTCAAAGCAGTAAGTAGTCAACAATATGCTCAGATAATATTTTAACGACAGAATAACTTTTAGAAACAGCCTGGTTTGAAGGAATGTCTAGAGGCAGACAGCAAGTGCTGTTAATGTTGAAATTCATGCAATGTTAATACATTAAAGCATTTTCTGTGAGGACATGTGCAAACACGACAACAGAATTATAGCACCATTAACTGTTACTTTTTCTACTTTAAGTTAATTCACATTTTGCCATTGATACAAAAATTTTTCTCTGTCTCTGGGTTGCCCACCTCTGGTGTGGTGTAAAAATAGTTGCTACTCACAGGGAAGTTGTGCCTACAGATGGTTAAATTATTTCTCATGATTTGACAAAGCAGGCATTGTTTATCTATGGGCAAGTCATTTGCAAACAGAGTTCACACTTCACAAACATAGTCTCTCTTCATAAGTTATTAATGAGAAACATTTACAAAGAAATGTATTGGAGCAGTTGGTTGTGAGCAATTTCTTCTGCTGAAGGTTTCCACTGAGTTGTTGGTCATTTTAGCCATACCATTTTGTTTCTGCTTTTTTTAACAACACAAGTGATTTAAAGAGGAAATGACATCCATTAAGTAATGACAGTGAGAAACAGGTATGCTTTTCCATATGCTGGATTTTTTTAATTCAAACCTCATTGTATTTTTCACTTCCCTCTGAGAACAGGCATAGGTCTTGATGAAGCTCACTGACTAGTACTGAGTGTCAAAAAGGCAAAATACTCAACATGAACAGCAGCAAACAAGCAGGGAACTAGCAAAACAGAATTCTGGTTGAGAATTTAAGTAGTATTTGTGAGCTTGGTCTTTCAATATTTCTTGAACTCACACTGCTCCTGTGAGGATTAATAGAACATGTAGAAAATGTATATTACTGTTATCTCCTTAATAGATCTTGTTGGTTTTTAAAACCTGATAATACTTGATTCTTTTCCTAAGCTTATTTGTCACAGCCTAAAGAAATGCTTTTTATGAATACTATTAGTACAGTCTTTCTCTGAGCCCTGCAAAACAGTGGGCACTGCTGTTTGATAATAAAGTATGATAACTCCCAGCATTTATTCACAATTTAGTCACTACTACTACCCTTTGCAGGCCAATCTCTGTCTTTTGGCCTTAATCTCTCTCCCAAAAGATATGTTAGGGAAGGCAGAAAATGAAACAGAACTTTCAAACTTCCATCAAGCAAAAAAGCAACAACCAAAACCCCCTTCATCCCTCTCTCGTTATGGTTTGTTGAATCTTCCTTTGTCTTGTTGTATAATAGGAATAATGTTCATGGCACTGGAGTATACACACAATAAATAGCTTCTGTGGTTATCAAACACCTCAGCTTCACTTCAGCATTTAATCATCCACAAAAGCCATTTATTTGCCTTGTATACTTCTCTGCCACAAACATTATCCTGTAGCTAACATACACCCTGGAGTGCCAGACCTTCATTTTGCACTCTGAAAGCTGAATTAGAAGAATGAAAACCCCAACCCTCAGTTTTCAAAATAACAGTTTAAAAGTTAAAAAGGGGGTAATAGTAATCAAAGCCCCCAAGCCTCCATTACTGCACTAGAGAAAAAGGACTGTCTTAAACTGTCTCCCAAAGTTACCTGCTGGAAGGACTCCGAAAAAAAATATAGTTATGATAGACATACAGTAGGAAATTATGATAATAACTTTGTTCTAGGAGGAATTAACTTTGTTCCCATGTTAGAAGCAACTATAGCAGAGCCAAAAATATTTTGCATAACACAACTTAGAAAAGTTTCTAAAAACTAACAAAAATGGCACTCTCAAGCCACTTCAACAGCCCCAAACTGTCAGTGACCTGAAAGGCATAAAGAAACATAATATAAAATTAATATTCCCCTAGCTCATTTTCCCTGTCTTCTGTATCCTACTCTTCTTACTCTTTAAGCTGTAGACAGCTCTGAAGAGTTCCTGAAACCCTCAAAACTGATGAACATGTTGTCGGGCAGTCCTCTGTTAACAGCTCATATGCTCCTGATCAGTCCAGCTGTCCTCTCCATTTATGCTTTTACTCTCATCTATGTCTGATCTACAGTATCTGGTAAACTTAAGTTACTCCAGTTCCTGGATGAATTTTTCTGGCTTCTAAGTACTTAGAAGTCAAAAAAGGAGAGATGAGAGAGAACTGAGCCTTTGGAAAAGCTAGAAAATTGATAAAAACTTTCTCCATTGAAGTCAGAAAGGAAATACTATGGAATAGTAGTAAGGCAAACAAAATGTGGCTGAAGAGGAAAAAAAGGAAAACTGAAGGAAGGATGGAAGGTAGAGAAATATAGTGGAAACTCTACAGAGAGAAAGAAGTAAAGAATTTGGATGACCAGAGAAAATAATAGATCAGCAAAAAGAAAAGAGGTAATACTTTAAAGAGAAAACCAGAATATGACAGAAGAATGAACAACTAAACAAAATTCCAAAGTGACTGGAAGAAGAACTGAAGTTTAGCTAGAAGGTAAAGGCATTATAATATTGGAATGAGGGACAAAGAACTGGAAATGAGAAGGGAGAGGTCAAAAGAGAATGAAGGAATGAAATGAAAATACAAGAAGGAATTAAAAAGCAGCTAACATTGGGCCAGTATATATATTTTTCAGTGCTTTGACTACTGTGAAATTATAAAAGTGGAAACCTGAGGACTAGTGTATTATACATTCTATTGTGTAAGGTATAGTTGGACAAAACCCACCACGTACATAAAAGCAGAGAGTGCTTGCTTTGTAGTTTACCTCTTTTCCTATACACTTCTGATTTATTCTGAGTTTGTTAAAGTGAGTTAAATGGAAGGACTATAAGGTGAAGCAGGAAGATGAGGGTGTACGTATTGCTGCATGCTAGCATTCTTCCTCTTATTCTTTAGGAGGAATTTAAAGAGAAGAGGGAGGTTTCTCCAGGTCCAAAACAGTATAGGAAACGTTTTAGAGGCAGACATTATTTGAGCTGCTTCTTCTAGAAAATGTTCTTTTTAGCAAGATCAGAAGTTATTGGAATGTTACTCAAATAAAGTTTTCCATTTTGATTTCCAGTATTTGTTTGGTCTTAATATGAGGCTCACAGAGAAAGACTCTTTACAGCAAGAAGGTTGCATATTTAGTCTGTTAAGATACCATGGTGTGTTCTAGCCTTACCAGTCCGCCTTCAGAAGACTACAACAGAGGCAAGTGGACTGGGGTCAGAGATAGAGTAAAGTCAGGGATATAGCAATTCAGATATACTCTTAAAAGGTTAATTTTAACTGAAAATATCAGCAGGTGGAAAGAAAGATTTACACCAGGTAGTCACCCTGCCCCCTCTCCTGCATAGTATGTATCCAGCTACAGGAAACAAGGAAGGAAACCCTCTCAAGGGGGAAGTGAACAGACAGATTTATTTGTTGTCATGTTGAACTTTGTCATGGTAAAGCATCCTGCCATCTAATGGACTTCCCAGTCCTGATTTGGTCAGCTCTCAGGAGTCTCCTGTAAAGTGAATAGGAAGGGTTGGGTATGAGAACAGCATTCCTGAAAGCAGAATGCTGACCTGGTAAGAGGAGGGGTTTATTTATATTGATCTAACTCAAATGTCTTTTAAAAATCACATTACAGAGTAATTTTCTTGCCTTTATACATTCACTGGCCTAATTAAATACCGCTTTATGTCATACAGATGCACATGATAGGCAGAGGAGATCCCAGTGCAGGTCACCTCACAGCCAAAGGAATTCTCTGGGAAACAAAAAAGGTGTGCTTTAAACAGTCTTCCTCTGACTCTTTAGGAGGAATTTAAAGAGAAAATTTAAGGTCTTTTGCCTGCATGAAGAGGGAGGCTGCTCCAGGTTCAAAACATAGCACATGAAAAAATTTCAAGGGCAGACATTTTTTGAGCTGTTTCTTCTAGAAAAGTTTTAAACCTGAACCCTTCACAGTCCAAACTGAAAAAAAACCCCCAGAACACTGACCTCTTAGGTAAAAATGTGGATGTAGCTGCTCTCTCTTATTCTGTGCTACCTGAGCTCTCTGGATCCAACCCCACCACTGGTGTAAGGAGAGGAAAACTAACCTGTGACTATTTAAGGCATGAGTGAGCCTAGGTGCTTTAGCCTCTCTGGATTTAGGAGTTTCTTGCTTTCTCAAGGTGTCAGGGAAGCTGAGGTACCTACAGGATTAGTCAAGGTGATACAATGCCATCAGATACCAGCGATACCTAAATGTAGGACTTAGGTGCCTAAGGAGGCATTGAGATTCTTAAGACCCCCTTGTAAATCAAGACCCATATTTCTTCTCCCATAAAAATGTCTCCGTCAGCAACATTGTTCCTTTTAGAAATGTTCATTTTGATTTTTTTTTTGCCGTTATATAAAGTGCTTCAGATTCTTTGTTGCTTCTATAAACTTATAAAATCACCCTATTATATAGAAATGTAAGTCGCTTAAGTAATCTAACAATATTAGCTCTGTCCAGTACACTCAGGATGAAACAGCTGTATAAGCATTAACCCTTTATGCCAGTCTCCGTTTATTATCCTTACTTATTTTACTCACAAGCTGAAATAACTTCCTTGTCCTGAGCTGTGTACTTCTCTTCGACTAAGCTGCTAATTGTTCTGGTTGTTCAGCTCACTTTAATAGCTTTCATTTTGAATTCACACTGGTTTTTCAGCACATTATAAGTGGGAATGGAAACATAGCTTCTCATTTAAGGCTGCCAGACACTCTGCTGATTTCGGTTACTTAGAGCTTATCCAATTTTCAGCTGTTTGGGATAAAATAATGTTCTATGCCTTGTGTCTTCTCTGGGCTGGTTTGGTGGGTTTGGTTTTTGTGCTTTTTTTTTTGCTGAAGAAAATTTCAGTGAAGGTAATTGAGCCCCATTCCAGAGCAAGGTGAGGGATACTGTGCAGGTCTGGTCATATTGAAAAATTACTGCTGTGAAGAATTTCATGTTTTCTTTGCATTAAGGTATAGACTATGGCTTGGACTAAGTGGTCTTTGTATCTAGCCTACAGGTAGAATAAAGCCAGCCTGCATGGGGCTGCCTGTTGTCCCAGCTTGATTCGTTGCTGAAAGTCAGCCCACTTCAGTGATAATTTATGCCAGTGTAGGTGGTGGTGGTGGTGGTAGTGAGGCAGGCTTTAATCTCCCTATTTTTCCCCATCGATGGCTCCCCTATTGAGTCCCACAGTCACTGGAATAGGAGGGCAGGTCTGAAGTGGGTGTAAGTCCTCTTCCTACATATGTGCAGTCAGTACAACTTTGTTGGTCTAAGGTCTGCACTGGGACTATGAAAAGCAGTTCTGCTTCTACCAAATTTGTCCCGGTTCTTGCTGTGACCTGCACACATTGTTGCTGTGTGGGATGTAGACTTAAAGGGGTGTGTCAGGGAGGTCAAAATAGCTGCATCCAACCTTTTACATCATCAGTTGAAATGAGGAGTGACAAGGACTTGAGCACAGACCTCAAGACAGCATAGTGACATCAAGTGACACACTAGACTGGGAACGGGGTAAGAAAGGTCAGATGTTTATGTGAAGGACATGAAATGACATTAGGATTACAGAAAAAAAGGTTGGATACCAGCAAAATATTGCATAAAATGGCAGGATAATTGAGTGATGCTGGCCAATCACTTAAACTAGACTTTCCACAAGATGACAATAATTATGCTTTGTTCATTTCCTGGATTCTGATTTCAAACTGGGGTATTTGATTTGCAGAAGTGGTAGACATTTATGTCTGACACAATTGAAAGAGATTTTGTATGCATACAGGGTTGCCACAGAGTCCTCCCAAGGACTCAAAAAAATCAGATGCTAGATATATATAGTTGAGAATTCAAAATTAGAGTAGCTGAAAAATTTGTTTCAGTGTTAGTTTTCACCTTAACTACCCACTTGATGAGTCTTATTTAGAACATTCCTAGGTTTTGGAGAAAAATAAATTAACATAGCATTTAGACGCACTGTTGGTAGGGCAGGATTCGTAGGAGTCACTACATGACATGTCCCTGTGGGTGTTATATTCCATGTTATAACACTGCAGGAGATGCATGGTTCTCCCTGCCTAGCTATTCTGCTAGCAATGAGTACCAGAGACAAGCCCAAAAATAACTGATTCTGCCTTCAGGGAAGGTATGAAGCGTGTGCTATAAATATAGTTTCACAGCACACACTGAGCAATAAGGAGACAACAAAATACAGAGCAACAGCTTGCAGGGGTGGTCCATCAGGCACGATGGATGAGGTAGGGCCTTGTGTGCAACTAGACACTAGCCATGCAGTTAAGGGCTGTACTAGAATGAGTGCCAAAATGAGCCAAATCGGCGTTGCCCAAGTGATCTTTTCTAACATTTGAGTGACTGATTCTGAAAACCTTGATGTTAAGTTCTTGCAGAGCTATTCTCTGAGAGTATGTACATGTATGAAATGAAATACTTCACTCCCTCATTTTTATAAGCTACTTTTGTCCCTCACTTTGTACATATACTCATTAATCTACATTTCTTTTTACAAATTAAATGAAAAAAGTCTCCGGATCTCAATGATAATGGCACTTTATTAAAGAATATCTTTTAAAGATGACACCTGAAATTTATAGTGTCTACATTCATTGTGGCGGCATCGTAATACTGTAATTATTTGATATAATAAAAGGTATTATTTCTCTGTGTAAATCTTACCTCAATCCAAGTAACCAATCTGGCTCATTGATTCTCCCTACCAGAAGTATCCATCCACCAATGATTTCCTGTAAATCTAAACCATGATAATAAGGAGATCAGGCCACGTTCATTATTTGTTACATTCATCAAAGGCAAAATATAACGTCAAGGATACATTTGACCTTATTATGTTTAACTCAGTGTTAAATTTATAATAATATTCATGAGGATGTTCAAGTAAAACACATGACATCAAACCTAGATTAAAAGAATTAGTGACAAAATCAACATATTATGGTTTTAATCCACAGCAACAAAAAGGACTTCAGGATGTTTCAGAAAGCTTGTAAAATCAGCCTAGAACTAGATGAGAAATTTTAAAAATATAGAGAACAGGAGTGAATGTTAGTGAAAAGAAAGCACTGCAGTAAAGCTAGACTGTGTTCAAGTTGCAGCTACCAAAATGCTTTCCTTGAGTGAGAAAGATAAGCAAGATTTGGTGCTTCTTTTTATTGGGATTGCATTGATTAATGCAAGAAGGGCTTTGGAAAAACCATATGAGATCCTACATTTAAACAGGAAACAGATGGCCCTTAACTGGACATGCAGGTGACGAAACTGTGGCTTCCTAATTTCACTGAGCCTGCAAAACAAGAAGAAATGTAATGCCTTGTTTTGTTGCCTTCAGTCCAGTATGCACTGGATTTACTACACACTCATAACAAACTACAGTCTGACTAAGAGCTCATTCCTGATGAGTATCCTTCCTAATCACATATATTTTCAAAGATGCAAAACATTTCTGCTGAATTACACATATGTTGGTACTCGGGCAAACAGCAGAAATCAATGCAAAGTAAGTATTTGCAAGGCATGATGGGCCTGGGAGAAACCATAATAATTTATAGAATGCATTAAAAGAGGATTGCAAGGAAATTTATGATAGGCAGCCACACAATAATAAAAAACAAAGATCAATTAACGTAAAAAATCTAGCTGTCATATTTCTCTAAGTAGAAATAGTTACAAGACAATTTTATTCCAGTGAATGAACCTCCAAATAGGCACAGAATAAAGTCAAGATGAGAATGTAAGTCACCTTTAGACTAGTAAAAGAACAGGTCGCAAACTATCTGGATTGGCTGGTAGCAGTGTAATTACATTGTGAAATGTAACTGTACTGGAAACAGTATGAAGATAAAGACTTTTAAAAATCTGTTTTCCTTGTAGTTTTGGAAATTTATGATAAAAATGATATCCTCAAAAAAGCAGACTTGAGATAAAGAGAATGAATCAAGTAGAGGAAAAAATATTTTTATTCTTTTTAATGAGAGTTACAGGGTATTATAGTATTATAAAGTATTATAACCCTGATCTGTATAACAGTGTGTATATATAAACATATATGTACATATAAATATTCATCCAACACAAATATACAAAGTCAAATACAGAAAATCATATCTTAGATGAAAAATGGAATGACAACAGTTTTACAACCAAAGAACTTTCCCCAGAGATCTGAGTTTGATTTCTTTTGCATGACTCTGAATCAGAAGGTACCCTACCAAAGCTGGTCAAATCCTGTCTCTCAGTCTGGCTAAGGGGAAAGATGGATATATTCCTCTGGCTGGCTTGTAACACCAAACCTGAATGTGTTTTTTAAGCCACTCCTTATCTGCAACTCATGACTACTGATGTTGTATCATATATGTCTAATGCCATGGAAGTGGGAAGTGGAATGTTTTATGGAGAAAACCTCTGGTTTTGACCTGTCCCAAATACTTTAGCAGGTTGCCACAGAGCACAGTTTCCAGAGGTGTGTGAGCATTGACCTCTATGCTCTGCTTTCATGCTCTATGATTAGGCTGGGACAGATACATTCACTGTCAAAATTGATAGCTGGTGGCAGATCCAAATGAATTTTCACATATTTCTGATGATTCACAATACAGTCCTGTTGTTTTTGAAGCATTATGTTGTATGCCAACATGATGATGCACCGTATACCATGTGAGACTCTGGCAAACTTACAAAGCAGAGCAGGAACAATTTTAATAGCTTGCTTTCAGATTGAATGGTAGATATCTGATCTAAAGGTTAGGTGATTTCTCTTGAAGTGCCTATCAGTAAAGGTTGATGATTTAAACACCTCCAAATACTTTTAATCTTCAGATATTTTAGAGCCAAATTCTTTTTAGTGAATATAATGGGTTTCAATGTTGAGAAGAGTGAGGAGGGCGGGGGTTTCATATACATGCAACAGTGAACATTTTTAATACCCTTTGAAATACAGTAAAAACAAAGCTGCTTTCTTTTCTGATTTAGCCAAATTGAAGTGAGTGTTTATTTATTCTTAGGCTCATTTAAAAATTTATTTCTTCCTCTGCATGTCATATTATGGTTAGGAAATCCAAATAGACATTGTCTACTGCTCAGTCTACTTTGAATTAATAACACTAACTTTACTATCAATTCCTAGTTAAGCATTTTTTACACAAATATTTTAATTGGATTCCAGTTCCCAGATTTTTCACCTAAAAATTTGCTTTTTTATTTATATTTTTATATTTCCAAACTTTTTCATCTATGTAAATTTGGTTAAAAGGTTAATACTTCAAATACATGGAGAAAAGGAGCATAGTGTTGTAGCTAGACCACAAGGCCAAAAGGAGAAGTGAGTATGAAATAAACTTCTGGGTTTGTAACTTAGGGTTCCCCTTACATATCTGTTCCATTAGCATAGTTTCCCAGTCCCACCATGAACCTTCAGTTTCCTTCTTCTGGCTCTTTTGTCTTGTGGGATGCACTTTCTTGGACTCCATTAATGTCACTTAGGTATTTAAGTGGATCATCTTGTATTTCCCCTCTGCATTTTGGACTGCAGATCAGCAGTCAAAGATATTTATTCTTCTATTGCAATTGGCTTCTTACTCAAATTTTCCAGTCTTTTGGATAAATGTGTTACTATCTTCATTACAGGGCTGTTGTGATATTTAAATAATTAATTTTTGTTATTAAAGCTTATATGGGAGCAGAGGTGATGTCCCCTCACCCATGTGCATCTTAAAATTGCACCTTCAAGTAAGAGCTCTGCACAAAAAGATCTCTGATGCGTTGTATGACATTAAGGCAGCAAGGTACTGATCTCTATGTAAAGTGCCACATTTTCAAAATCACCTCACCAATCAGCAGTTCTTAAAATTTGGCCTCAATTACATGAACTGAGCATTTTGGCAGGTCAGTCCTGATTTGTATTGAATGTGCACATTAATCAAACATGGAGATTGTGGCATGCTGACAATACTTTGTTCTGTAAAAATATATATCTGCGTTGACAATTCCTGAATTTGTTTTGCTCTGAACCAGCTGTGAACTCACACGGGTGAGTGCAAAGTAGGTATGAGATGATGCCAAGTCAGAACAGCTCTTATTTTATGTTGACTTTTAACCAGTTAGAAACCTACACAAGGAACAATAAAATAAATGTGCTCTATCTGGACCAAATCTTGCATATGGTTACACGTCTGTGCATGGTCGTTTTACAGAAGGATGAAGCATGGTGGAAGGCTGTGTGAGTCTGTGCTACCACTGCTTGATGCAGGGCTCAGAAAGTGAGCAGTTAAACAAAGCCAACCTGTTTTGAAACAGGAGTAGGAGCAACTACTTAAAATGAAAAAAGATGATAGATATCATGAAGAGTTTACTTAGGGCAAGCTCAGGGTATAGTGGAACAACGATGTAAGTTGCACTAAGTAAATGTCATTTTTAAGTCTTAAAAATACAGCATCATTAATAACTTCAGTAATAAAGTGTACTGTAGTATCTGCAATGATTACACACATCAAGACCATTATTTTTGGTGAGTAGCTGCACAGATTCCAGTGTATTTTTAAAATAACATTATAAAGAGTCTGGGTGGTGATGAGTCTTTTGTTTCTTCAGGCCTCCTTTCACTGCTTATTGTTCAGCGATTTTTATAGACCTTGTGAAAACTGGAATTCCCTACACTACTAATGAGACATTAACATGCATAATATAGTGATATGAAATACAATATATTTATTAAACCAGAAATATTCTTGTAATCCTCAAAACAACAATATTCCTTGATCATATCCACTACATGATTTTACCTTGCCTGACACTGTGTTTGTGGTGTAGTAAAATTAATGCATTAAGACAATAGTTTAGCAAAAACTATCCAAGAATATGCAAAAAAATAATATACTAATAATATAAATACTATTTTAATTTATGGTACTTTAAAATTTAAAACCCCTTGGCTTTGTTTATTTGTTTTCAAAATACAATTCTAAGCTTTGATGTAAGAAATAAGGGGAGATCATGACTGCTGAAAAAAAATCCAAGTATACTCAAAAAAATTGACAGGAAAAGAAATAAATAAAAGCTTGGTAGTGTTTTGTAAATGGCAATGAACAATTGAAGAAATATTTGAAATAGAAGGACCAGTGGCATATTCAGTATATCCTATCTTTTGTGACTATGCCATCAAAGTCCAATACAAACACAATGTACTGTACCTAGAGAATCACTTGGTGCGAAACACTACATATTTTACAGTCTAGATGCTCAGTTATGATGAATGTCAACAAAAGCAGCCACAAGAATCACCCTCCTGGCTGCACTTCAAAACCTTGCCAAGAAATGTATTGTCTATACTGTCATAAACAATCTATTTGCCTTCATTGTCTACTGATAAACATTTCTTATCAATTCTTTTGAAGCAAGTAATATTGACTTACTCTGAGATAATAATATGTAGTCTAAAATAAAATCCAACTGGGTTAACTTTTATATTCAAGGTCTAATTTCCTAATAAATAAAGCAATTTTTAATTGCCATAAGCAGTCATCAAATACTGTGTGTTAGCAGCATTATCATTTCCAGTTGTGGCACAGCTATCTTGTGCAGAGCTGATACCCCTAAATTGGCAGCACAGACTAAAAAAAAACCCAGGAATATTGTTTCATCAAGCAGCAATCATAAAGTGACTTTTTTTCCTTAGCTTAACTGCTAACAATCAAGTGAGAGCATCCTGCCAGTTATCAGCAAACAACTGATCCATAGTCTCGCAGAGACCTGTATCTCTAAACATATTTGTCAATCAGTTTGCCTACTTTGTATTAACAGCTATACTGGCTGTGTTTACAATGTCAAGAATGTTTACTGAATTAAGCATAGTTGTTATGCAGATAATAGTACTAAACCATCAGTATTAATATTGACTCACCACAGTTCCAAGTGATGCTTTTAATGCATGGTATCTCATGACAGATAAACAGAACACAGTAAAAAGTTATTTTAAATATGGAATAATTATATTGTGCTGTATTACACTGATGTCAAAGTCAAATGGGTGTTTAAAAAAAATAAGAAAGAGGTTTCACATACAATGGTGTTTCATCTCAGGCTAGTGATGAGTCAGTAATCATGGAGCACTTCCTAAATATAATTTCAAGGCTATTTTTCATGTTTTACATTGAAGGTTGTCTGCACATGTATTACATCTTGTCCAACCCATAAGAGATTGAGAACTTCTATCACATCCCTTTTACAGCTTGAAAGAGTTTAAAAAAACAACATATATTTATTAGTCATAATAATAAAATGTGGTTGTGTAAGCCAGGCACTGGAGCTCTGTTTCCATATACGGTGGTTTGTTGACTAGACTACTGTCAATAGGCCCAATAATAGTTAAAAATGCAGGTCTATTTATGACAATTTCAAGGAGGCAGGAATAACACTGTTGAGATTCGTATTCTTTCAAGACACAGAAGTGATGAGAGAAACAAACAAATTCAGTTTTGTTTTTCTTCATTCTGTAAATTACAAATGAGTATTTCTAAAAACATCCCTTTGTCTGATACCGTGTACAACATTCAGTCTAAGATACGGCATTGCTAGGACATCTATCCGAGTCACAATAGCTGAATTATGAAGCATATTCCCAAATAAATACTCAGAGCCCCATCACCTGCTGCTTGAAGTCTATAAGGAAATGCATCTGTGAGTAAAGTAAAAATCTCTTCGGAAAACTGGCAATATCTCACAAGAATCTTCAAGATGTAGGGAAAAATGTGTCATTTTCTCACCAATAATCTGCACTTTTATCTTACATGAAACAATTTTTCACAAAAAAGTCTTCACTCCTTGTATTTGATAAAGAAGAAGAATTAGAAATAGGTCCAATTTCCTTTTGAAAAGCAGGCTTCTTCTGTTTTTGATTGGCCTTTTTTGTGACCCTCTATACAAGAAGACAGATAATAAATATAATGATTTGTACTGAAAAGAAAACTGTAAGGATAATGGCCCAAACAGTGTATTTTTTTATAATGTTACCATAGTAAATAATAGCAGCATGGCTCACATGGTTGTAGTTATAGCTGTATCAGTGTTTCCATTATGAATCCTGTTTTTCATAAGTTTATAATTTCATTTTAACAAATTTTCTCTTGGATGATCTGCAACATAGGAGGTTTCGACAAGGAACACTTCTCCTTTAATTTAAAAAATAACTTTTTTGGCTAGTCACAAGCCATCTGTTAATAAAAAAGAACAATTTGCTTGTTTATAACAATGTTTTGCACCATCCAACAGAAAAAAACAAACAACTTCAAATGAAGTAATGAAACCAGGCGATTGATTAACCTATAGCAAACTGTCATCAGTCTTGACTGTGAAACAATTTCCTTTGCTCATCTGCTAAATGTATTTTTTGACTACACATAATAACACCTCCTCCAAGCCCCCATTCTGCAGTTAACTATATGCTTAAGCATGCTCGTGAATAGGAATGCTTTCCAGAGCTCAGGTCCTAGAAATATATACATATTTAATTAGATGGTAGTGCTTGAAGATAATTCAATCCTCTCCAAACTGTGTGTTTTTACTGACTTCTGCATGTCTAAAAGCAGTGTATTTTTACATCTGTGTACTAACAGTCAGGTATTGCTTTCTTCCCTCCTCACTATTCCTTTATCTCTATGGGCTTATTTGTTAATCAAGTAACATGAGGATAAGCCTGAATATCTGCTTAATTCTACAGTGTCTCCACATACTGCACTCACTAATTTCACTAAGTATTTTATGTTGCACAACCTGAGCAAATTTTTAACTTGTTTACTGTGCATTTCCTTGATTGGTCTGTGTCATAGCTCTGGAAATACCAAAATGCAAAGGTATGTGTTAGTGGGGAATATTATTCATTAAACATGATGACACGGGATCTATTTTACTATACATTGATATAGTATAGTGTTTCACAGTACTACACTAATCTATTGTACTTCACATGGTTAGGTATTAATAACAATTTATTAGTGACATAATTTAACAATCCAAATATAAAAATAATATTTCATAGTTGAATACCTATATCAGATGTGCATGGAGGTACAACATTTTAAGCAGCCACGCTTAGGGAAGTTCATATCATCATGTCTGGAAAAATGTCCTCTTAACAATGTCAGAACCACAGTCTGGGCAAGCACCAATGAGTCAAAGGCTGCTGGCAAGAGCTACTGCTTGTTATTCTGCAACAACCCTTCTTGTTCATCCTTTTCAGAAAGAGAAATATCTTCTGTCCTACCCAAACAGAAGCTATCTTGGCTATCTGCAGTTGCTGAGACCATCGTGGTCTTCTGCAAAGTGGGGGTGGGATAACTCTGCTGATGGGAGGTGGGATAGCTCTACTACCTTATCCAGGGCAAACCGGCACTCTAACAGCTTTGTGCACACCGCTCAAGTGCTCAGTGGATCCTAAGGACTCGTTCTGTGAATATAGTTTGCATTCAGGGTTCTGGGTGAATTCTGGTCTAAAAATAGGACTCAGCTTTTATTCCTACACTCTGAACACCAGACTCATTCTTGGCCTTTGTCCTGTGTTAGAGCATCTGCACTTACTCATATTCAGCAGAGCTGCTGTCTTCTCATTGCTCAAGGACACTCCATGCCAAACAAAGCTGGTTTATGCCAAACACCTCTGCCTGTAAGTGGGGGCTCAGGGGTGAACAAAAGGGGCAATGCAAGGCAATAGGGTGACAATATGAGGGGCATGGCTAGGTCATGGGACCCCCTCTAAATGGCCATGTCCCTCCCCAGATACTTTCCCTCACTGTTTGCTTCTGATGTGTACTTGTACATACTGGGAATCTAGTAACTAGAGAAGGCACCATATAAGGGTCATCACAGCTAAAAGCAGAACACTTCTAAAACACTGAAGCCTCAGTATTATCACTTGCTTGCATGATAAACAGTTCTACAAATGTTAATTTCTCCAGAGTTACTAGAAGCAAAAAAGTACATATTGCTTCAACACTGCTGTGTATGGCTTTTGCATTTAGAGAGAATGTGTTTAGTTTTTATATGTATTTACTAGGGACACAAATTTTAACAACATGAAATATTTTGCTTGTATGGTATGAACACCAATAGTTTAACATAAACTATGGAAGGAATCCAGGCTGTGTTGACATATTTTATGAATGTTATGGGATGCCAGATTGGAGGTGTACATCTGTGTGGGTTGGCCAGTCATCCCACTGCCGTCTGTGTATCTGTATGCTTAAATGAATTAGCTATTATAAAAACACTGCATAAACAAGTTTAATGCTCTACAGTTTCCTTTTGCTGATGTAAAAGTATCTGAATCACAGTGAAGCAAGCTAACAATGATATTCAATTGCTCTTTCACTACTCTCATGTAAAAAGTTGGAAAGCTGTGCTCCTTAAATCACTTCACCTCTACTGCTGAGGACCCCCATCTCGCTCTGACTCCATCTCCTTCCATTTCATTGGCAGCAATCTTCTTACAGCCCTTCATGGTGGGAAGTACCACTGCATAATCCTGCAGTCAAAATCATTACCCAGTGACTGCCATCCACAAGGTCACTCAAGGTCACTAAAATCTCTTCCAACCAGCCTGAGGCCCAGAGCAATGACTGCCAGAAAGCAACACCAGATTGCCCTGCTACCAGTGCCAGGATACCAATACAGAAGTCAGAAGCTGTGAGACACCTTAGGGATTCCTTCGTACCTGAGGCCATCATGCTGGCTATCAAGGCAGAAGTGGGAATTGTAAAAATATCATTTTCCTCCTGTGTATCTGAAAATGCTACTACAATAACTGTTTGTTGTTTCCCTTTTTTATACAGCACATGGCAACAAAGGCTTTAGGTTAAATTATTGTAACTTTTACATTTGTCAGAGGATAAACATAGAAATCTTGGTGGTCAACAAGCTTGATAAGAAGTAGGATATTTAGAGAGAAAGCACAGAGAAATCCACCAGCTTCTATTTTACTGCATAAATAAACATTTTTAAGCTTGGCATTATGCTTCTAGGTCTGAACATGCTGGTCAAATGGAATAAAAAAATTGATTAGAAGAAAAGTTTGTGTGTTTACTTGCAGAATTTGATCTTTGAGTTAAATTAGATCAAATAAAACATTTTGAACTTTTTTTTCATCTAGCAGTTTGTAGGCTAATTTTGAATTTGAATTTATTCCAAGCATGATAGCTTAGATCTGCCCCAGATGGACTTTCAGTTCTGTTCAAATCGCTTGACAGCACCATAACGGCCATTTGTAACTAAGTCTGCAGAAATGGGCTGGCAAGTGCAACCTACTAGCATTGCTGATCTTTTTGTATGGGAAAAGCACCCATAAATCACAGTGCATTAAAAAGACATACACATTGCAAGAAAACATCATGGAGAATCCATTGTCCTGTAGATAAGTATACAAATAAGTGCAAAGCATCACTTAAGTTTTGTATAAGGCACATTTTTTTTTTTTTTGGAAAGCAACCAATGCAGTTTCACATGCTGTACTTTTTCTAATCTGACTGACTCACAGTCTTGTGATAGTGAGATAAGCTAGGTAGGCAAATTTTTACAGAGTTGCAATTACTGAAATTGTCATTACGCTGCTCACTGTAAAATAAATATAGATAGAAGTGAAATTATGCACAGGCTAGAAGTAGAAAGTGTTTTGCTTCTGTTTGCTAAATTAATCTCTTCCTAAATGGCTGCAGGCCAGGTAGGTTAGCATTTGTGGTTTCAAAGGTTTTCAGCGCTTGCAATGAGCCATGAAATTACTGCATGCTGCTGAAAATGGCAGCTGATGAAAGGAAAAGAGCGAATCCCAAAGGCAGAAAGACAGGAGGAAGCAAAATTACAGGCAGAAAGTCTGATTTTTGATGTTGCTCATTGTGAAATGTACACCCAAACTTTTAATAAAACATAAAACATTAATAAACCTGCTAACAATTCCTTACAATTTCTTTTGAAGTCTCAGTGTAATTTCTGAATACTTATTAAAACAGGCAATGATTCAGTGGTGGCTGAGCAGTTTCTGTCTGTTGAATATGGTACATTGCTATATTAGTGACTTTTGAAATTAGATTTTTATTGATGTTTTTTAATTGAATTATCCAAAGGATTGATGTTTACTCTTAATAATGTGACCCTATACTCTTGAATTGTTGATCAAGTTTAACTAATATTAAATTGGGCCTTAAATGGTAAAAACACTGTTTGATCAATGCTGCCTCACCATTCCACATCTTCTCCCCTTGGCTGAGAAAATAAATCTGGCTTGAGCTAGTCATGTTGCAAACAGTTTATTATATGACATTTATATGTCACAGGAACATTGGTGTTACTTCTGGGGCGGGATGAAACAGTGATTTTAAGAACTATGTAAAGGAAGATACTAGCAGAGAAATCATGCACAGTGACAGCTGGGATACTTCAGTATAATACCACTGTAGCTTTAAAGGAACATACAAACGTACAAGTCCTTTGGGTTGGTATCATGCCACCAATTTTTTGCCTAAATTATCTGCTGCTTTTAAAGACTCACAGTATAGTAGGATAATCTGTAATTACTTTGCAATTATTAAGACATAGTTTATCATGGAAGAAACTTGTTGACAAAAAAATCAAGGACAAAACATTAAGAAATTGGTTTTCTATTACAAAAATACTAAACAGATTAATGAATTATTCTAGAATCTGGTTATATTCTGAAGGGCTCTGTTCAGGCAAATAACTTGCTTACTCTGACGAACCATAATGTAAATTGGGGTACTTGCAGGTAGAAATAAACATGCATCTAACATCTTTGGGGACTGAGGAAGCTTACACTTTTTTTATATGATTGATTATGTAAAGTAATGTATGCTTTTATAGGCCCTTTAAAATACACAGATCTAAATCAAGCAGGGCAACCAGGCAAGAACTGAATTTAATACTATATCTGGAAGGAATCAGGCATAGCAAGTAGGATCAGATCCTACAATTTCATTGGACAAAAATTGTCTCCAAAAAGTATAGATATAAGTGAAATGGCACAGAAATGGCACAGCTAGCTCAAGCTGAAGGCAGCCACTAGAAGCAGGAGTGCAATATAGGATGTGGTGAGGGAAGAAAATATTTCAGCAAAAAAACCTGGACAAAAGCTCTTCTGGACTGTCACAGGCTCTTCAGGGGCCATGGAGGAAAAAGAATAACTTGCTTTTTAAGGTATTGTCCACCCAAGAAGTAAGTACACAGAAAATTGCGAGAGATGCTGTTATTTACCCAGGGAAGTCAACTGAAACAAGGCAATCATATTGTAATTTGAATGGATACTTAGAAAAATCATAACCTTCCTGATCAGGGTCCTAACTGCATCCTGAACAGCAGAGCTGCAATGGGCAAATCTCTTCTGAACAGAAAAATGAAGTGACCAGGTAAAACTGCAGGAAGAATGTCACAGGTAAGAAGAAAGTAATTGCTGAATTGGAATCACAAGCATGTACATACACAAAATGTTGGATTTTGTGTGCAGAGGAGCTGGTCTAGTGGTTAGGATTTGGTGCTGTCATCGCCGGGAACCAGCTTCTACTCCTGGTCAGGGAAGCTTTGTTGTGATCTAGTCTTAGAGAATCCTGCTCTGGAAGGGGGGTTGGACTAGATGATCTTTCGAGGTCCCTTCCAACTCCTAACATATAGTGATACTGTGATACTGTGATAAGTTCAGTATGTGGTAATGCATGTGCAAAATGTCATGCCCTTATCTATTCAGTTGCTCATTCATACTGCACTAATCACTGTCTCAACACCTCATTTTGAAGACTATAAATATTTTATTATCCACACAAAAATCAGAGGTGGTAACTGAGCTCAAGCTGTGCCCTGAGGAAAATAAAGCAAATTGTGCCACATAATGAAAGACAGATACAGAAAACCCTTGCATGGACATAATTCATATTCATATTGGGGAGCACCATAGTATATCTAGAATAATCACATTATTCATTATATACTGCAAGCTATAGAAAGTGTGCAGTACACATAATGTAGCCTAAGAAACATTTTTAATTAGCTTTTTTATTAAAACTTGTAAAATAAGAAACAAACATAAAATATGCTTACCTCTCAGTGTGATAGGAAGAATTTACTGCTGCACTACAGAAAAAGATAGCACAGCACATGCCCAACATTTACAAACAAATTGTGTATACTTGTCTATGGTATTCCTTAACTGACTGAAAGAATTTTATATGCCTGTAGCAGAAGGCAAACAATGCCAGCATATACTAAGTCACACATGCACAAAGAATAGCATTGAAATTAATGGAAAACCACAGTCATTTTGAAGCTGACTTGTAAAACCAGAGATATTTCTGATTTTTAAAATCTTAATAGCCAAGCAACTTTTCTCTTATCCTCCAGAAAAGAGAAAGAGAGAAAGAAAGAGAGAGAGAAAGAGAGAAAAAAAGAGGGCAGGAATCCCTAAGAATAGAAGTGTATTAAAAAATACTTGAGAAAAAAGTAGCAATAATAACAGGAAAAACTCATGTCACTCTTTCTTCCTAGTCATGTAAAAGAGAAATTTTTTTGAATGAATGCTCCATAAGAAATAAGACTCCATGTAGTAAGTAAAGATACATAGGTATCTGTCACCTGGAATGCTACACTTGATGCCTTTCTAAAGGCTATGCTTTATTGAAAGTCCTTGGAAGCAGAGTATGAAATTATAGCTTCTATTTTATGCAGAAAGTAAAGTTAAATGATCATTATGTCTATTCTAGTTTTAAAACTATGAGATCTACAGGAAAACAAAAGAACAGGTGGTAGTTATAAGAACAGACAAATCAGAGAAAAAAATAAAGCAAGCCAAGCCAAACCTTTGTGAATTCCTCTTGTTGATTATTCAGGCCACATGTTCTCTTTTCAAAATTTGCCAAAGCATTTGTGCTCACATAGGAGCCCATCATACTCACATAGATCACATTTTTCCACTCATAAAATAGTGGTCTTTTGGACTGTTACAGTAATTTATGGTCAAAAGAAATGAAAAAGACAGAAGTGCCTCCCCAGCTGAGAAGTGTGTCTAGTTAAAAACTGGATAGGGCCCCTCAGTTAATGAAAGCAGTGGCATGCAAGGGAGTGAGGTGGCTAATGGTACATCCAACTGCAGACCAAACAGCCAGTACCTGCTTTCTGATGTGCTGAATGGGGCCAGTCCTCAGCACAAGTCAGAAGGAAGTCTTCAGCTCGCTTCACCACCTTCCCAGTTATACCCATAGCTGTACTACTGTCTTAGCCTGGCTAGGCTCTATGGAGGAAGAGGGGTAAGATCCTCTCTTGTCTTCAGTGTCACAACAGGGGTGAAACCAGACTGGAAGAGTTACAGGTTACAATGTATTTAAGGGTGAGATTTTTTGTTCTTTAAAAAAAACCAAACTCACCTTGCAACCACTATCTTGCACACTGTTCATTTGCTCCCAATTAAGGCAATTACCTACACACACTGCCACTGCTGGTTTGCTTGGCAAAGTTGCTACTCCAAGAAACTGTAGGCACAATTGGGAAACCATTGCTTAAATACAGCCTGACTTAAAGTCCTTCCTTCCACTGAAACACAATCATGAAGACATTCTTAAGATACAGGAATCAAAAAATAACCTAAACTCATGACTTCACTGGGAAATGAAGCTCTTGCACTCTAGTGGTAGTATCATATCAAAGAAAATTTTTATATATATTTTCTTTTTTTTCATTCATTCCCTCCTCAAATGCTGACTTTCCTGTTGCTGTCTCTGTACAGCAGTGTGCAGGGGCACAAGCGATTAAAGTGCATCCTGCCTGTCTCTGGACAGCGAGCAGGTGGTGCAGGAGGAGGCTGAGGACTGCTGCAGAGATGGGAAAGGAGAGCTCACGCTTGCTAGCCTGCCTGCTCCTGGCTTTGCTGATCATCAGGCAAAGGATGGTTCTGTTACCTTGCTTGATTTCTGTTTGTAAAGATCCTGTCCTACTGAACAGACCTTACTACCTTTTACTATGTTTGTTTCCACTCAGTTATCTTACCAGCCTCTGTTTCTGCACTTCGGTGTGTCATGGCCAGTGATTGAATGAGTGGAAAGTGACAGACTGATGCACACTTTAAACATATGAGAAAAAGTGGGACTCAGAAAAAGGAATATTCAAAGGACATTCAGAATGGCTAAACACAGGAGGACATGGAAATCTGCACTTGCTTTTGTCAAACTAAATAAAGATATGTATAATAAAAGTCGTAATGTGCTTTTAGGACCTGATTCTGTTTGCCCTAAAATCATAACCGGAAAAAACTGTTTGCAAAATATTTCACTGTGTCTGTTCTGAGCTTTCACATCTATACCAAATGGTTGCATTTAATTTATACTTTTCTCCAAAATGTTCAAACTAAGAAAATCTTAATAATTATGTAGAAATAAAAGATATGGAGGAAAAGAAGATCTCAAAACTCTGGAACAGAGAGAATGTCTCATTAATAGTTTCAGCAGAGATCAATTGGTCAAAACTCAAGAACCACATTCAAGGTATTTAGAAAGACTCTAAAGATATTTTTTGAAGATGACACAGGGAAAAAAAAATCCCTCTCTTATGAGTATGGAGTTCAACTTAGAATTTCAGATTAACTTATTGTATGATGCATTATTTAATAAACGTTAGCATTAATTTTTTAAGAGTTCAATTTGCATAGTATTACTGGGCCAAATGGTTGATGAGGATCACAATTAAAGAAAGATGCACCATTCATTTGGCTAAAAAAGAAGAATCAAATTAAGTCAAATCTTCATCACTACACAGAATAAAGAGCTCTGTGACAGATGTATTAAAAGTTCTGCTGATATTTAAATCAAAATTCTTGTAGTCTGACATCATGCAAAAACTCAAGATCCTCTCCTAGACTCAGTTAAAATATTTTAAAAACAAAATCTTCTAGCCTAGGAAGAAGATCCAGTGAAAAAGAATTTCTTTTAGGATAACATCTGAAGTAAGTTTTCATGGCATTATCTATGATTTATTTTCTGTGGTTTTTTTACGAAATATAAAATTAAAATATCTGAGTATAAGTAGTAACACTAACTTATCCTACCAGTTATATATGTTATAACAAGAATACTACAGCTACAAACACTGGCACTTAGAAGAAATGAACTGTAAAAGACAGTAACTCTTGCAGATTTATGGATTATTATGATGGAAGAGATGATTATGACCCTCTAGTCTGACCTCCTGCATAATGCAGGCTACAGGACTTCTCTGAATTAGTTCCTGATTGAACTAGGGCATCTCCTATAGACCTGGAGTTCAAAGGCTCCTGTCACCTACCCCAAGTAGACACCTTTTCCATGCCACACAGAGATCTACCATGCAGATCCTAGTTTACCACATCATCTTTAGTTTTGGATTCAAAGAAAAGAGATAAAAAAATATTTTGAAAATATATTTTCATTCCCAAAAATTATTTTATGGAAAAAATATCCCACACCAATAGGTGACAAACTTTAAGAGTTTCCAATCCTTCATCAAAAACTGGAAAATGTAAATCAAAATGTATTTTGTAGAGAGGAGGAAGGGAGGAGTTGTTGGAAATAATGGTCCAGTAAAAGAATTCAGATATTCTCTTTTAACCTCAGCACAATTGCCTTCAGGGACATGAATCATAGCTTCTTTTCTGATGTGCAGTTTTGGAAGGGCCCAAATTCTCAGCTCTCCTGGCCTGACTTCACCGCAAGGGGCAGAAGGGTCCTCCCTCATCTTCATGCCTCTCAAATCCTGCATATTTTTCAGAGGCATGAAAGGAGACTTGAGGTGCTCTTAAGAGAGATTAATGCTGAGTGAAATATTAATGCAGTATCTGGCAGTTCTAGGTTTAGACTAGGACTGCATTAAACTTGAGGTGGCACAAAACAGAGCAGAAGGAAAACTGTGTCACAAGCGCAACGTTTGGGAGACAAAAGGAAGATAATGTGTAACTTAGAGACAGTCAGTACCATCTTCTCTTGATCATGAGGGGCAGCGTAGAAGAAAGCACAAAAAATTGGAATTTGGCCTGCTGGAAGTCAACATCAGCCTTTAGATTTTGAATCAGAACTGAGTGGAGACAACTGCAGTTGGGCCTTGTACACGAAGACAGCTGAGGCTATTTTTCAGGTCATAAAGGGCAGAAAGTCACTAACGACCTGTATAGAAAGGATTCTCTTGAAAACTGACATTTATGCAAGGATTTACAAAGTAATTGTTACAAAGACTAATACTATTTCATTATTTTCTTGAGCTTCCCTGGCTGCCTGCACCATTTTTTTTTTTAGAAATATTATGCTATAATATGTAAAGTTGAAGCAAAGATTATGTCCATGTTAGTTTTGTAAGTAGCAGGCAGAATTGTGCCATGGCTCATAGCAATAGAGAAAAGTCTGAGGCAAAAAGGAAAGAGCTTTTTCTTAGTCATATTACACCCCAGTTGAAAGCTACATCCATGAAGAGATATAAAGGTTTAGCTTTTCAACACAAAGATCTATTTCAGGACAGAGAGCATTAGAGATACACGTATATGTTTCATCTGCACAGAGATGGTAGCTGAAGTTGGGTTAACTAAGTTGCCCAGATATCAGATGCTGAGGAAATGTTACAGTGTGAATGTCTTCGAAGAGTGGAGCTGACACAGAGCATAACATTAGGAGGCCAATGTCCATGGAAGCTTTATCTGGTATTGAATGTTATGGTTCATTTTATCAGAATGGTACACTGTACTCATAGTCCATGCTTTTCCCTGGCTTTCCCAGGTCAAAGTATTGGTTATAATCTTTAAATCCCTAAAAAGATATAGGGTCTGCAATTCTGGAGACTCTCTATTTTATATTCTCACACAACAGTTAATCCTAGTTATAGCTGTTTCAGGTAAATGGGAAAAAGAAGCAAAGGATGTTGTTTAAGTCACAGCTAGTGAGGTGGGAGTCAGTCTCTTCTCCAGGGTTACTAGTGATAGGACAAGAGGAAATGGCCTCAAGTTGCACCAGGAGAGGTGTAGATTGGATATTAGGAAAATATTATTCAACAGAAAGTGTTGTATAAGCATTGGAACAGGCTGCCAGGGGAAGTGGTGGAGTCACCATCCCCGGAGGTGTTCAGAAAACATGTAGATGTGGCACTTAGTGACATGGTTTAGTGGGCATGGTGGTGATAGGTTGACAGTGGGGCTTGATAATCTTGATAATGTTTTTTTCCAACCATAATGATTCTGCGATTCTAACTCTATTTGGGAACTGTTATCTGCACCATGAAGTCACTTGTAAATCCTTCTCAACTGGAAAGGACTGTCACTAACTCCACCCCACTGAGCTAATGCACTAATTTGCTCATTATATATTAGAAACTGAACTCTATCCTGCTATTTCTTTAACAGACATGTTCTCCTAAAACCATTTCCAGTGTCAATTCATGAGGAAATCTTTTCCATCATAGGCTGAATAGCTTCACTAGAGAACTCTGTAAGATAAACTTTGGTTAATAGCATGTAGGTAACCCTACGACTGACTAACAAGCCAGGGCAAAAATTCATAACCATACTGAAGAGTATAAAGATGAGAGGAACAATGTTTTGAAAGCATCTAATTTATAAAATCACTACCAGACTATGGCAGCCACAGGGGTAGGGACCACTAATCCAGGCATGTGAGCAGTATAACATTTGGAAGAACAGTGGAGTTTTTATCCCTTTCCATAAAAAGATCTACATCTACTAACACAGATGAGCCAAGTTTCAGACTACAGTGTGATTTCTTTACTATTGAGCTTTAAATGAAAGTTCATAATGCAAGTAACTATATGATCTAATTATTGTGATGCCCCTGTCTGCTGCTAAAATTTATAGTGCATTCTTAGAGCATGAATAAAAAAAATATTAAATAACAATGAATATAAAATAAATAAATAAATAGTGGAAAGTGAACATTATTTCAGGGATTATTTTACTATGATAGTGGAGTCTGATTCTTATCTGCTGAACTGTTATTTTACTGACCCTTTATAGATCCATTCTAATAACCATTGTTACTTACTGTAACATTAATTCATTTATTCACATTTCATTCCTCAAGAAAAAACCATTAACACACAACAGTTCAATGTGATCCAAAGCAATCTAGTTAAAACAGATAGTATGGTAAGGGTAATTTAAGATATTTTTCTCTGTTACTAACAGAGTAATAAGATTTCTGAAAGTTGTTGCTAAACTGTTAAATATCTGACCCTTGACACCATCTGAAACATTATTTGCCATGTTTCTGGAGACCACTATCTAGTCATTCAGAAGAAAATATTTTTTAATTTTCTTCTACTACAACAATGTCAGGTGGCAGTCCCATTAATAAAAGATATTTGTTGAGAATAAATAATCCAGGTCAGACATTGTAATCTGAAAGATACTGCCACCTATTAGCATGGATTGCATTATCCAGTGGTGTTAGAGAGGATTCTGGATCCAGCAGTCTTTTGGGACTAATGTCTCAGCTATAGTGTGAGTGATAAAGTGCATCATTTGTAAGTTAAGTTGGAAATCTCCAGAGTTTAGCTATGTTTTGTATTTTTATCATCTCAAGTGTATTTAAGAGTTTTAATTATCTATGCATGGTATTGACAGATGAAATATCAAGAGTTTAAAGCATAGGCTGGTACCAAAGCTGTACTTCTTGTTTTGCATAAAATGTTTAGATGTATGGCTATTTTTGTATACTCCATGACGCAGCCCCAAATACTCAGTCGTGTGCTTTGCTCTCACAGGACTGGCTTCCTTAAGAGTGGGACAGCTACCTCTGCAGTGGAAAACACTTAGTTCTAAGGCCAAGACGTACCAGGGCCCCATCTGGCATTTGGAATGTCCTAGGACGTTCTTTCATTGTGACACATTTTCAATTGAAAGTGCCTGTGAGAGTTTTGCCACAGTCCACCAGAGTGGTATGTTTAAATTGCACTAAAATAACACTAAAAATATATTTTTCTTGCCTGGGAACAGAAAAGAAGTTTGAAGGTGATGGTGATATCGACAAGAACTTTGAGGCCTTTTAGATCTGGCCTGTACTGTTCATCATAGGGATTCTGAACTCTGAGAAGGACTAAGAAATACTGTCTCAGCTCGAATCACTGACAACACAGCCATTGCCAACAACACTGCTAGGATATAACCTATGTCTATTATTCCGAAACTAATAATCAGAGACAGAAAACAACTGGCAGGTGAGATTTCATTACAAATATCAGAAACCAAAAGGGCAAGGTTCAAACTGAGTTCACGTAACTTAAACATGGTTTACTATAATACTGAAAAAGTGAAACTGTGGAGACACAAACAAGTCTGTTCTATTATTGTGTTGGCAGACCCTAACTTGAGGAACAAATTACACATTTTCCAAGAATTTTTGTCATTTGCCATAGGCAAGGCAAACAGCCACTGAAAATTCAAAGCATATATCCCATCTACACATTAACATGTGACATAAATGAATTTAAATGCCCATCTCCACCCTTAGCATTCTGCATTACTGGTTTGACTGTACTCCGCGACCTGAGCTCTGCCTTTCAATACTCCCTACAAATCATTGCATATCTCAGAAAAACTCTTCTGCGCATGTGTAGAAGAAGGAACTTTCTACTCATGTTGAATGGCAGGATAGAGGAAAAAAATCACAATAATTTGCATAGTAATAGGGTTGCATGAATGATGTCTGATATATTTTATTAAAGTCATTCCTATTTTTAGCATAAATCAGAACCAGAGAAAAATATTTATAATAAATTTTTCAATATGTTTTCTTTACTTGAATGATTGTTTTACACATTTTAGTAACTTGTATTAAACCTTAATAAGATCCTACAGAAATTAAAAACAGGGGTTATAAGTGAGATATCAATTAACATAAGAATCAATTTAATGGTAATTTAAATAGCTAACTTATAATTTTTGCATAATGAAGTGGCCTGTGGGCTTGAAGTTCTAATCATGACTAATTAATTTAAAGGATGTTACTTTTTATTACTATTGAAATGTCTGACAGGTGATAAAACATTTAGGGTTGCAGTCACAAACTTTTAACATCAGCTATAATGTAAGACGACAGGTTATATAAACCCTTTCTCTGAAAAATGAATATTTAAGGAAAATAATGTTAAGCAATGTGAATCAAATTCATCCATGGCAGAAGTGGGTGAGAGTCCTATGAAGAGATTGTCTGCCTACATGAGGACTCAGTTTTATCTTTCAGTAGAAACCGTGTTCTGAAATTCTGGATTTCTTTGCTATACATAGAGAGTCCTGGAGAAATGAACGTATGCATCACACAAGAAAGTCTTCACTAGCTGACATTTTGACAGTCAGATTTTTCTATTTTTTTTTCCTTATGGAATCTGAGTCAAATTAGAAGATGACTTAACTAAATCCTAATATGTGGCAATTTTTAAAGAAAATTGTGAATTGGGGTGAAGACAAACCTACTTCTTCCCCTTAAGAAAGAGTAGTTGTGATCTGCAATGTGTTTGTTGCCACATCAGTTAAGCAAGTGGTCTATATGTGCTCTGTGCATTCAGCACCTTGGCATTCTGACACGTGGTGTCTGTTGGAGCTTACTCTCTCCTCCACCTCCTATTGGATTCATGCCCTGATGTCACAGAGGCTAAAAAGGTTCTGCATGTATTTTAGTTCTTTTGCTTATACATAATCCAGGTTATATGAATCTCTAACAGCAGGGAAAGAGGGCAGGTCATAGAGTACATGAGGATAACATATCTCAGAGGACTGTAGTCAGTGTCAGGTAGGTAATGGAGTGAGCCTTCAAAGAGTAGCCTAAGATGTGCCACTTGAGGTGAATTTCAAGCCCTCTCCCTGTGGTCAGGAGGTTGTTATGGGCTTTTTGAGTAGTCTGCCAGGGCAGCTTTTCCAAAGTAGGTATCAAGTCTTGATGTCTCGAGTAAGGGAATAAAGCTATATGGCGGCTGAGACTAGACTATCTCTAGAGGCTGCGAGAGCAGTGCTGTACTGGGTTGTAAGGAACACCTGTAATGTGAACAACCCATGTAACTAGATAAGCTCTCAGAAAATTTTCAAGATTTCAAGGCTGTCACACCCAGCTCACAGACATGGAAGCTGTTTCCAGGAGTTATGGAGATGTTCTCATAAGTTCTATGAGGGAAACCCTATGGGAAACCCTATAGGGAACCTGCATGCAATTTTTTGTAAGGCTAAAAGAGGAAAATTAAGTGAAATCCTGTAATGGTTTGACCCAGGCCTTTCCTGGTAACCAGCTTGTAACCAGGGAAGTGATCATGTTTACCCAGTATTCCACACGATTTTACGTAACTGGGGGTATAAATACAGAGGGGGAGAGGCCCTTGTTCTCTTTTCCCTTCCAGTGGATCCGAAGACACAGGTTCTCTGCTATCGGTCTCACCCGTGTGGAGGAGTCAAGCCTTGCAGGCCTTGTAGCCCTTGAGAGGCAGCTGTTGCTGGCGTCGGTCAGTGCGACTCTGCTATGTTAAGGAGAGTTGTAAGATTCTGCTTTTATTAGTTCTATCCTGGGTTTCGAGTGTACATACCTGTTTTAGTTTCCCTTTTCCCTATTTTCCCCTTTTTCCTCTTTTTTCCCTTTTTCCTTCCCTTTTCCCTTTCCCTTGGGGGGGTTCCCTCTACTGTGTACATAGTATTTTAATTGTATATAACTGCTATATATGTAAATATAAATACTTTTGATATAATTCGGGTTGTTTCAGGCTCTTTAGTTTCTCTCGTAGTTTTATTTTCTTAAACTCTGAGAGAGAAAGGGGGGGGGGAAGGATTTCACTGTGAGTTTGGGCATTTGGCAGGGAGCCAGGTCCAAACCATCACAAATACAGTGTCCCACTTTTTAGATCCCTGCATGTAAGACTGAGGAGTTATGGAATAGCTTATCGTGTTTCACTAGAACTAGGAAGGGTTTTTTCCACATGTCATTCAGATGACTGAAGAAATTATTATTTTTTGCTAGCCTCAGTGAAGAAATTCTTCATTGCTAGACTGTCTTTCAATAAAGAATGCAAAACCCCTCACTTTTGTAGTGATTAGGAAGGCAAATGTAATTAGAAGTTAGATTTTCCAGAAGCATGAGTCACTTTAACTTAGAAAACCTTAACTTTAGCAGTCTATGTTAAAAAATTAATAAAAGTTTAGCAAGACGAGACAAATTTTAATTGAAAAGCTATTTTATATCACAAAATTCAATAGCAGTAATAAAGGATAATTAGATAAACAGGTGAAAATCCAAGGAAAATTTTTAAAAGAGAAATTGACAGCAGTAGAGGCAGGATCAATAATTAAGTGTATTTTGAAATTACAATAACTACACAGAGGAGAGGAAAACTGTGTGGAGGTTTGTGAGGCCATAATAACTGAATATTAGGAAAGAAACACTTGTCAATAGTAGACATATAGGCATATATGAAGAATATATAAAAGAATATAAAAAAAGATGAAGAAACTGCTATACAGACAATTATGTGTGGATGAGTAAGAGGCAAGATCTACACAAAAATCTTTACATCATTTCACATCAAGGTAACTTCTAAATAAACACTTTTAACATAACAGATTCCAAAACGTAAACTGTCATGTATTCACCTATAATGAAGAGAGAGCATGCCAGACTCTTTTATGTTGTCTTAAATGCAACTAATACAAGGGAAGAATGCAAATGAAACTCATTTTGTTTATAGAAAGACATGCAGCTAGTCGTATTCAGTTATTATCACAGAAATGACGTTTTCTTCTTTAGCTATATTCTGCCAACGTTAATAATTAAAACACAAACACATGAAACATTAATTTAATGGCAGACTTTGTAATTACACAAGTACTGTGAGTGTTTGTTTTGTAAACATATGTGAAATTCTTTTGTGCATACTGTAATTAGGAGATCATAAAAATCAAAGACTTTCTTAAAAGGAAAAACTGTCCCACTTTTTTTTTTTCTTCTGAAGCAACTGTAAATATACAGAAACCATCATCAAAACATTTTTTTCACAAAACCTTAAACTATCTATGTTAATCAATACATGTCATTGCTGATTTTACAGCTTATTTTTTTATAAAATAAAAGCTGTTGCTCAATCTGTTCACAGGTATGGGAAGAAACCCTGCACCTGAGCAACAGTGCTTGCAGTTTCCCTGAAGAAAAGGCCAGACTGCCAAACCCATCCTGAAGTTTGAAGAAAAATAACGGTGGGTTTGAGGGCAAAGGTTTGCATTCATACAGTCATGGAAAATTATTTAGATTTGCACCCTATAGTGGGTTTTCTCAGTGAAGAAATTCAGCTGCTGGGAATCTTTGTTTCCAAAGAAGTTGTCCAAACTGCAAATTTTTGTTGTGTTACTTGGCTAGGTGTCTCTTGTTCTGTGCCTATCTCACAGTAAGAGTAATTGGGGAAATGAAGAAGAGATCAGAAAGGAAGTAACTAGCAGAAAGATGGAAACAAGATTCAGATACAAATAAGCTTTGCCACAGGATAGCAGGACCTAGGCTAAGAAGTGCTGAGACCAGAAAGGACAGTAATCCACAGACAGGTGGTAAGAGAAGGAGAAATACCTGCTTGGGTGACCAAAGAGATTCCCCATCACACATCCCAGACCCCTTCCTCCTAGGCAACTGCTTTAATTTTCCTTGTCACTCAGGTTTAGTTTGTTGTTTAACCTTTGTATTCTTGCAGCTGGACATCTTTATTTTATTTTAAAACAGGAATGTTGTTTGACAATAACACTTTCTGAAAGAAAACACAAGACAGAACAGTTGGAATTCCAGCCCTGGACTAGGTATAATCACTGGTGGTTGTCCACAACTTTCCCGTTTCTCATTACTCTCAGTGCTTTCTGAGAGCAATCTCTCTAAACCACAGGGGCTTGGGTGATTTTTCTCTCTTGCCTGTTACACATCTCCCTAGAGGATGTCGCTGCTAACTCTTCCCAGTGGGACTCTCGTGACTCTAGAAACAGCCTTCTCTGGGTGAAGCACAATATCCAGCCGGATCTTCAGAGCCCAATCATCACTCACCCAGTGGTTATTTTAAAACATTAGCCTAGTTTTCTGTTCAGAAAGGACAACTTTTTGACACTGTTCTAATATAAAGTTAGGTTTGAGTGAAGCATTTCAGGTTTTTTTTAATATTGTTTTCCTTCAGGTCACCCAGTCTTCAACTAAAACCGTCACCTCCCCTTCAAAGACTGCTTGAAAGCCATCTCTGTCAACACACTTCTCAAATCAGCATCCGAACAACCAGACAAGCTGCTTTTATTGACTTCTGCTGCTGTTTCAGCACACAAAATGTCTTCTCATTTTATATCCCATCTTCACCTCCTCTTGTAGTCATGTAGCCTCATTTCAATGTTTCCTTTGAAATCCAGTCAGTCATCAGCAGCTGAAATCTTCTCTCAAATCCATCTATGCACAGTTCAGGTATCCTGGTGAGCTTGCTCATTGATGCTTATCTCCGCACTGCTTTCATTGAACTAGGCTTTTACGTTCACACCAAGACTGCTCTGAAGGTACACATGTGTACATATAAGCAGTTCTGCAAAGTGAAAAAAATTCAAAAGGAAGTACTGTAAATGCACCCACTTCTGAATCTCTAAGGTCTAGCCATTGCAACAGAGGATGTGTGTTCAGATCTACATAGATAAAGAGGACAACATCAAATGCAGTCAACTCTCTATCCTTATTGAGGTGGGCATCAAAACTATGCACACAAGATACCTGGATTTACTTAATGGCACAATTATACATTTTGCTTGTGCCCTGGTCTTTAACTAATAATTCCCAACTTTCTATTTTGTTTTTGTTTGATTTTAACTGCTACTGTGTGTTACGCTAATGTTTTCTTAGAATTACCTTACAACTTTGGGATTTCCTTGTGTAGCAACAGCACAGAGCCCAATACTGTGTTTGTAAAATTAGGTTTGTTTTTCTCCAGCTGCATTTCTTTGCATTTATTAGCACTGAATTTCATCTCCCATTTTACTGCCCAATTACTCAATACTGTGAAATCCTTCCACAGCTCTTCAGAGCCAGATTTCATTTTTACTACACTGAATAATTTAACACCATCAAGATTTATCAGTCTCTACCACGTTTTCTAGATCCTGTATGAATCTGCTGAATAAGACAAGCTTTAGCATTGGCCTCTGTAGGGTACACTATTTTCCCTCTTTGGTGACCATTTACTTGTCCCTTTCATTTACTATCTTTTAAGACAGTTAGCTGTGGGATATATTTATCTGTTCTTGCCAAACTGATCACTAGTAAGATTTTACAGCACGTATTGGTGAAAAGCCTTTGGAAATCTCAGAAAACAATATCTGTTGACTCTTCCATGTGTGCATGCTAAATGACTCTCTCAAATAGATTACCTATTAGACTTGTTAGACATCAGTTCCCTGTACAAAAGCCATACTAACACTTCTGTCTATATTTGTGAAATTATTGGCTGATTAATTTATTTTATGGTAGCTTCTACAAAGCTTCCCAGCCTGAGCATCAGACTTGCAGGGCATTCAGGAGCCTGCTTTAAAATTTGGCATCGTAGTTTCTTTCTTCTTTTCCAGAGGCATGGAAGAACAGTAAACAGGTCAAGAATTTCATGGTGCAGTTTCATCATAATGTGCACCTGCACACATACAATCCCTGCCTGGAGATTTGTTGTTATTCAGAATATCAACACATTCTAAAATCTCTTTTTCTGACACTTTGGTTTCAGGCAGACTCTCTAAGATGTTCCCCATTAAGGTTATAGCTTTGGAGCCTCTTTACATTCTCCACAATGCAACAACTTCTTTAGCCTTTCTGCTGCAGTCAGGTTTTCTAGGAGTGCTCCCTGCACACTCTGGTCAGCTATTGGTCTTCCAGATCATCAGAAAGGCTGTTATTCTGAAATAGCAGAAAAAATACTAGTGATTAATTTTAATAGCTTTAGCAAGCCTCCTTTACTTGCTTTTTTACTGTAACAGCCCATTCTTGATTTCTTTGGAGTGTCACTATACACTCTACAGCCTACATGCAATGTTGTTAATTAATCTGTGACACCTGTCAGCATTTTAACTTTTGATTATCTACATCACCTTACAAATGGGACCAAATGCACTGATGCCATCCAGATTAGGTGGCAGCTAAGAATGGATCAGAAGATGTCTCCTGGGGAGCTTAAACTGAATGACTAAGGCTGACCTATCTGTCTGTGTGCAGAGAGTCCCTCATGCTTAGCTGATGATCTGCTTCCCACCTTGTCCCCTCTTCTTCCCTAAGGTCTGGCCCTTGCTTATCGTTTCCTGTCTGGTTTTTTACTAGGCAACTTTGACAGAAGAACCAATAAAGATAAAGAGGTTCTTCTGACAGAGAAAGAAAACAATGCCTAAAATTTTACCTTCATAAAAATCAACTACCAGAAGCTTATAGGTCAGGCCACCCCTGCCTTGCCGTATGCTGCAGGCTGAGAGGATATATAGCAGACCCTGCATGTGCATGTACCCTCTGCTGACATCCTCTTCCATATGTATATCACATGGCATTGCCAGACCAAGCCTCTTTTGCCAAACTGTCAAACCATTACAGCTGGCTTTATGTTCTTGTCTTTGTGAAAATATCCACTACTATGTTTCTTTAAGTATGAACTTGAGGAACTCCCTAAAGTCTTCATATCAGGTGCTGTGTATAAACACTCACCCACCACTTCCTGAATGTGTGTTTCCAGTGTGTGGCAAAATTGGAGCAAGTATATTTAAATTTGATAAAAGTATTTTTCACAAATGTCTTTTTTATGAACTTTTGTTAGACATTTACTGGAGAATCAGGAAGAGAAGAGAAAAAAAAAAGACAAAAAATTGTTAGAAAGGCCTATTTTGATTGTTCTTTTCATTCCTGTCTTTTTCCCTGAAGAGCATAGCATAGCCTTGGAAATAAAAAAGGAAAACATGATAAAGGTTAGAAATACCTGCCAGAAGGAGAAGAAAATGAAACAAAGAATAAGAATTGGCCACTTGCATTGTCTGAATTGCGAAATAGGAAAAAAAAGAATAAAAGTCCTCATGTGCAGGGCATATTAGGTCAAAAAGGCTGGTAAAAATTCAACCAGAGTCAAAACCTATTTAAAAAGAGGGTACAAAAATAGAAGGGCGTGTCTGCTTTCTGCATATTTCAGCTCTATCATTTGCTTCTTTCACTGGGTCTGTTTACATCTTCTCTACAGTTTTCATCCAGCTACTTTTCCTTCTGCTGTATACTGCTTTAGTGTCTCCAGCTCCTCAGAAGCTGGATTCACTGTCCAAGTTCCAAGGCATCAGACATGATTTTCTCTTTCACCAAATATTTGGTTTCACTTATTTCAACTCCATTTCTACACAAGATGAGATGGCTCAGAACTCTTACATTTTTGGAAGCAATACTATATGGAATTAAAGTACTTTTACTGTCATGTGACTTTTAATCTGTGTTGTACTCATGAAAATTTTCACAGGAAAAAACCCACAATAATCTTTAAAGTATGCATCTTAACTGAATATGTCAGGCACCTCTACAGTGAATTTGTTTAGGAACTAGAGCCTTCTATATCCCCTCATGTCAGATGACACTCAGCCAAGGTGCATTACATAAAACAGGAGTTTAGTTTTTCACTCATCAGCAACATACATAGTAATTGATAGCCAAGGCAGTTTGTGCACATAATAGAGCCTCAAGAGTGATTTTAAGGTAGTATTCACTACACATGGCCATCTGCTGTTATTTCAAATAGAAGTTTTATTAACTTTTACATTTTAACCTTAGCATTTCTGCAAGGGTCATAATTAAATATTAACACTTTAACTTGTAAAAAATTAATCATTCCTTTTCTCCTAATAACACTTGGTCTTTTCTTCTGAAGATATAATAAATGTGATAAAGAAAGTACTAGAGTGCAAGGAAGATTTCATCAGCAATCTAGTCAGCAGGGTTAGAAAATGTTTGTGTATCATTTATTTCTCTCAAGGGAAGAGTGATTAAGATGTTTTGTGATGAGAAGAAAAATAATGCACATTTTAATCTTTCCATATATATTCTCTTTTTTTGCAAATACGGAGCAGGTCTCCTTCTGAGCACATTATGAACTAGAATTATGCTGCTGGAAAGAGTAAGGTTGACACAACCAGAAACAGTTCACTTTAAGTTGAAACGTTAAATAGAATAAACATGTGATGGTTCTGTTGGAACCAGGATTGAAGTACTGTTCACATCTGGAGCACTTCTTAAATAAAAACCTTGCAGGGGAGGTCAAGGTCAATAGGAAGGGCTTCTTCAAATACATTGTCCAAAAGACGAATACTAGAGGCAATGTAGGCCCCCTGCTGAATGAGGTGAGTACCTTGGTGACAGAAGATACAAAGAAGGTGGAGTTACTGAAAGCCTTCTTTGTTTCTGTCTATACTCTTAGAGACTGTCCTCAGGAGTCTCAGACCCCTGAGCCCCCACATGATGTTAGGATACTGGAGGAGTTTTCCTTAGTTGAGGAGGACTGGGTTAGGGAACAGCTAAACCATCTGGACATCCATAAATCCGTGGGTCCTGATGGGATGCACCCACGGGTGCTGAGGGAGCTGGCAGAAGTCATTGCCAGGCCCCTCTCCATCATCTTTAATAAGTCCTGGGGAACAGGAGAGGTGCCTGGGGATTGGAGGAAGGCAAATGTCACTCCAGTCTTCAAAAAGGGCAAGAAGGAGGAGCCGGGTAACTATAGACCGGTCAGCCTCACCTCCATCCCTGGAAAGGTGATGGAACACTTTATCCTTGACTCTGTCTCTAGGCATATCAAGGAGAAGGAGGTCATTGGGAGCAGTCAGCATGAGTTTACCAAGGGGAAGTCATGTTTGACCAACCTGATAGCCTTTTCTGAGGACATAACCAGGTGGTTAGATGAGGGTAGGGCAGTGGATGTGATTTATCTTGNCGGGAGGATGGGGTCAGGCTCTTCTCAGTGAAGCCCAGTGACAGGACAAGAGGCAATGGCTGTAAGCTGAAGTGTAGGAGATTCCGTGTGAATACACGTAGAAATTTTTTCACAGAAATTTTTTCCCAGTTCAGGTCCCAGAGCACTGGCACAGGCTGCCCAGAGAGGTTGTGGAGTCTCCTTCTATGGAGATATTCAAAACCCGTCTGGACGCACTTCTGTGTGACCTGGTCTAGGGAATTCTGCTGTGGCAGGGGGGTTGGACTAGATGATCTTTCGAGGTCCTTTCCAACTCCTAATATTCTGTGATTCTGTGATTCTGTGAATATAATTTAAAGTATGCGGTGTTTAGGAATGCAGTGTACCAAGTAGATGACAAGAATCCCAAAAGAAGCACTTGCAACTTTGACTATATCAGTCTTGAATACTCAGTTTAAGTTTTATGGCATATGATTTAAACTTCTGAAATGATTGCCTAGGGGGGATTTTTTTTTTTTAATTTTTAGGTAGAAACCATTAAGCCTATAAACAGATCTGAATCTGAAAATGTTGAGTTCAGAATGTTATGAAAGAATGTTTTTCATTATTTCTTAAACAAATATGAAGAAATAGTGTTCTTGGAATAATTTCTGATTTGCATAATATAGGTTTAGGGATTCCACAAGAGATTCTAAAAACACAGAGCAAACTAAACAGTGGAGAGGGTACTGCAATGACTCCTGGATATCAGAAGATAATTTTATCAACATAACATATCTAGGAAAAACACAAATAAAAGGCAGAACTTACAGCAATCATAGCACCAGAAAGGTAGTATCCTTGCTGCTTAAAGTCACAATCTTGCAGCACTAGGACATATTTCAGCATTGAAGACAACAGCAAACTGGCAAAAAGAACTCATAATCAATCTCCCAAAGGCAAACTACGTGTGAGGAGAAATAAAAGTAGGCAATACCATGTGAGAAACATGAGTATTGAAGTGCTTCGCTACATAATACTTGGGACTGTGAGAAATGTTTGGAACCCTCTTAGTATTATCCTTATCAGAGAGCTGAGTTAAGCCAGTAAAGACTTTCTAAAAATCCCTCTTCACATGCATGTCTTATTTTTTTAATAATAAATGTCCTATCCATCTTTGAAACATTTAGAAAATATGGAGCTAGTAGTGACAATTAAATAAAACCAAATGCCACACTTAATACAGTATGGTGCAAAAGATATGAATAGGCATAGAAGTAAATTCCAGAAAAAATAATCCACTAAAGTTCATTTTATGTATTACAGTCACCTGGACTGCAGGATACCATGATACACTGAAAGGTTTAAACCGAGTTCAGCTGAATATTGGTGAGGACATGGAGGACACAGAAATGCGCTGTGCAGTACGTGAAGTCTACTGCTTACCAAAATGGAACATTTACTCCCAATAGAAAACCTATCAAACACAGTAATTTTCTGTGGAGCGTTCTGCCATCAAGATTCTTTTTTTTTTCCTTAAACAATAATGACTCGTCAGTAAGGTTTGAACAGTATAAACTGTGAAGATGTAATCCATTTCTTCTCATTGTTTCACAATATCTGGGTCATATTTCCAAGATATTACTTTTCTGCAGAGGAAGTGAGCCATGTCAACGTGCTGGGGAAAAGAAAAATATTCTGGGAAAGGAGATTGTCCTACCTTGCTGCTGCAAACACTGTAGCTGTAACTCTTGTTTTGCTTACCAAAAAAACAACAAAGCCAGAGCAATGTATGCTCTAACTAACCCTATTTCCTGAGTGTGAAGAGACTCTCCGTTAGCTGTCAGCAGCAAGTTTGTCTAAACAGTACCCTGAAGCACTGAGTTGGGATGCCCACACAGGGCAGCAGAGATCCCCAGTTGGCTCTGCCTATGCCTTCCTAGGTTAATTGCCCAGTCAATCTGTTTAGACAGGCACAGCACTACCATAGTACTATTTTTCTGTTTCAGGTTCTGAAGTTAATTCATCTGATGCTGCCTTAGGTGTATCTGTAGATAGGGGAGAGATCTCTCCTCTTCTGTTTCAAGTGAAAAGAACAATAAGACACAATTTCCAGCCAGTTACCAGGATGTGTAGAGTAGTTGTGCAGGGGACTACACCTTCATAGAGAAAATAGTTTGTAAACTCCACCTCCTGCCAGGATGAATTAAAATACTTTCTATGGAAATGTGATGAAACAAACTCCAGAATGAGAATTCTGAGGCAGGTTTTGACCATTGTCATCGAATACTCCTGTGAGGTCTACAGAACATCAACTGTGACTGACATCCATCCTTGCTATTAGAATTCATATCAACTGATGCAAAATTTCACTAAAGATGCTGAAACTAGAATCAATCTAAGGTCTCTTTGCAGTCACTGGAGAAATGCAGGCACTGAAGTTCTAAATAATCTTCTGGAAACATCTCACTTTCTTCTCTGACTTCATACTGTCAAGCCCTAATTTATATGCTGCACTTAGGTGCCTAACATTAGATAATTGAGTATGAGTCTGCTTTTGAAGTTAACAAATCACAGATGAAGTGAATAATGCATTTAATAAAGGTATTGGAAAAAATACATGGATCTTTACCATTTAAATATGAGCATTAAGAAGGCAGATTGGTGGAAATATTTTCTTTTGCTTTCTAATGTATATATTTAGTTACTATGAAGACATGCTTTTCTTCTACACATTACACCTTTAAGTCCCATATGCAAAACACCGTGCTGTTTTATGCACACATGTTTAATATGCATACCTCCAGCACATATGTACACCACCATTGCTTCTGCAGCCTTACTGCATGTGTGGCCATTATGCAGCACTCCCAAGGTTCTTCCCTCTATCATCAGCTACTCGTTTCTGCTAAGTCCACTGTGCAGGCACTAGCATTTGCACAAGTGTTCAGAGAGCTGAATACTGCTGAGAACTAACCTGAAAACTAACCTGATCATCTCTGAGGGTTGGTGTCCTGCACACCTCTTTCACACAGGGCACACATTCATGTCAGATAAAAATGACAATGTAACTACAACCTCTGCAAACTTACACTTCAACTACATTATGCTTTAAAATATCATTGCACAATTCAAGTGTTAGGGAGATATGATGGAGCAGGAAAAGGAACCTTAACACCACTGTTTAAACTGTTCCTGACCCTAACCTTTATTTTTCTCTTTTTGGAAAACAACATTAATGTTTTATAATAATAAATTAATTACAGAAATTGAATAGGGATCTGTAATCGTTGTCAGACCTCTCATAAAGACTGAGCTGAATGACTAAAAAGGCTTCACTTACTAAATAAGATTCACTGTTACCAACATGTAAAATACAGAAACATGAAAGATGTAGAATGCAAGGGTTTTCCATTTGTTCATTATTAAGTCCAACACAGGCATGCACTTTCTCCCCTGTTAAGCGTGCAGCATTCATTCTACTCTGGAATCAAGGATTTGAATGGTGCAGCCTTCAATAATTGGGATCTCCTTAAAAATATTGAACATTTTTTACTATTAACTGCTATCTTCAAAATCCTAGGGCAATATTCCAACAGCTTTGATTTGCCCCCGTATGATTTGGTTCCCAGAATGTTTCAATTTCTGGATTTAGCAACTCTGAGCTGTGGTGCAGAAAAGTATATTTTAAAAAAAATCTTTGAAGCTAAGTGAAGAGCCTAGTAGCCAGCTAGAAATTGAAGTATGTTTTATTTTATTTTTTCCAGCATCAGGATTCCAGCCCACCAGGCATACAAACATCCAGTGCATGCCAGAAAACACAACAAATGAACTAGATACCAGGATTTAACTTTTTCTAATAATCAAAAGGCAGGGAAAATGTGACTGTTGATATTAGTTTGGTAATTATCAGCTTCCATAGTATCTGCCGTTTTTTCCCTGCCATTGCTGATGGACACAGCCTACTGAATTCTACTTTTAAGTTTATAGTTCTAGCCATAGGTAAAACTGTGATAGAGTTATAAAGCCATAAATAAAGGTACTTTTCTTTCTATCCCCATCTCCTCATCTTCAGTAAAGGGAGAAAACTTTTAAACTAACAGTAGCTGTGCACCAAGGATCTCAGTTTTCAGGCCTTGATTTGCTAGTTTATGTGCTGGCAAGAAACTCAAGGGGATGTGAGATATTATGCTTAGTCCTGGAGGAATCTGGATGACTATCCAGGAAGTCCCCTCAACTAAGTAAAGAGGTTACACTGATATTTTCTGAAAAGTCTTTCTGGGAAGAAAGTGACCACTTTATAGAAATTTGAAACACAATCTGATGGATTTCTAGGAAAGTACTTTAGGTCCTGTGTTATTTAACATTTTCATTAATGAGTTGTAAGTGAAAGTAACTAGCCTGTAATTACATTTGCTGATACTAAATTGAAAGGAGTTTCAAACATCACTGGGGACAGAGAAATAATGTCAGGAGACTTACGGTACAGATGTAGGCAGAAAAATCACAAAATGAGTCAGAAGGTGAGAGCAAGGAAAAGAGGAAAGGAAATAGAATACCATCTTAATTATTTTTTTAATTGATTTGTGTTCCTATCCATTAATTTGAGTTGTATCACATACAGACAACACTAGTTCCAGGTATGGAGTAGCTAGTCAAGTACTATAATTAGGTATTTGGTAGACATCTAATAGGAATATGAAGGAACTCCAAGGTGGGAATCAGAGGTCTGTGGCTGCAAGGACAGTTCTGGGTTCACAATACCTGGGAAGCAGTTTCATAAGCAACAGAGGTGCTCTACTTTTGATATGGTTTGTGAATAACTTACCTTCAGCCTGTAGGCAGAGCTTTGATAAATGTGTATGGACTTGTGCTATTAAATTTGGGGACCAAGAAGTTGTTGATGGTTCTTTGAAGGGAAGTGAACCCGTTTTAGGGGCTTGTGGTCTCTTGGTCTTTTCATAAGATGACCCTTGTTCAGTGGTGAAATTATGATCTGTTTTCTCTTATTACTTAGGAATTTTTGGTGACTTAAGTGGCAGAAAAATATATGCCTATATGTGCACATTTGCACATGAAGAAATAAGCCAGTTAACAAGAATGGAAAACAAAGAAGGGGCCTTTGCTCTTTACTGCAAAAAGCCTTCACTATGTTACTAATAATGGCATAAGATGTCAGAAGGCAGAGCAAGTACTGTATGTTAAAATATTAATGTTAGTAAACAGTGATTTGTTTAGATTTAATATAGAGGATTAAGGAATGAGGAATGAAGAAATGGGCATCAGGTAGTGCCCCCAGGTAAAATGCAGCTTCGTAGTTATGAAAATTTAATTTGACTGCATTGGGAATAATTGCTCCTGTTTGGTAACAGGCTTATGCCAGGAAGATAACAGTCACTCAAATAGAATGATGTTGTATCCCATTGTTGTAGCAGAACCATGCAGCTGAAAAAGACACTAAATCAGTCTAGATAATACTCTAGTGAAATATTTTTCTGTAATGAAGCTTTCTTTTGTTCTCACATAAAAGTCTGCTTAAAAGCCATAAAGTTTTTCTTCTAAAAATTGAAAATCTATTGCATTGTAAAAAAAACAAACAAAAACCCATCCCAAAACAACAAAAAAATCCTTTTTGGGTCTTATTTTCACAAAGGTCTTTTACTTCCTTCCTTTCTTCCTTCCTCTCTTCCTCCCTTCCTTCCTTCTTTCCCTTTCCTTCCAGACCACACAGAGATATAACAGAAAACAAATAAGCAAGAAACTAGCAACTAGCATCCCAGCTGATGTTACAGTAGTAAGTGTACTTATTCACTTTCTGCATTTCCTATAACACCTTTTTACTCATCCTTTGCCTCTTCTGTTTTCCACAACACTTCATGGCTACTGAGAAAATGTCATTAATAACTGATACAAAGAATCATGCATGTGCATACAGATAAACTGAGGGTGACAAAATATCAACTTGCAGTTGCTCAATTGAAAGTCGTATCTACACAACAGGTAATTACTTTTAATTTAATTAGGACTCCTGGTATTGTTTCTATCTCATAGATTACATTATAACATGTAATGTGTTAAAGCAGGAAGACAAACTGAGAAGACACAAAATTTTACCTTTTTGCCTAGAAATACTATACTTCAACACATCTCTAATCACTTACTGCTCATTCTTAATGATCAGTTCTTGCATCCTGCTCTTTTTTAACACTTTTGTGCATTCAATAAACTCAAATAATATGATATGGAAAGACACATTTTAACTTTATATAAGTAACACAAATTGACATATATATTGGGCAAAATTTTCAAAGATTTTATGTTCTATAAAATGTAAATTTTAGAAACAAACTTCTGTTAATCAGCCACAGAGTATAATCAAACTGAAAGAGTAAAATGTATGATTTACAGAAATCAGTTCCAATAATAAAATTATATTACGTGAAAATCAATGAAACAAATTTCCTGCTGCTGTACAAAGAATTAGTTCCTTCATCTTCATTCTCTTATGGCACTAGAGAACACACCAGTTCTTGGTGGAGAAGTAAACTGATTAAAACAAGAATAGCCCCTAAAACCAGATAAAATTTTGGACTATTCATGTAATGACAGATTTCAGTGCTAAGTAACTTTGGCTTTTACACAGCTTGATAGTCTTTCAGGCTATTATAATACACTTTTTTTTTTTTAATAGAACCTAGTTCTGTACTCAAAATACAGCCTCTTCTTATAACATATAACAGAGACCATAATTTTTTTCACTAATTCCTATTATGTGACCATTTACTTTCTTTTTATGAGCAAATCCCAACAAAAATACTCAGCCAAAAGTGCAAATATTGTTGCTTTAATATTCTATTTTGATGGATAAACAGATCTAATGAAATTATTCTTGAAGGTTCAAGCTAGGATCTGGTATCACTCTTCCTCTTCCTCTTCCCATTCCTATCTGCCAGCATTTAACATCCTCCTGGACTGTCAATACAGGACAAACAGCAGAGAAAACTGTGTACATGGTAGATTATCAACCTAGATTACTGTCCATTTTATATTATATCTCATATCCACTCTCCCTGTGACTGTGACATGGAAGAAACTTTTCTTTTTATATTGCTCAATAATTGGTGGCATTGCCTTTCAAAGTCCTTTTGTCTTTACTGCTAATCCTAGAAATGGCTTGGGGGCTGATTTTATCCATATAATGACCTGAATTGTCCTCACTTTGTAAAATCAAATAAAAGTGAGCCTGATACTAGTGTTCCTGTTAATAAACATATTTCCTAGAATATGGTCAAATTCTGACCCAGAAAAAATTGGGGTTTTGTATGAGTTCAACTGAAAATTGTAACTTGCAATTTAGAACTGAATAGCCATAGCCAAACCACCAGGGTTTCACTGGTGGCTCTTTCAGTAAATTTCTCTGTGTGTTCAGCAAATTCAGTTTTCCAGGGTTGGTATGTATGTCTAAAGCTAAATACATGGCCTAATAGCATATACAGCAAACATTATTTGTAACTTGAATAATAAAAGTATGAAAACATCAGCCTTTCACACTGAAGTGAATAACTGTAAATGGAAATAAACTTCAGGAACAATTAGAACAAAGACTTGTTTTGAGACACTCACTGCAAATTAAAACATCCATAAATCCAGTGTCCCTGCCAAAAAAAAAAAGAAAATTTTATATGAAACCAAACAGACAAACAAAAGAAACCTAGCTACTAACTGCTGCACTTTATATGCTTTCTACCAAAAAGATTAATCTCCTAGGAATTGCTTTGTGAATTTGCTCTGAACTTAACTGAATGATTCATGAACTTTGGCAATCCTGTCCTGAAACTGAAGGGTTTTTTTCTGTAGTCACTCATAACACTTGCAAAGTAATACTTCATAATATTGCTGCTAAAGGAGCAGTATTTTTATACACTTGTAAAAGTATGAGTAATTCTTATTTTCATTCAGACATTTTAAAAATAATGGAATAGCAGGACACTGAGGGACATGAATTCCAGAACATCCTGATGAAGGATGCTATCCTTCCCTGAGATGTGCCTGTTAGAGGACTGATAAACCCCTGCAAACAGCAGATAGTGATACCAACTGACAAACTTAGACCTTTCAGTGCTGTGCTGGCATCACAAGACATTGTAATTCTTCAGAGACTAAGACTAATTAACAGGAAGAGATGAAGACCCAGGGCCCACATTTAATGGGAAGTTCAGAGCCACTTTGCTGAGTCTGAACCTGAATGTCATCAGTAAAAGTCTTAAAACCTGGTCTTGGCAAGAGTTACGGCACACAGAGTTTTAGAGACATTTTCCTTCTTCTATACTTTAATACCTACTTACATCCTGCCTAGCTAAGGTATGCCAGATGGTGGGAATAGATCTGTCTGTTTACCATGACTGTCGTTGCCTATAAATAAACCAAGGCTTTCGTTGAAGGGAACATTGAAAATTTAGACTGCTTTGCTTAACAGGGAGGAAAATGAACAGGGCTTGAAAGAACTGATGATACTTTGATACTTCTTTGTAATCCCCTCAGTGATAAGCATTTAGTTATATCAAGGGAGAACACCATGCATGACAAAGTAGTGTTAATTATGGAAAGCAAATGCATGGGTCATCAAGTAGTTCCCAACTCCTAAATAATCAGCTGTTTCTCAACCATGTCCAAACTGCTAGCATATATGATAGATCATGTCAGAGGAAATCTACTACAGTGTGGTAACGAATGCAAATTTCACATGGGAATGAAAAGGATGCAAAAGGAGTAATAGTACTGGGGATCCACTTTTGATTAATGTGTTGGTTATGAAGACTGCCAAAGCCAGAAACTCTCAGAACAATATACAAAGACTATGAGGTCTTAGATTTTGTCCCTCATACATGAATAAAGTAAGCATTAAGAATGTATGGGCTGGGCTGGGCTGGGGGCAGTGGTGTTGCACATCTCCTGCTTTATGCATTATTTCATTAGATGACTATGAATCACCTTTAATCACCAGTAAAGTAGCATAATATTGCAGAAGTTGCTGGCTTCTTGATTGGGTCCAGCCATGGGGGATCAATATGAAATATTATTTTATGATTAACAAAACTTGCCAAAAAGAAAGCAGTTAATTTATAAACACTATATGTATGACCTGTAATTAACAAACTTTCCATCATTTTTTTTTCAATTTAAGAAAGATTTAAAAGTGTTGCAGTAAAGTTTCCTTTTATTAAGACTTCATTATTTTTACAGAATGTAGTCCATGCAAAGTCGTAATAAATACTAAAATCTAAATGAGAAAAAATCCTGCAGCTTAAATACAGCCTCTTAGGCTTCAAATTGTCTTTTTTTTTACTCACTTGCAAATCTCAGTATGTTATAAGTCTCCAAGATCTGTAGTGCAAACATTTCCTCCATATTCCTGTACAGTAATACTCTTTCAATCTAATAAATTTCATAAAAGATAAATAATATATTTTTTATTTATTTATTTTAGCATGGTAGATCTCTAAGTGAAAGAGTGATGTCATCTAACTTCAGCTGTGTGAAAGCTGATATATACCTTGAGGGCTCTGATAAAAAAAGAACAATATTAACAATCTGGACAACAGAAGGAAAATCCACTTTGCATTTGTGTCATGAACACATATGAATCTACTCTTGAACCACTGTGTCCTGTACCAGTTTGAAATTCTTTGTGATTCAGGAGCTGATAATGTGTAGACAAGATGTTTTTTCTTTTAAGGCACAAATAATTTTTATAAATTTGGGCAGATAGCTGTGGGGCAGTAACAAACAGCTATCCAGTTTTAATATCCTACTGCATCTTTCTCAAAGCTTATTCTTGTCATGTAGATTCCCTCTGTAGACAGTGAACTGAGTCTTTTCATCACAGAGTGTGATGAATCACTCTCTGAAGTTCCCTATCTCTTTACTGACAAGAGAAGAAGTCAGTGTGATTAGCTTTGGTAGTATTTCTTACTCTTACATAGTTAAATTTAAGTACAACACCTGAGGTCCTTTATAGCTGTTTTCTGGTTGATCTGCTTCATTTTGCAACATGACTGTGTTTCTTACCTTGATTTGGGACACAGAAATCTTAGAAGTCTGGCTGCAATGCAAGTTTAATTGTTTGGATACACAGAATTGATTAAAATCTCTATGCCAATTAGATTTTTTTTACTTCATTTTGAACAAATTTTAGTTTAAGAAAGCAAAGGGTAAAATTCCTAAATTCAAAGCACGAAATACATTTATAAAAGAAGAGTATAAAAGAAAGAAAATTAAGACATATAATTTCGCAGTCTAAAAATTGCATTTTATTGAAAATAATTTTTCTGAGGTCTCCGTTCTCAATGTGTCTCCCATCCTTATTTGGTACATTTCTTCTTGTTGCTAAATGCTAATAAAATTTCACAGTTTTCTAAAATACTTTGTTTACTTTTTTTAATTTGGAAGGATTAATTTGATAATGTTTGTTTATTTATTTTTTCACCCGAGAGAGTACTAATGGAATATTCTTAAGATCCTTTAAGATTAATCTTAATCTTAAGATTCTTTAGCCCATAAGGCTAAACCTTTCTGATAAACAGAGTGAGAGTTTTGACTGATATTCCATGCTCAGTTAACTCTCCATTCAAGTAGCAGCTAGATTGCAGTTTCAAATGTATGTCACAATGTGGGGTTTTTAATATAACAGTAAAAACATATTGGCTTTCTGTAACCATTTACTGGCAACTTGATTTTCTAATACATTTGTTGACTGTACACTAAAATATGCTAATAGTCTACAGTGAGACTATATAAGACTTCATTGTACCTGTAATAGAGTGGGATTTTAGAATACTTTATTCATTCTCCTATTAGTTTTGGCAGCTTTAAGGTTTCTGTCATCACAACAGGACTTCAGTTTTTCTGAAGTATTCAATATCTCCAATATTGATATTTAAAATTTTGTCTCTCTTGAAGGCAACAGAAGCACCTGCCATTTAAATAGCTGCTGTTTCACCAGAGTTTCCACTTCTTTTCTTCTGTGTTGGAGTCATAGTTAAACAGTTTTGATTCAAAGGATTTTCATAACCATCTTGAATGTCTCCCTATTCTGACAACGATGTTTGCATTCATGGCACTTTACAACAGGAGCTTGCTAGAAGTTACCTTCATTGATATCTTATTAATTTCAGGTACAATAAAATGCTGCTGCTTCACACTTAGAGAGTTCTAATAAAACACTGTTCTTCTTCCCTTTCCCCTCCTAATTTTATCCTTCTATCTCTATTTTCTCTCTTCTCTTTCTACCTGACTGTAGTTTGACCACAAACATATACACATGCACACAGGTGCAGTTTCCCCATAAATGATACCCTATGGCCCCCTTTGGTTTTGACAGATTTCTGACTGTTTGGTGGCTCTGTCAGCATCGGAGCTCCAGTCAGACTTGCTCTCCACTGCAATCCTAATGGGCAATCTCAGGCACAAAATGAAGAGTAAGACAAACAGGCAAATGGCCATAAGCAGGCAAGCTTGAAGGGGTTTCATTGTCAGCTCATTATAGCTCCACTAATGAGATTTCCATCCAATTTGTGGGATAGCAGAGCTCAAGTTAAAAAAGGGACAGAGCCACAAATACAGTAGGATTAGTATGCCTTATTAAAAAAAAAATAACCTTTGTTAAATCAGGACTCAGGGCTTAGGGCAGTGTCCTTATGCAGTGGCACAGTACAAAAACAACTGCTGGATTATTTACATTACCCTCAGCTTGGCATAATTGCTGAAGTGGTGTAAAACTCATACAATTCACTTAGGCAATAACAAATGCATACTTTATATACAATCTTCAGTAAAGTATTTAGTAAGACTTTTGCTAGCAAATAAAAACCAACGCTGTTTGTGAAAATGCTTTTATAATAAATCTTAGGATGCATAATATAAATGGTAAAAAGGAATGGAGATCCTGTGACACTAAAATAGAAACTGTGAGGAAATACAAAGACATTCCCCAATTCTGTGATTGTACGTGAAGGACTGAAATGCTGAAAATAAGAACTGGTTCCAGAAATTTAGCAAAAGTTTCTTTTTAATTCACCCAGAGACATCATCTGTACTCTGCACTGGTGAGGCCACACCTTGAGTTTTGTGTTCAGTTCTGGGCCCCTCAGTTCAAGAAAGATATTGAGGTGCTGGAGCGGGTCCAGAGAAGAGCAACAAAACTCGTGAAGGGACTTGAGCACAAGTCCTATGAAGAGAGGCTGAGGGAGCTGGGGTTGTTTAGCCTGGAGAAGAGGAGGCTCAGGGGTGACCTCCTCACTCTCTACAACTATCTGAAAGGAGGTTGTAGTCAGGTGGGGGTCAGTCTCTTTTCCCAGGCAACCAGCAACAGAACAAGAGGACACGAGCTTAGGCTCTGCCAGGGAAGGTTTAGGCTGGATATCAGAAAAAAGTTCTTTACAGAGCGAGTAATCAGGCATTGGAATGGCCTGCCCAGAGAGGTGGTGGATTCACCATCCCTGGAGGTTTTTAAAATAAGACTGGATGTGGCACTTAGTGCCATGATCACTTAATAATCATGATAGTGTTGGATTAAGGGTTGGACTTGATGATCTTGGAGGTCTCTTCCAACCCAGATAATTCTGTGATTCTGTGATCTGCACTCCATAATTGCTAACTTCCATGTCTCAAGTAAAGTGGTGTTTATTATTTACTTAGGTATAATTATTTCATTTCATTAACCCAGTTCTTATGTAAACCCCTTGAAATACAGACCTACCTCTTCAAATTCTGAACTCACTAACAAAGGGCAATCACTTCATTATTCAAATATAAAGTTATTATACATTCCAATAGGCCTTTTATAAGCACAGATCTACCATGTAGCCTAATTGAAAATAGTTATAAATTTGTTTTGTATCTAGCAGAAAGAGATCCTAGTTCCTTAAATCGTTTTGCCTTTTTCTTCATCAGAAAGGATACAGATGTGACTCTTTGTGTTGTGAGGGCCTTACTCTTCTGAACTTCTGGAAGTAGTAAGTAATCAAACTGAGAACTAGCATTTGTCCTCCCTGCACATTGCTCTGTCTCCATGGAGGCAGATATTTCTGTCTAAATCCAAGTGACTTTTTTTTTTTTTTTAAACTGCAAAGCACTGTAACAGGATTTTTTTTTCACAGTAACAAAACCTCAGTTCTGTAACCAAATGGAGTCAGCCTAGTTTAATCAGGCTATCAATCACTCTGCAGAAACTAGAGAGGAGGTAAATAATTTTTTCCATCTCCTGCAAAGGCACAGAATATGCCATCAAAATTTCTCAGTGTTGCAGTGGATGAAATTTGGCATGGAACTTCCACCAGAAGGTGGAAATACTGGGCTCAGTTACTTAACCCACTGGAAATCGTTTGTAAGCCATGCTAGGAAAAAGGCAAAGTTACATTTAGGGACATTCTTAAAAATACTGGAGGGTAGCAAGATCATTATCATGTGCCACCAGACTGCTAATCAATCAGTCATCAGCCAATATTTACTGCAACAGGCTTGAGACTCAGAGCATCTGCCAGTCTCATAAGGCAGGCTTTCAAAGTGGCAAACACATGCCTCAGCTTGTTATTTTTCACTCACTGCACACCAGCAAGAGCAGGTGCTAGCTGGAGTGTCCTGGTAAACACCAGACTTGGCAAGGTATCATCCATGCTATGGACTCTCTGGGTAACAGGAAGGCTGTGCAGCTGGACCCAAATTTCTTGAGCTGCATGCCCATACACTAAGCACAGTCTTCTTTGCAATAAATTATACCTGATCTTAAAGATCTTTTAGGGATGAGCATGTCACACAAGAGATCTAATAACTCCCAGAAAAAGTGGAAACAGAAGATTTCATTAGCATGGCAGTGTTCCCAAGCTCTTCAGTGACACAAACTGAACCGATTCTAGGTTGGTGTCTAAAATAAAAGCGGGTAACTGCAGACAAATTTTTCAGGGGCTGCTTGCCTCATTAGCCTTTTCCTTGGGGCAAACCACTATCTGCTTTGGTGTTTAACCCTCAGATAGGCTGGGAGATCTATTCAACACCATACCTTGTGTATTTTAAAGCCTGATTAGTTGTATTTCTACCCTGGCCTGTGGGCTCCCATTTTGCACAAGTCAGACATTACTACCTTCTGGCACAATGATACTCAAAGGAAACTGGAGGTATGTGCTATTTCTTCAGGAGTCTGGAAGTTGCTCTAACTTTTTGTACAGATAAATGCAATCATTTTACAGTTTGAGGAGGAAAGAAACCACCACAATCTGCTTTGACAGTATGTTCCCTGTGATTTCTGCAGCATGTGAACACAGCAAGGAGAGTGACAGGGTTGGGGGCATTTCTCAGTCAAGTATCAGAAGTCAGAAACAAGTTCTTTGTCTTTATCATCTATTTGTATATTTATAAAATCTACTGGCTATAGGGCACAGTGTTAGTATATACTTTTTTTTTTATAAAAAAGTTAGCTCTTTCTGATATGTTTGTTAATTGTTTTTCATCTCAACGTAAATGAGGTGAGAGTCTTGGCATGCTCTTTGTGGAGTCCAAAGAGGATGTAATGATTTATAATCACTTTGAGAGTATGTTGCTTTGGAATTGCAGTTTAATGGTGAAAATATTCAGACATGGAAAACCTCCTGATTCCACAGCATTTGAGAATATTTCCCCATAAATACTTAAGCACATAGATACTTCAGGAGTTTGACTGGGTTAATAGTCTCAAAACTGTTTTGGATCAATGCACATGTCAAACACCATTACTATCTTGTTATTCAATAGTATATTACTGAAGGAAAACACTGTAGGTATGGAAACTGTAGGTATGGAAATTAAGAACTTTGAGGTAATTCATACTTTCCCAGGAAAATAGGTGAATATCAATTCATTCATCCAGAAGATCAGATCAGTATCTCCCTTCAAAAATTTACTCTTTCTCACAGAACTTTGTGGTAGGAGACATAGCCATAAGAGGTGGATATGAAGTAATTCAGAATATGACTTTTCTACTAAAATCCAATGAAAGACAGTCTGTTCCTGAACCTTTTCCACTTGAAAGAATATATTTATGGCTTTCCCTGGTCTCCAACCAGAGTCAGTGTGGAATTTAGTGTGCTAATTTGCCTGTAAAAAGTACAATTGTTACATTGGTTGATTCATATGAAATGTGAAAGACAAACATGGCAGTGGAAACCTCTTGTTCCAAGGACATTCTGCTTTGATTTTTATATAATTGCTCCTGAGGGAAGGTAATTTTCCCAATGAATGAGCCAAAAGTGTAGGAATTAGGTTTTATAGCAAGTGACTTCCTGCAAACAAAGAACTTGTTCCATGACTACAAACTTAAGGACAAAAAGAACTAGTTCTAGTTCACAGCCTTGTGATAAAATAAGCCTATAAACGCTTGTCAACTTGTGAACAGACCATGAAAAAATCCTTTAAAATAAGCAAAGTTCCCTTCTTTTCTCTACACCTGCTTTAAGAACATTTTTACATTCAGATCTTACACATAAATACCTTACTAGTTTTTACATTAGCAGGGCTAATGTCATGACTGATTTTGGTACAACTAGCTGACAACAAGGTCCCTGTCTCTTTGGATGCAAGAGTCCTTCAACCCAGGGCTGGAAATCACCCTTTGTGGTCCCAGAGCCCTGGTACAGAGTGCTGGAAGTGAGATGAGGAACTCTGTCTGCATCTCAGTCAGGCTGGGGAACTTGGGGTTGAGCAAAGAAGGTGCCCTGCCTGTGCCCAGGCACCAGGGAGCAGCCTGGATGTGGGCTGCCTAAGTAGTACTGGGTGAACCATCAGAGCTAGGCTCTCCAAAAAGCATGTAGCAGTCTAGTAGTTTAATTAAACACTGCAGGTTCAGAGTTGAGGAGTCAGTTCATTATGCTATCACAGGCTTCCTGTGGAACCATGCTTATTGTTTCCTGGAATAAGAACTGTTTTAAGGGTATGTTTCACAGCAGACAGCCAGTGCATTAAAGAGATAACTGAGCTAGCTTTAAACAGGAAGGATGATCAGCACCTATCATGCTGTGAGCCTATATGCTAACATATCTGTGCTGCTTCTGGCAGCAAGGCTAGCTTGATTATCCTTGCACTATACTGCAGCGTGCACTGAAGTCCTGTCCTTAGTATAGTAATATCTACCACTAGGAAATCCTAGCAGAAGATGGGACCTGAAGTTCTGATCATTGAACAGCTGCTGGGGTATACAATGGTGGATTCTTGTGTGTGTGACCAGTTCTTCTAATTTAGGCAGCATTGCCTGGACCAGACAGTGACAACTGCACCCATGGCAAAGGCACACTCCTCACTGGTTTCAGTGATCTCACTTGGTTCAGACTGAGCTGCAGCTCAGCAGTTATGATAGGTGCAGTATGGCCAATTACGGGAAACAGTCAGAAACTTTTAAAAATGTAAATTAAAATTTAAATTTCCTACTGTTTTCTTCATTTGCTTTTGGGGTATCTCATTTGTCTGACTATAATCGGACATACTCGGGGTGCTACAGATTTTGGAATGTGTGCACAGAACTTCAGTATTGAAGTTGCCTTTGCCAGAGGTAGGGAAAGAAGAAAATGGGATTTTGAGAGCTCTAAGGAGCAAACAAGGCCACAAACAAAAAGTAGTAAAGGACAGGAGTTGTGGAACACTTACAGAAATATCTTTCCACTCAATCAGCACTTAATAGTTAATGTTGTGGCACTTCTATTATCTTTAAGCCCCACAATGGACAATCCAGCTGAATGAACCAGTTTGGCTACATCTCTGTTAAAGATAAAATTTCAGGCTCCCTGAAGAAAGGAGTATTTTTGTCAGCTCACACCTGGTGCATGTTTTAAAAGATCACAGTGATGAACACATGGTAGCTGGTTTTATTTTTTTAAGTTTTTTGATTCAACATCAAGGAGGTGATTCTGCAGCCAGTGATAATAATGCAGAGAAAATCCTGGGTTTTTAGTTTTAAACATAACACAGTGCAATAATCCCTATAGTCTCAGTGACTGGAAAAATCTAGGTTGACAAGACTCACTCATCCCAACCAGTGATAATTCTGTGATCCTAGGTTGTAGGCTTTCATGCGTTTTGTTTCCTAAAACCTGATGTCTTTGCCTATAGCTATCTCAAATGGCTGACTCCTTTCAAGTGACTGGCATGGACAAAGTTTTACTGCTCCATAAGAAGTTGCCTAGAAACCACCTATACCATGGTTGAATCATAGCTTCAATTTGGTCACTTTCATTACTGACTTTGAGAGAATGAGCAAGCCCAGAAGCAGTATTATCTCTCTCTTTCTACTTGTGAGGTTACTGTCAGTGCTGAAAGTGGTAAGGGAATCCAGACAAGGCTGGCCATGATAGTACTAAAGGACTACTTCTAGTGTTACTACATACATTGTCAGTCTACTCGGGTCCTCTCTTTTCTTGACCTCCTCATGCAGGCATACATGAAGAAGTTGAATCTGGATGGGTTGGGGAAGTCAAGAGGATTTTTGCAGGCCTTTACCTGTCTCAGCCAATAACGTGCTTCACCTTAGCTCTTGTCATCTAAAAGCAAATCTGCCCTGTCATAACAGTAGACATCCTGGCTCATTTGTAAAGGAAATGTCATCTCCTGTAGGCTCCCTTTCCCATAAAGATAGGACTAGATGATCTTTTGATGTCCCTTCCATCCTGGGCAATTCTCTGATTTTATGATTCTGTGAGATTTCTTCTGCATTAGGCTTCAACTACAGTCTCATTTCCCAGGTTTTGGTGCTGTTGCTGGGGTTTTTCATGCAATTTGTAAAAATCCAGTGTCCTCATGTAAAGTGCTCAGTATAGGCTATGTCTGCTTTCGTCTCTTAGTAAGCTATTCTGCTGTGTGTAGCATCCACTGTCTTCTGACTGAGAATAATCTTTCTGGAGTTAGAGAATGGTCGTGTGGAGTTACTTCTACTGTGTGCCCCTCAGTATAAGGGGTTAAGACAAAGACTATGGAGTAACTTCATAAGCATTTGTGTGGAACATAAAAATACAGAGGACATTAATGCTGTAGTTTTATCCTGGCAACGGATTAAGATTGAAGAAACAAAGGTTGTAAACTAGGACTGTTTCTTAATATATGTGAACGATGGACAGAAAGGAAGAACAACAATGTGACAGCATGTTCAACTGACACATCACCACTCAGAATAACCAGCACATGCAAAGATAAGGAGTTCAGAGCACCGTGTGAGTCTACGTGGACAGGCCTCCTAAGAAAAGTCAGCTCAGTCTCAGCAATGGTCAAAGAAAGAAATAATATATAAGATTGAATAAAGAATAACATAGACAATTACCCTAACAAGTTACATCAGGTCATTGTATAAACAAGTAGTACATCCACAACCGGAACAATGTGCAGCTGTGGTTATTCTGTTTTAAAGCAAAGCCAGTAGGTAGAGAAGAGGTTTACTGACAGCTGATTACTATTATTAGAGTCATGAGTGTACTATTATGAAATGATTCTGAAAAAAATGTACCTGGCTGTTCTAGAAGAAGCAAAAATTAAAGTCAAGTCATAAAAATAAGGAGTAATAAGAGATGGTGGGGTTAGCTAGCTTGCTCACATTTCAGTCATGCGTCTAGATAACAGGTACAAAATATTCAGAATAAGGAACTGTGGATAATGGAAAAATAGGGTTGTGGGGAGACCATCTAGTACTCTCCATGCCCTGACAGAGGTCCTAACATGCCTAAAGAGTATGTGTGATTGGTATACATGGTACGAAAAAAAAATCAACTGAGATTTCCTCGATTTCTTCATTTGTGTTCTCCATTGTTTAAGAATGTCAGTTGCAAGGTCATGTCTGACATAAACCAAATCTTCTTTAGAGAAAATAGTTCCAATTATTTCTAAACCTACCTATGTGAATATGAAGAACAAATCACTTCAGTCTTTTTGTAACAATCTTCTACATATTGAAAGACTGCTACCATGTCTCTCTCTCAGTCTGTTTTCTCCTAGACTAAACAAACCAAATTCTTTCAACCTTTCTTCATACACCATGCTTTCTAAACCTCTAATCACTCTTGTCACTCTCTCCTGGACTCCATCCAAGCTCAGTTTTTCTTAAAGCATGGTGTCTGAAACTGGATAAAGTATTCGACCAGTGGTAGATATACCAAAATAATTACCTCTCAAATTTCCCATCCAACAATCCTTTTGCCAGATCTTGAATTAAGATTTTCTTTTTCTGAAACAACAGCATGTTTCTGCCTCTGTGGTCCAAAAGATATTTTCTACAGTACAGGATTATTTCTAGTTACTGTCCATTTTGCATTTAGGTATTTGAGTTCTCTTTTCTGTATGTACAACTTTCTACTTTTTTTCCTCTTGGGTTTAATATCATTAATTGTAGATTTTAATGTTTAATTTTATTTTATTTTATTCTTCAAGTGTCTAATCTTCTGCTCAGTTTTGACATTCACCAGTTTTGTAGCTATGCTTTCCAGTTCTTAATCTAGGTTATAAAAATACCGCATATGGTTCAATTTGACTCCCAGTTTTATAGTCTTATTGATATATTCATTGAAGTACTGTTTTTCAACAAGTTTGTAATTACAATACAATTATTTAACCCAGTTCACATTCCCTTGATTTTCTTAGGCATATCATATAAGACAGCATAAAAATCTTTACAATTTTCAAGATAAATCATCATTATCTCATCCATCTTATTCCAATTACTCTAACAAAGAAAATAGATAGGGTTGACATAATTTTGTCTGGACAAAGCCATGTTTATCTTATGTATGCTTATAGATTATTGGCTAATAATTAGGTTCAGTATAACAAAATTAAGTCTATAGTGTCCTGTCCTATGTCCTTTCTGGTATTTTGTTTGTTTGGTTTTGGTTTTGTTTTGTTGCTGTTGCTGTTTTGGTGTTTTCTTGTTTCCATTCCTTGGCTTTGATCTATTTAACCTTTTTTTGACAGTACAAAGGAAAGGAAAAAAATAGCAATATTGAAATTTACTAAGTTTTGAGTTAGTGAAAACCTTGGGTTGTCTTCCCCACAATAAACGCTTTGTGGAACTCCTTGCTGCTAGATATTGTAAACTCAAAGAGCTGAATTCACACAAGAATTTGATTTAAAAAATACTAGTGGTATAAAATTTTGTGCTTGAAGGAAGAGTTTCATATGAGGATTTGGTATAAAAATATTAGTGATACAAAATGCTTCAAGAAAAGAACCCCAATGACTGTAATGTTTTAGAGTAGGTCTTCTGAAAACATACACTGTTTCTTTTTTTGCCTTTTTTTCTGAAATATCTGGGGTTAGCCACTGTCAAGATAAGAAAAGTGGACTCCTAATCTGATCTAGTTATTCTACTTCCATGGATAATCTTGGCATTTAGCTTGTCTGCAAATTCTTTCTAGTCTAAACATCAGTAAGTTAAATGCAAACCATAAATATAAAACCATTGGCAGGCCAAAAAAGATTTTGAAGAACAACTTGCTAACAGCTTAAAAACTAACAGTAAAGCCATCCTCAGACACATCAAGAAACCAGAAGACTGCCAGAGAGTCTGTAGAACTGATAGATGATGAAGGTGCAAAAGGGGAGCTAGATGAAAATAAAACTTTAGCAGTGAAAAAACTCAGAGAATTCCTTGCATTAATGTTCACTCTCAAGGGGCACAGACTAAGTCCAACACTGGAGTCTTTCTTTGAAGAGGCCAAATTTGATGAACTGTCTCAAACAAAAGTGGAAAATTGAAGAGCTCTTAGAATCTCTGGATAAAATGAACAGTAACTCATCTCTAGGCCCAGATAGTATTCACTCAAGAGCTCTAGATCTCAATGTGCTGCTGAACTGTGGTCTGGTACTTGCTGTTTAATTCTGGTTCAGTCACAGCAGCAAGGGAGGAGGCAAAAGTGATGTAAGTTTCTAAAAGGGGCTCTTGGCACTATGGATCAGTAAGTCTTATTTCTGTAGGCTGGCAGGAGCAGAGAGGTAGGTTAATCACTCTGTATAAAGGGAGGGAAAAAAGGAACAGGGATACATTGACAAAGGTTACAAGAAGGTACCTACACCTCTCTGTGCTGATGCAATTGAATTCCAATGAATTCAGAATAAGGTATACCAGGAAAATAATCCTAAATGTAGATTAAGTAGCAGTAATAGAATATCAGATAGCTTCAGATACCCTTCAAAAGGAGATTCTGGAGATACTAAGAAACCTCAGGTCAGTGCTGTACAGCAACCATTAAGTGCTGACAGCATGTTAAGGAGCTGTTAAATGGGCAGGCTTTGTCTCAGGAAATATGTAATCCATGCTGAGAGTGGCAGGATATGCCAGGATAAATCCTGCTCTTTCCTTACCCTGGGTTTCTTGGATTGGGTTTAGTTGGTTGGGTTGGGTTTGGGTTGGGTTTTTTTCTTTGTTTGGGTTTTTTTGCTTTGTTTTAGGTTGTTTTTTGAGTATGCCAACAGCAACCACTGGACATGGGACAGTGGGCTAGATGGATGCTTCATTGTCTCCAGTATAAACATGCTAGTGTTCACATGAATTACCACTGGATTTACAGACTAGTCTTGAATTCACACTGCAGAAGCAGCCATCAAATTCCTCAAATCATACAGTGATGTATTCACCTCTGGAACCTTTTCTGTTTCTGGTTGAACAGTTTTTTAGTTACCTGAGAATTTATGGCCAGATTTTTAAAACTGCACACAAACACATTTTTTTTTAATCAACAAATGCAGCAGATAAATCCATGTTTAGGCACCTAAAACTACAGATAAAAACATGCTTAGGTGCCTAAATGCCTTTAAAATATAGCCCTACATGTCTTTGATGATGATGCCAAGACTTCTGTGGACATAGTTAACATAATGCTGAACTTCAAACATATTTAGCAGGATTCAGATAATATACAGAGCCCATCTTGGCACAAGCTCCTCTTAAAGGTCAAGAACTAAAAAAGGAAATTCTCCTGCAAAGATGGAGTGTACAAAACATCTTTTGGGAAATAGAAAGAGTTCTGGGCTCTCCTTTATCTTGATGAATAACATAAGGGTAATGAAAAACAAGGAGAGATAGATAAGGAAATAGAGATAAGAAAATAGATACAAAAGCCAAAGATTTTAACATTAAATGCCATTAGAAAACAATATGCCAACTGGGGAAGTGAAAAGAATATAAGTTTCAAAAAGAGCATTTGGGATTTTATTTTATTTTTTTTTAATATGATAGCAGCACCTGAAGAACTTTTCATGTATATGACATAGTTTTAACATACACAGGAGGAGCCCTACAGAAAAAAACATAAGACTATCCCTTTCCAGGAAAAAGAATAACACAAGACAAAAAATAAACTGCTATCAATAATCTCCTGCAGATTTCACTTGGAACAAACTCTGAGGGGAAAAACAAATATTGATATACCCAAATTCTGTCCTATTTGTTTCAAGATAGACAGCTTTTTGTAACAGAGTATCAATACTAAGCCACATTTCAGTTTGTTTTTTGCAGTGAATACTAATTTATGACAGAAAAGATTCATTGTCTGCCTGGGATCCAGTCTCACTTTGCATTATGAAAAAGGATTACAACTTTGAATGCAAACTATGGTATTCTGGCACTGATTTTACTAATTAATCTCTGATTTTGGTCTTGAGGCAGGATCATTGGTGACCAAAGGACTTGTAGAAATCCTTCCACTCTCTGCATCTTGCTGTGAAATTGTTGTGATTAATGCATATGGCATTCAAATAGTTTCACACCTATAACCCTAAAATCTGTAGCAAATTAACTTTTTAAAACTTCAATAATAGCTTTCTACAGATATGAAGTATTTTTCCAGAGAACTAAACCTGGTCTGTCTCTGATTGTGTTCTTGCACTTTTTGTTGCCATCTGTGACTGTGCGAACATGTTCTACCATACTGAAGTAGAAACATTCTTCTTGTAAACTATGGAGGTGTAAATGAATTCACACAGGGTTCAGCCAATAAAACATGAGACTTATGGGTTATTCAATATGATAGCCATGTTTCTTATGTTAACAGTCAGCAAATACAGACCTCTAGAGAGCACTTCAGTGACGGAGAAATATCCTGATAAAATGGACTAAAACAACACTACGAGGAACAAAGGTGGCAGCAACTGTCTGTAAATCATGATTTACTAATAAACCAGAATAACCTGAGGGACTTGTGCAAGTGAAGTCAAAAACAACCAAAATATGCAACGGTAGTTAATATAGTCAATCATTTCCACAGCTGAACCACTGCATATATTTGACTGATTAAATGCAATCCTGCTGCTATATGACTTTCTTGATATCCAAGCTGTTTCTTATTTTGCATTTTATTGGTGTTAAGCTACTTATTAGCACTTAAATAATGATTATGAGTTCCATGTTATTATATTGAGAAAAATATACTGTGACAATTCTAATGAACTTTTGATCTTATTTTGGTTATCAGTTTCACCATTTTAGTAGTTTTCCATGTCCATAAATATGACACTAGTTATGCTTTGGAATCATTAATTAAAGAAAAAAACAAAAGAACTTAGGATAATATATAACCTTTGCAGCATGTGCAGCAACAAAATATGTGAACTATCTTTATCTCATGTTTTTTTATATAGTGATGACCTTAGTCATTTAGTCATTTAGTTCATGTTCATTTTAAATTTCTAGTTAAAGACTTAATTCCTTTGTCAACGTTGATTGTATTAACTCAAATTTTCAAAAATGCTTGTTAAATAGTCAGCAGCTATCATAAGGTTATGTAAATGTTTTCAAACAAACACAATGTTTTCTTATATTCCAGACTGGAAAATGGTACAGTATCTCAGAACCCACCCCTGGTAAGTGCTTTCCCTTAGTTCCTCTTTTGGTATTTTTCCCAATTTTGTTATATAATATAATTATGAGGAGTGCTGGAATTAAAATGTAGTGTTTATTTATAATGACTGTCTGGTCTCTGGAGACTATCTCAGCAGATTTGGTACTTAAATACTTGGGTGAAATTCATTCTTGGCTTAACTCTTGATAGATAGATCCTTTTATTTTTCAGTAATATTTGCACTGATTTATCCCTTTTTTAAACAGTTTGTCGTCTCCCAAGTCTTAGAAAGACATAGGAATATTATTGACTATCACTTTAAATCCCATTCTACTCAAAAATCCTTTGAGTAAAGTAAGCCAACTAAATTTAAAGTTTAAAATAAGACAATCCTTGCAGTAAAAATCAGTCACTTATCAGTAGAGTTCCATGCAGCTCATTCTGAATTCAGAATTTGGAACACAAATTTAGAATATTGAACATGGCATTATTCATTACCTGGCACAAACTCATTCAAGGCAGTTAGCCAAACAAGCTATCTCTCTACTTACAGGTGAAACAACGTTTTTGAGAATCTTAAAAATTTGAAAACATTCATAAATCAAAATACAAGGGTTTCTAAGAGAGGAGCTAACATCATGCCAATTTTAAGTATTCTGGATAGGAAAACAAGTCAGCAGTTTAAAAGGCTTCTCTGACAGGCACTTCCACTTATTCAGACAATATCAATTAGTGTCTGTTGAGTGGATGATGATATTTCAATTGGTGTGTTTTCCAGATGCAAAGAGACCCTATTTTTCCTTCCTTTGTTCTAGACTACATCAAAAAGAACAATTAATACTGAAGGTTAGGACATGAATTGGGATATAGAATAGGTGCTTGAATAACAGTTTGAAAACTTGTCAGGTCCAAAACTTTTCCAGAGTGGTCATCACTACCCCTCACAGTGTTTTTCTCTACCAGCAAGCTACTTTTCTCTTTTTTCTGTGGCCATACTCTGAGAAGCATGTGGCAGGACTGTAAAGGTGGGAAGGGATTGCAGGAAGTGACCCAGGAGAAGACATAGGGGTGGCCTCAGCCACATAACTTGTTCCTGGGGAAAAGGCCAGCATGTCAGCCCACATGCCTGCACCCTGGCCATTGCACTTCATCCAGCCTCTTTGTCCTTGTCTTTGCACCTGCAGTCTGCAACCAGTGGTTCCTGGGATGGTGGGTGGAAGCGAGTGCTTTCCATGGGTCTAAAAGGAGCATTCTATCCCACTAAGCTGCTATAGACCCAGGAGCTTCTTCCCTCCATGTTGCTTCCTCACACCACCACAGAGTTTTGATAAATGGAGAAAGATTTGGGAATTTGAGTAAGGCTTACTTTGTTACAACACTGACTGCTGACTGAAAGGAATAAAGTTCAAACAGGACTTCAACCAGTAAGTTGTGGTTTCCAGGATGGTCTCATGCCCATGCAGGTAAGGAGATTCAAAACTAAGCTGTTAAGTAACCCAGTGACCCTTCACTAAACTCCCTTAAATGTCTGCTGTGATAAACACTAACAGGGTTAAATGAATGTCTCTGCGGCATCTTTCTGTTATTGTGCCTGTGCTCACCTGTATCACCTTGCCAGTAGCATAATCCTGGCTAAGAGGAAAGAGACATCTCTGCAATGAAGTGGGCAATTGATATGGTTGGAAGAATGAATGCAAGAAGTGCTATCTGGCTAGTTTTAAAAAATAAGCTGCTAATGCTGTTCAGCTCTTTATTTCTGCCACTATAGCTTACTCTGTTTTAGACTAACTGCCACGTGGTTCGTAATGCCCGTGATTCCCAAGACTTTGAGCAATTTCTGCACGAATATTTTTACTAGTGGGGTGTTTTGGCACTTACCTTTTATTCTTCAGTGTTCTCTTTTGTGATCAGAGGACCTTAAAAAGTACCAGCCAGCCATCAGGAATCCAGAACAATAGTATAAGATTTAGATAATCAGGTATGTCGTATTAATTATGATTGGCCCCCATGAGTTCTTAAAAAATATATTGGCTGTAATAACTTTCTGTGAACAAAAGAAAATACTTGTGACTAAAATGTATCTACATTAATATTATGTTCAGTTTATGATACAGCAACAACAGCAACAACAAGGCCAGTTTGGATGTGGTCCTGGGCAAACTAGTCTAGTGGGTGGCATCCCTTCCTGTGGAAGGGGGGTTGCAGATAGATGATCTTTAAGGTCTCTTCCAACCCAGGCCATCTATGAATCTATGAATACAGAAAAAAAAGTCATAAATTTATGGGAAAAATTATTCATAACAAAGAATTTAATCACATCTGCAAATATTATTCTGTCAGCCTGGAACCCCCTGGCATTTCACCTGGATTAGTTCTCCTTCACTTCCAGTCCTAAACATTTGTTTTATGTTTCTGTACCCTGTTAAACAGAAATTGCCTTTCATTCCCATAGATGCCAGCATTTCTGTGATGCATGAAGAATTTCACATATGTATTCAATACAAAGTTAGATAAAGACATAAGAACAGATAAATGGGCAAGTATGTGTTGTATGTTCACTGATACAAAAGTCATCATGCACTATGCAATGCTTTCAACCTGGGTTGGGTTCATATCAGTAGAAATGGGTATATCTGCTCTAATTTCAGTAGAGCTAGACTGATGTATACTCTTCTATACACAGAACACAATATTTATGTAGGTTCTTCAATTCAAAAGGATCCTAAAGTGCTTTGTGTTTTAGTAAAAATCTCTTATCTGTATTATAGCTGGGTGAATAGTACTTAAGGAATACATTATCTGAGAAATTTTACCATTTTTCATCAAATAATGTGTTCAACAAGTAGTTTTATGAGGTGTTAGAGTAATTCTATATGTAGTTGAATGCTATACATGCTTGAATAAAGAATTCAATAAACAATGGTAATATTTATCAAAATGGGTTGAATTATTTTATTCCTTAAAAAAATATGACCAGCTTCAAGTAATTCCTATGTAAAGAAATACTAGTACAACTCTAATAGTAACCACTGTGAAAATTTTTGATCAATATTTTTTTCCTCTAAGATAATAAACTCCTGAATAGAGTGTCCTACTCTGCTTTTACAGACCAGAGATATAGAGATGTGAGATACAGACATTAACTCAGGTATTTTTTCATGTACACAGAGAAGAAGTCCTGTCTAGGAACATTTACCTACTTACAGTTGATAAATGCCAGTAAATAAGATCTATATCTTAGCCACCTTAGCAGAACCAGCAACAAGAGTTGCTGACAAAGGGTGGGTGCTTCATACCCTGCAGGACCTTCCCTCATTCAGAGCTCCTTTGTGTGCCTTTACTCTCCTGGGGTGCACAGCCTGTCCATTTTCCTTTCCTACAGCTCATCACAGATTTTCTTTGAGAATACTCTAGCCTTTACTAGTTCAACCTCTCTCTTGGAAAGCATCGTAGTGATTAGCCTCTCAAACAAGAAAACATCAGATTTCTTTCAATGCCCAGCTCACACTGAAGTGACTTAAGCACATTTCCCACTGGCCAGAAGAGCGGACTGTTGGGGTGGGAAAGGTGCATTGAATTTCAGACACTACTTAAGAACCACTCCTGTATTTTAAACTGGACAAAATACAGAAATAAATCTTAAATGAGGTCTCAGAAGGCAGTCACCCCTCTTCCATGAACTCCCTCCCTCTCTTCTTCTTCCCTCTCTCCCTCTTTCTTTCCCTCTGTCTCTCACCAGAGAAGTCATGCTATGTTTTGTTCCGGTGCACCCTCAACAATAAGCTAGGACATCAAATCCAGGCCTATGGTGGTGTAATAATTTCTGGATCATCCATCTTCCCCACTTACTAATACAGAAAGTGTATATTGTAATAAAAATGTACCTCTGACATAGGCATGGGTCTCTTATGACAAACAGTAATAATTTAATGAAGGAGCGGCAGACATGGTTTGCCAGCCTTTTTGGGATCCTGCATAATGAAAGGTGCCTTACAAGTTACTCTTAGTGGTACTACCATTACTAAAAAAGCCTTCGTAATGTCATATCCTGGACAGATTCTTGCAGCTGAAAAGACAAGGATATAGTTAGTGTTTTAAAAATTGTGATCTACCATGATTTTACCTAATTCCATCTTATTGGGACTCTTCTGCATACATTTAAATAATGATCAGATCTTCCTTCATCTTTATCTTTTCACAGTGCTCATGCAGCCCGAATGATATAAAGGTATTAAAATTCAAGTGCTATTCTTTTTAAAACCAATTTTTCTTTTTTCTCTAAGTGTACGGTTTAATTCCATGTAAATTAATTTCACTCAGGAAAGTATTTTTTCACGTCGAGTATCCTTTCAATGCTTCTTTTTACACCCAACCTGCTGGCAAAAAAATTAGAAAGCAAACAAATGAGATGATTTGCAGTGAAGAGCCGGGAAGTCAAAAGAGCATAGTACATAATTGGAAGAGCACAGGAGAATGTTTAAAATAAGTTCAAGAACAGCGATAAGGCTAAAGATGATGTTATCTGTTGGACAGAAGAAGCCATTAACATACACCAGAGTGTTTTCAATCACTTAATCAGAAAACCCTTTTCCTGAGCACTGTTTCTTGTCCATGTGCCATGAACAAACATAAATATTTTGGATTTCCTGTATCCTTCACTCTGATAATGGGCTCTTAACTGTAAGCCCTTCCCACCTCAAAGAATGAGCTAAAACCAAATAATAAAGCATGAGCCATAGAGATGATTTCTAGACCAGATGAGTTATGGAGTTGAATTGCATGTTCAAAATGACTTCTGTACATTTTTAGTCCTAGTTTAATACGAATGTAATTTAAAATGAGAGACAAGGAGAAAAAGGACATGGATGAGGATTAAACTGCTCCTAATGAGTTAAAATTATTAAATTCTCACTGACTGCAGTGATACACATTCAGCAACACAGAAACAAGAACTTAGCTCTATTTTTACAGCTAATACCAATCTCTAGTTTTCAATGAAGTCACATTTGATTTTGTAGAAGTATAATTAGAGATAGACAACTCTGTTCTTTTTTTCCCCTACTTTGTACACATTATATGCATGTGGGAAGTGTTCAGGAGCTCAAGTACACACTTATTCCAAAGAAGATTTCTGAGAGGTCCTGAGGATGCCATTGTCTTGGCTTCTGGAGTTTTTTCTACTAGCTTCTGATGATTCAAGAAGTAAATTTAGGTCACACTAACTCTTCCATAAAAACAATGACTAGATGATTTCTATAGCTGTACATCTCCATCAGTTCTTCCTGCATATGTGTGAATATATGCTGCACATGTTCACTCTTCTTCATTACAGCTGAATGGCAGTCAAGTATCCTGCCCCATGTTTACAACACTGCAATAACACATCCAAATATTTCATAAGGGCAGGACAGCATTCACTCTGTAACAGTCACAGTGTGTTATCAGAAACATCCGAAGTTTGGTAACAACGGTATGGCTTCAGGAGTTGTTTTCAGATAACTCTGACACCACTGATGCAATGTTTTCTTTGGTCCAAATGAGCTATATCAGTCATTTGAATAATAATGAACTAGAAAATGCACAGTGTGTTTCAACAAATAAATCAAAGAGGAATACTTGGGCAGCAGGTGAAACTAACTTTAAGTGATTATTACATTAAAAAAAAAAAATCCATTTTAAGATGGTTTTGTACTACTGACCAGGAGACAAATTTGTTTGCTATGTTACAGCACATAAAAGACATGACACACCACATGGTAAATTGATCACCAGTCAAGATTAACTTCCTAGAAGTTATATAAAAATAAATTGTGCCAAATATTCAGCTACTGTAAACAGGAACACTGCCCTGAACAATACCAGTCTGTATCAGCTGAAGATCTGGTTGTTGTGCTTCTTTTTCAGCAACTTGGAAGTGGTAATTTGCATGTCTTTAAAGTACACACTTATGGACAATGTTGTTTTAAATTCTGAAGTAGTCTACAGTATTAAATGTGTAAAATAGGAAAACAAAAAGGGGTATTCTGGTACTGAACCAAAGTCACAGAAAATAATTACTCAGATCCTTTAAAATATTTGGAAATACTGTACCATTGAATTAATGTGGAAAATTTGTTTTTTTCCTAGATGGAATGTAACAGTTATCAGTTTTATGATTAGGTCTGGGAGGATGAATGACTTTTGCCATCACAGAATATATTTATAGGCTCACTCTTCTATTCCAAGTAAAACCAAACAAAACCTCCTTGAATACCTGAAGAATGCACAAAGCAGAATCAAGTCAGTTTAGTGCATTTGGTACATGTTCCCTTTGTTTGTGTGTCTGAGCAAGCAACTGGAAAATGTATGCGACTTTCAGTTTTATGACATTTTTCACTTGTTTTTCTTAGAGAAGTGATGCAATTTTTATAATAAAAAGGTGATTTCTTTTTTTCTGCTGTAACTGTTAAGGAAATCTGGTGGCTCATTAGAGAGACTATTTTCTTATCATAAACATTGCCCCTCATTACTGAGCAAACTGCCACTAATCAAACATATTTCTGAAGTACTACAAAAGGATTTGGCATTAAATTTCAAGATAATAGTTGTTGTGTGGCTTGGTTCTTCATTTTAGTCTGTTATTGTTTTATTCTTTCTCCACACACTGGCAAATGTGCAGCATTGTTTGTTATGGATTGTGGGACATAAACATGAATCAAACCTGTTTACATATGATTTTGGATTTGGGGGGAGGAACCGCTTCTCAAGCAATCAGACTTCATGAGTGGTACAGAAATGAACAGAATGCAAAGTTGGTTTATTATTTTGTTTTAAAAAATATTAGTTGAATCACATCAAAATCTCAAGACAATTCCAAGATGAACTGACTCTGAGAGTAAATGACCTCTTCATCTCAGTGATAAAGTTCCAGCCAAAATATTCTCTCAGCCTGAGACGTGATTCATTAGAAATATGTGCATGGTGTGGAGCTCTACTCTCTATCTGGCAGAGTCCGGCCTGCAGACTGATAAGAAGCAAATGCAAATGTCCTGATAAGAACTGAATGCAAATATTTATGATATGATATTCCCTGGGAATTATGTGCAGATAAAACAAAGTGTATTATTTTCCCGCTTCTCTTTCAGGTTTGCCAAAATGCCCTTTTTCGCTTTCGGAATTTGCATTTCTTCAAAATTGATTCGGCTTGCGTATTATGTTAAGCTATTTGTTTGCTAAGGATGGTAATTAGTTACTGTAATTACAGCAATGACAGTTCCTAAATTGTTTTTAAAGCATTACAGTGAGCCTGTGCCAGAAGATTGCAGTATTTTTTTGGATTTAAGCAGAGGCTGGAAAAACTCCCACTCTAAGGCCAGCATGGGATTTTCAACTACAAAGCTGCTTTTCCTGATTGAAATATTTTTTTAAGAAATCATTAATTTGCATTGATTGTAAGTACTAACTTTAAATTTTGGTTTATTCACAGATCACAGAAATATTAGTGATAGTGGGCCCTGAGGGAAAAGAGATACAAGGGGGACTCCCATCATAAATAAAAGTGAAAGCTGATAGCAGAGGAAAAATGGTATAACTGTTACTCTGAGCCTGTTAATTAAACTCTTTAGCCTGTTTTTAGATAAATTAAAAACAATTTTAAAAAGTCTGATTGAAAGTCATTCCTGAACTTTTCTGAGGTGCTCAGAGCTAAGTAAGAAGCTCAGAAACAACTATATTCATCAAGTCCTTATTGTTTAGCAGTTCCTGAATCAACACAGAGCAGAAGAAGGAAATAGAGAGCTCTTCCAAACAAACTCACAAAGTCACTTGCAAATAAAAGGTTTTTCTACAGTCGCTTATAACTACAGTCTTCTTTTCGTTTCTTATTTACAGAATAACACTGGACACTTGCATCTGAACTATGTCCAGTATGAATATTTAGTGATAAACCCAGAAAGCTCCAAGTTTCATCTTTTCCTTCTTCCCCCTAGCATTTCCTCCTAAGGAGGTATTGTCACAACAGGAAGAGTATGCAGCTCAGCAGTGGAAGAGCCCCAGGCATATTAGCATGAGCTCTTCCTCTTCCAAGACATGTGGTCTCGGGAGATTAGCTGGTGTGTGTGTGTGGGAACCCTAAGGCTTTCACCCATCTCTTCATTCTTTTCTTCCTTCCACTCCACCCCCATATAATCTCATTCCCCACAGTTTATAGGAATAGACATAATCATCATCACTTTTCTTACTTCAGAGAAAAGGCAACCTCCTTTAAGGCTGCAGTTCTGCTCTGTAACTAGGAAGCAGAACACCTGCAACCCACCTTCCATCACCTTCAACCCTCTCTTGGGTGCTAGTTCATCTAGAGCCCTAATGCCTGAGGTTCTGGCATTTATCTGAACATTGTTCTCCCCTCCAAAACCAGCTTGTTTTTGGCAGGTCCTCCCTATCACTCTTGCTTTCATTTTCTTCCATTTTGCATCTTGATCATTCCTGCCCCTCCTTTGCAAATGGACATTGTACAAAATCCGTAAGTGGAACACACTGCTGAGTTGACATGAGAGTGCCTCACTGTATTTAAATAGACAACGTTGTACAAAAGCAAAATTTGTTTCATGGTTTGAAGATTTATGTTTTCATTTTGACATAGAGTCAGTCTTTCAAAGGTGCATTGTGCTTTGCTATATCTTTTTTCTCGTCTCAAGTTAATAGACATTTCCAGCTTATTAATTACATATCCATCTATTTCTCCAGAAAACCAGTCTAAATTAGCTATTGTCCTCATGCTTACAAAAAATTCCATCACTCTGATGATATAGAAGTCTTTCATTTAGTTTAAAAAAACGGTATTCTGTGCTGTATTGTCTTCATGAAGTACCTAAAGATCCAGACAAATGCAAGTCTCATGATATCACTGGATCATTCAACACAGGGGAATCTTGCCATTTCTAATCATGAGGGAATAGTATGTTAACAGCTCATGAGAAACACATGGTGTGACATTCTGAGGTCACTTTTCTATCCCATATATAAACTTACAATAGTGGATTTTGACTGAGCAGTATTGGATCAAAGAACAACTTCAGGAAACATAAGTTAAGATTCAAATATCAGCTAAGTGATTGCTTAGCTGCAGAAAGAAAAACATCTCTCCTGAAGTGAGAGATTTTTCTTTTCCTGAGTTTCAAAGGCATATTCTTTACAAAGTTTACTGGCTTATATTTGGATTATACTCTTCACTTTGAAACTCCTACCAAGGATTTACTTCCAAGGCTCTACACCAGTTACATGGACAATAGATCAGGATATAACAGCCTCATCTCCAACTAAGCAGATTTGTATCTAACTTACACTTCTATTTGGATGATAGTGTTTTAAGACAAAGATGAGAGACTATCTTTAAGCATTATTTTGGACCAAACTTTATATGACATTTTCATTTTAAAATGGCAAATAAGTTGATAGTGTAAGCATTTATGGTATGTCATAGTCTCTTCTCTATTAAAGAAGTTGTGAGAGATGAATAGAAACACCCTAATTACTCATTAGGCTTTGCAACAACACATTATTAATGATAAATCATTTATTTTCACATCTGATAATTATTTAGTAAAATTTTTGGTCATTTATAAATCAATATATAAGAGCTAATGAAGCAAATGAGAATTGTCATGTTTGTTATGGAAAGTGAATTGCTATCTACTTTGGGTTTCTAAGAGACCTATAATGACAGAATACATTTATATTTAACTTGCATAATAAACTAGTAAATCTATTTGATTACTGCAAGAATGAGCATGACTATAAAATGGCAGTCTAACTCTGTAATAACTTTCTTTTTTTATGTGTATATAAAAAATGCTATCATATGCCTTGTGCATGCAGAGCCTTAAAGTGCACTACTTGTGAATTTAGCAGACATCTTATAGCTAGATGCATAGATAGATGCATGTGAAAATATGCAATGTAAACCACACAAGAGTGATATGCATATTTACACATACGCACAAAATATAGCAATCTAGTTCTTGAAATCAGGACCAAGGTTTTGGAAACATGCATTTGCCCAAGTCAGAGGTTAGCATGACAGGTTAAAAAGGACATGCAGAGATATATTTTGCCAGCTTCATTCTGCAGTAATATTAGTCTTTCAGAATACCGGGGAGCAAATCAGCATCTGCTTTATTTGTTCCTGGGTTATGGGAGCTTGACAGGGTCAGAGGAGAGCTCTGGAGTGAATGGGACATTGCACTGTCTCAGCAGTTGAGGGACTTTCAGAGAAACTGCTTCTGAAATCCAGTCTGGGCAGAAATGAAAAAAAGCAGGGAGGCACAGCGAGAGTCTGGGAAACAGCAGCTCAGGAGTGGCTGCTGGGAAAAGCAAAGGAGAAATGCATAACTAAGGTTTTTGAGGTGCTGGAAGAAGAAAGAGACCAGGGATTAAAAAGGAGTGTGCAAAACTGGTTCATTCCAGATGATAGCTTCTGAGAGTGCACCCTAACCTAATTACTTTCCTTTTTCTCTGTATATGAATTTGTTAATTACCCTAATTTAGATTACAATAAAACCTTTTGAATTAAAAAGGTTTGAATCAAAAGTCTTTGGTGGGGCTTGTCACTTAAAATGTATAAAATGTAGGCAATGTCTCTTAAAGGCCACACTCCGTTATTGTGGTTTTGGTGGTGGTGGTGGTGTTTTTTGGTTGGTTGGTTGGTTGGTTTGTGCTTTCCTAAAAGGCTCGGCTCTTTGCATTTTGGAATAATAGAAATACATTCATTAAAAAAGAGTTCCCAGACCATGCAGAGGCTGAGGAAATCTTGACATGTACCCAACTGTAACCAAAAATCTCAGGAAGATTGCAAGTGAGGGAAGGAAACCCTCAACTGTATTCTTTTAAAATCTTGTTATTTTTAAACTAGTCTTAGGTTTTTGGCAAACTTTAGGTTGCTAAGTTTTTAACTGTTTTAATTTTGTGCTATCAAGGGACTGTGAATACAGAGCATCACAATACCATAAGAAGTTTTACACTTCCTGAATAATAAAGCAAATGTTTAAGTAGATTTCTCTGATGTGATGCATTGTTTAAGGTGCTGTCTTCCTGTGTGCATCCTGGCAAATGATAGGGATTAAAATCCAACACAGCACTTAATTAACACCCGTGCTCTGGCTACAATAAAACTTGAAGAGTAGATACAATGCTTAGAAATGGGTGTTTATTTTCTTGCTTGAAACACATGAATTAAGCTAACCAATGATTGCAACCCTCTCACTTGACCAAGGTCAATAGATTATGATTATTGTAACAACTGTTGGTTTTATTATAATCAAATATAGAAAAAGGTTATATCAACACTTAAATACAATGTTCTGTGTTATTATATTCTAACATGATGAAATATGGATGCCTTGATTTAGAGCATCTACACCACCTGTTTGTGATGAAGCTTGGATCTCTGTCACAGCCAGGAGAGTAGAAGCATGGTGGGACTCTGTTTGAACCAGGACTTTCTAGACTTTTTCCAATTTTGAGACAGGGAACTTCACTGAATCAAGGGACCATAGAATGATGAAGAACTTTCAGGCAAGTCAGATATCCCCAGTTAAGTCCCATCACTGAGAGATATCTTCTCTGTCCTTTGGGGACTGTGTGATGAGTTCCCAGGAGCTGGGATACCTCGCTTCTCCTTTTTTTCCCTAGAAAAATGTAAAAAAAATATAAAAAAATTATCAAAAAACCTTTCAAGTGGTCATTTACTGAACACAGAGTAGATCTCCACTTTAGATGAGCTAAATCTAGGCTTTAGGATCTATTAATTAGATCCTCATTAGCTGTAATGAAAGCTTAGGCACTCACGGCTCCTGTGGGCATCTGCCTGTAGACTCCTGAATTTAGATGTCTTAATCTAGACCTGGCACCACTAAGAAAAAGTTTTATCAATAGTGTGTAGATATTTGCCACCTGTTCCCCTTAGTGCAACACTGATTTCAAATCACATAAAGGGGAACTGACAGTGCAACTCACATTTCACAGCTGCATCTAACCATTTGATATAAAAGAAACTTTCCAATTTCCTTATTTGCAAGATTTTCAGTTGTTGGCATAAGAACACCATTTGTAATAAACCAGAGTTATTTACAAATTAAATGCCTAAAGAAAATTCATAATAGATTTTTGAAGGTTGTATATAGGTATGAGGTTAGTACATTTATTTTAACTTGCATCTACAACCTTGGAGTGTTAATTGCACATTACACATTGTCTTAATGTTCAGTGAAGACATGTCTAAACAGGACAAACCCAACAAGCTCACGTATTTGTAACAATTCAATTAGGGAAAATTAGGGGTCAGAGTTATCCTGCTTTTCTACAGTCTGTTGTGTAGATACATCCTCATAGTTTTACAACTTATGATTAGGATTGTGCTACAAATACAATTTGTATGTGTACAGAACAGCAGAATTTAGCAAGGAAGATAACCTTTCTGATGAAATCACTAACAAATGAGTGCAGCCAAGTCTAACATTGGATGAACTCTGAAATATCCATGATGTGTTGAAATAAACCAAGTGCTTGCTGGCACAAATTTGAAAATGACTCTGTTGTGTTCCATTAAGAGGATGAATGTGTCCTAATCACAAGTCCTAAAATAGTCTCAAACTCCATCAAAAGAAATTCATTCTGTCCAGGTGCACCTCTTTTCCAATAAAGTTTTGATGGTAGATGATAGATGGTAAATATAAATTAGCTGTACTGGATCAAAGACCAGCTGTAATGATGGGGAGAGAAGAATGGCTGCATTCATCATATCATAAAGCGGAGAGAGACACAAAATGCTACTAGTTAAGCTGAGCTGAGAATATGTGAAGGGTAGAAAAAGGAAAGGAAAACTAAGATATAGAAGAAAGACTATGAATCATCATGCACAATCAGTATCCATATCTTAAAAAAATGATTACAGGTGTGAAAAAGCCATTACTTTCAAAAGGGACTCTGCAGATCATTTAAGATCATTTCATTATCCTTGTACTGAAACCTCTAAAATACCATGAAAAGAGCTTGTAATCCTAGTTTGGCTTTGAAATATTGCATGTTTTAATGTGCGTGTTAATTTTTTATCAAAATTTACAATTCAAAACCAAGCAATCAATAATCTTAAAGGTTTTGCTAAGAAGGCAATCTGCTTACAAATGAAAGTAAGGCAACTTCTGCACAATAAGAAAAAACACATGTACTAGGGAAATTTAAGCAGTTTGGATTTTTCTGTTTGATACTTTGGAATTGTGAATGATATAATTCCCAGGATCTTGGGCCTGTGAGCTATCTCTTAGCTCATGCAAGTCATAAGTTACATATTAAACAATTAAGAAGTATTTTGTGCTTCTTAACATGAGCAAATGATTACAAAAGACAAAAATAGAGCTGTTCATTAGAAATCCTCTCTTTGACAGCAGAAAAGTACTTAAAAGGTTAACTCTGTTTCTGTTTACCTATATCTTTCTGAGGAACCATTCACAGAATCACAGAATCATTACAGTTGGAAAGGACCCTCAAGATCATCTAGTCCAACTGATAGCCCTACACTACTCTTACCCCTAAATCATCCCCTGAAGAAACACATCTATCCTCTTCTTAAAAACCTCCAGGGATGGTGACTCCACCACCTCCCTGGGCAGCCTATTCCAATATCTAACCACTCTTTCAGTAAAGAAATTCTTCCTAATATCTAATCTAAACCTACCCTGGCTCAGCTTAAGCGCATTCCCTCTAGTCCTGTCACTAGTCACAAGGGAGAAGAGGCCAACACTCGCCTCCCTAGAATGGCCTTTCAAGTAGCTGAAGAGAGCGATAAGGTCTCCCCTCAGCCTCCTCTTCTCCAGGCTAAACAACCCCAGCTCCCTAAGCCTCTCCTCATAAGGCCTGTTTTCCAGACCCCTCAAGCCTATGTTGGGAGCAATACAGAACTAAGTCCATGCTTCAGCATATTTATGGGTTGACTGTGTTTCCAAGATTTATGAAAGATTTCTACCATGTTATAGATGTAAAACTTTGCTTGAGTTTCCTTAAAAATAATATATAAATAATTTCCCAGAACCTAGATTCTAGAGTATTAGACACACTCTAACACAACAGAGATAAAATTTGTCTGCATAATGTTACGTGAATTATTTTCCCTAACAGATGTTTTTGATCCAAGTTAAAACAGTAACACCATCATTTTCACACATGCAGACTTGGGCCGTAACTCAAACAGAAGAGTAACAGCATGCTTAGGCTACATGTGACTTCTTGTGCTCTACATACTCCAGAGGACAATTTCAGTTGTTTATGTCCTGCCTCATAAAAGGAGCTAAGCTGTACCTATCCAGAGATTTTTCACTTCTTTTAACCATTGCCTTTGACAACACTGATGAAACTTCCTTCCTTGAAACTAAATGCTCAAAACTGCCTATGGCACATGGGTGTCTATATTGCTGTTTTAGCCGTGGTGGTCTAAAAATGTAAATTCAATATTTGTGAATGACTCAGAGAAGAGGCTGTGAACCTGAAAGCATACCTCCTTTTCCATCTGAATATTACCTTGTCTAAAAGGTTTTGTCTCTCAAAGGCTAGAATTCATATATATAAACTCAAAGACATTGATTCTAGTCTCTGTTACCACTCACTCAGGAACCAAACCATATTTTCCCATCAACTTTCACACTGATATAAGGTCTTCTTCCTAAATTGTCTCTTTCACAGCTTCTCCTGTAAAAGCGTGGAGAAAAAGGTGGAAATTTTTCTGTGTTTGGCAATACTTTGCTTATATGGAAGCAACCTGGAGCTCCAGAAAATTGGATGAATTTAGTCTCATTTTAAAGCAATCCTAAATTATACTGTCAGGACTCCCAGAGGACTCCAGGTAGGAATGCTGCCAAAGATTTGTTCACCTGCTCAACATCTGTGTGGCACCTCACTTCATCACCTACTTACATATTTTTATATATTTAAACATGCATTTAAATATATAGTTATATATGTTTATATACATTTTAAGCAATGAAAAACTCCACATGTTTATCTCAGAAAATAGTAAAACAAGTGCATACAAGTGAGAGCTATGATTTTCACCTGATGTCTGATTTAAGAACTCTCAATGAATTTTTGATTCTAAAAATCTGATGACTGCTTTGGATCTTATCAAACAAGCATTTCAAAGGTTGCAATTTCTACTCAGACCCCTATAATTACCTTGGATAAAATAAGTAGTTCAACAGAATGAAATCTTCCTATATTTCTTACTTTCACTTTGCCAATATTTGCACAGTTGTCTTTCTTTCTATTGAACTTAAATGCACAGCTTGGGAAACACAAGTAATTCTTTTTTGCTTAGAAAAACCTAATTCTATTGGTTAATAGTAATCAGAAGTCACTGAAGTGTTTACTAGATGGCTAAGCAATGAGACTTACTAATAGCTCTTCCTTCAGAAAGGGTTATCAGCCTCTGCTTCACTTTCATGTTTTGTGTCTTTTATCTGAAAAGCACTTTTTAGGCCTACAATTCATGACAAACATAATGAAGGTCCATGCAGATTTCAGATTGCTAATCAACTCACTTAATTTGTCAATGAATGCCAAACTATTATATCTACTTAATGTACAGCATGCTTAAAATAAGCAGAACTGCAGTGTATATTAACACAAAGGGGGTATTTCACTGCCAACAAAAGACTGTTGTACACAAGTTTTTAACAATGTGTTACTGATTCCCAAATGGTGTGTTACTGATAGTAAAACTAGCTTTTATAATCATCCCTAGAATGCATAAAGCACAGCACTCTAGCTTTTGCTGAACATTACTTACTACAAAGCAAAATGTTTTGTCTTTGAGAAACCAAAGAATTCAAGAATTCAAAACATTTGGTAGCTAAAACTCTGTGCTGCTGAGTTAGCAGCAGCTAAATCGTTTACCTAAATAGGCACAACTAAACAAGAAATTGCAGACCTCCCAATGATGTAAAGATCATGCCATTATCATAAATGAAGATGAAGCTATGCCACCTATAGCAAACAGATTTGGGACACATATAGCTGTCCTGCTTTTACTTTGGAACTAGCACATCTGCTGTTACTAAGAATGAAGTTTTAGCAATGATTATAAAGGATATGCAACGCTGTAACCAGGCTTATTGTATTTTTTTAAAAATACATTCAGAATGTATGTTGGCTTGAGCTGCCAACTAAACAGTCATGTCAAATACAGAGTTACATTTTTAAAAACAAACCTGGATTTTAATGTAGACTTGTAAAACTAAACAGTACTACCACAGGATTATCTTGGTAAAGGAAATATGACAAATGTTGTGAAAGAGAACACTGCTTAGTATGCTTGTAATTCTTGCCAAATTATCATGTAGTTCTGTTGCTAGTCTGAATTTCTTCAATACCATTTTGTATTGACGAATCCACATATTCTACATATGTGGTCAGAAATACTGAAACAGTAACATAGTAGTTATAGTTTAAGAACACAGTTAAAGTAAATATTGTTATAAATCCCTTGACAGTGAAGGTTGAAATTCAAGACAAGCTTAAAAGCTTAATTACAAACTTATCTATCAAAATAATGCAAAATCCTTTCTTCATTTATGAATTTTTCTATTACATGAACTGTCTTACTGATTGTGGACAGGGGTTCTCACCTAAGAAATTAACACCCCTGTGAGTAAAGTTAGTAGGACAGAGGTGTGTTTAAGCATTTAAGATCCTTATTAATAAGGAAAGTGCTTAAATCAGACTCTTTCTACTTCAGGCAATTTAGCCAAGGAGCTAAATTGTCCTTTTTTAAAATGCAAGAGCCACAAAATACACAAGGGTATGAAGGATCACCTCAGTGTAAGGTTCAGTCTGAAGTTCATACATTTTGACATTAAGCTTAGCTTTGCTATTGGCTGTGACGTGAAATAACTCATACAGCTCCTTAGCTTCACTTTTTGTAAACGGAAAAGCAACTCTTTTTCTGCTGTCTACTGAGATATGCCATACTAATGCTCACAGAACATAATGTTCTCCTAATGCACATAGAACAACATGAAAATCTCAGACAAAAATTAATATGAAAATAAAACATTATTTCAAGGACAAAAACTTTCAATAAATTATTCAATACAATCCTATATTCAGACCACCCACCAACACACATAATTAATGTATTAATACTTATCATAACTACTCCTTTATCATATATTAACATCAGTACAGAGTTGAAAATCAAGTTGTTTGGGAAGCTATGGTAAGCCAAGACACACACTGAAACTGCTATTCCCATTCCCAACACCTACCCTTTAACAGCTAGCATTCTTCTCGTGGTTTCAGGCTGGCCAATAAACAAAACTAAGAAAATAATGGGAGGGAGGGGGGAAATTAAAAAAGAAAGTAAAAAGAAAGAACAAAAGATAGGAAAACTGGGAAAATAAACCAAAATGCAAACTGAGAATATTAAGCCGATATTAGAATTATCTTCAAAGCTTGCCTGTTGGTATTACTGGCCTTTAAACATACATTTGCAAGTTACACAAAGGAAAAAAAAAACCACAAATGAATGTTCCAAACACTAATTGTTGTAAGTTATCCATGCACTCCAGCAAAAATTTTCAGTGCTTTTCAGAAATGTTTGTTCACTTGCTGCAAACCATGTCACAAATCTTCAGTGCAGCAGCTAATATTTTACAATTGATCAAATAAACTGGGATATGTATTCTAAATATGTGACTTAATGAAAACAACTTAAAGATTTATGCTCCATTTAGTGTACTTAGCTGAAGTCTCATGGGATTGCCAAAGGAGATAAAAACTGCAACATTAGTTAATGCTTAGTTATCTTTTGGTTAACTTATATAGCTTAGTAATCAAAGGACATGAAAGGAAAACCTTTGATAAAAATTAGTCTATTTTCGAATTCCACAAAAGACAGCTGCCTTTAAATATAATACAATGTAAACTTTTATTCTTCAAAAAAAGAGCTCATAACTAACTTAATTTGCAATTTGTAGACAAGAACAGTATTCTTAATTGCTTGGTATCCTATTAAATGTAAAAATGAGTTTGGAGAGAAAAATTAAGAACATGAAATGATAAGCACTGGTGATATGTCTACATATTTTCTTCTTCCTTTCACTGGCTTTTTCAAGACAATAGTGGAAAACAAGATTCTGCAGTGTAGAATGTTACTAAAGAAAGAGAAAGAAAGAAATTAATGAGTAAATAGTCATTGAGGTCTCTGTCAAACTCTTAACATATTGCAAACTGAAGAGAAGCATAAAATGTATTTGTTTAATCACCCCACTGAAGAACAGTGTTGTTGATTTTTATAATTATATCACCTTGGAGGTGGATGTTGTGGTGGTTGTAAAATGGTCAAGTGGAATAATGCTGCTGTTAAAACAACCAATGTACCAAAGTGAAAACAAAAATTGCTTCATAAATAAGAATTGCACTTGATCAATTCTGCGCTTGAAACCAGCTAGCCAGACCTCACAGGACCCAAGGCAAACCATCTACTCTGAAACTGCTTTGAGCATTCTCAAATGCAGTAGATGTGTTCAAATCCAACAGAACAACAAAATACACATTATCACAGAATCACACAGAATCACAGAATATTAGGAGTTGGAAGGGACCTCGAAAGATCATCTAGTCCAACCCCCCTGCCACAGCAGCATTCCCTAGACCAGGTCACACAGAAGCACGTCCAGATGGGTTTTGAATATCTCCATAGAAGGAGACTCCACAACCTCTCTGGGCAGCCTGTGCCAGTGCTCTGGCACCTGAACTGGGAAAAAATTCCTATGTGTATTCACATGGAATCTCCTCTCAGTGACTGGCTGTCTTTCTGAGACTGATCAGCCAAGATACTAAGTAACGGATTAGAACTAAAAGACTTCACTTGAGGCCATTATGCAAAATATTGTGTGAATAAATACAAAGGATCTACTTATAGAAGAATATTCCTTTCTCAAGCGTTGTATTACAGGAAGAAAATAGTTAATCAATACAAGACACTTAAGGTCAGGAAAAGAAACAACATTTCTCTACAGGTGTTTTTCGCTGTTTTGAGGGGGAGGAGGAACAGGCTGATCTGCTGACTATGTGAGTGTCTATTTGATACATTTATTTACTGCTTGCCTGTGTATACCCAGGAATCCTACTCCATCTTCATTTTTGCATCTCATTTTCACAGAGATGGCAGAAAATGATCTGCTATTACTCCACAGTTTATTTGCCCCAGGGAGTATGAGGTTGAATGGTTGAACTTGCTTGTTAAGAGTAATATGTTACTCCAAACAATAAGAGTGACCAGTGAAATGCAGCAATCGCTGTCAAATACAGCTTTTGCCATTGAGTGATTTGGGAGATCCAAAAGTAAAAAAACCTAACCAAAAAACAAAGCAACTTTAAAAGAGCTGTAGGGCAGTATGTCTTTTGATATACATTGTGAAATTCTGTTTTGATGGTTTTTGCCTCTAAAAGGATGAGGAAAAAATTTCTTTCTGACTGTCCAAGCAGACAATAAAAGACAAGAGGGCATCCTGAGAGGCTGCATCAGTAATACTAGGCTTCCCTCTCAATGGCTTAATGTCAGCAGGGCTAGTCTTGTTTAAATTAATCCAGTCACAATAATGGCTTAGAGACATGCATTTATACTTCTATTGACTTTTCACGTTCACAGGATAATTGTAGTAACATTTTCTTAAAGGCCAAAGACCTTTTGATGATAAATATATCTCATTACATGGAATTTTATATGTAATCATCACATGAATCTTAGTGTAAATCAATGGATGTATTTACCATATGTTAATCCTAGCATAACAAGCCTTTAACCTATTTAACTTAATTATAGGCATATCAACAGCTTTACTGTAAAAAAGTGCTTTTTTTACATCTGCTCTAAAAAACCTCTTTCACTTTTTTAACTCTTTTGTGAATTACCTATCAGAGTGTATCTTCTCTGCTCCTCACCTGGCTTGAACACAAACCTGAAGGATGTGTGATACCCCTATTTGCTCAGCTGGTGTGAAGCAGTGCTAGAGAAGCTTCTGAATTTTTTAATAAAAGTTTGGAAATGTTTAATAAATCTAGACCTGGCAAAGACTCCTACTGTGTTTCATTTGAAATATCTCCCAATTTGACAATGTACAACTGATCAGTTCTAATAAGAATTTTCCGTCAGCAGTGGTGACTGCATTTTCATTGCTTATGAACATGACATGTATACCTATGTTTAAAGTCTTCCTAAGAAAGAGAAGTATTGATACCAAACTATCTTTAATAACCCAAATCTATGGGCAGTTAGAAATTAATGACATATACGAGGAAAAACAGAAGCAATTTGTTTTATTTAGATTAGAAAAAAATCAATTGCAAAAGCCTAAATTGGGGTTATGTGTGAAAATATTCAAATGTTCTCCATGACTTCTGGAAGAAGGATAACAGAGCAACAGAATGGTTGAGGTAGGAAGGGGCCTCTAGAGGTCATCTTCTCCATTCCAGCTGCTCCAGCATGGCCACCTAGAGCCAGTTGTCCAGGACTGTGTTTAGGTGTTTTTTTAAATATCTTTAAGGAAGAAGACTCCACAATCTCCCTGGATAACCTGTAACAGTGCCCAGTCATTGTCATGTTAAAAAAGTGTTTCCTTATGTTCAGACAAACCCTCCCGTGTTTCACTTTATGCCCATTGTGTCTTGTCCTGCCAGTGGGCACTACTGAAAAGAGCTTGACTCCACCTTCCTCTCACTCTCTTTTCAGATACTTACATACATGATGAAATTGCCATAATTTGTAGGGGGTGGGGGTTGGGGGGGGGGAGGGGTTGTTAGCAAAAATATTCAATGATCAGAATTACAAAATCTTGGACTTTGATGGTAACTACATAAATAGAGGTTTTAAGAGCTGGGTATAAAATATTAGCTGGAGCTTGTCTAGTCCCCTGTGGTCTTCCTTCTGTGAAAGTGGTTATACTGCATGATGTCCTGAGGTGCCTTTCATCCTCGCAGTTCAGTAATTTCATTACTTTCCCCCTGTTATATTCCCCATACTATCTCTTTCAGCCAGTTTTAGAGCACTACTTTCACTTGAGCATAGAAATACTCCTGGGACCCAAAGCTTTTCTAAGCTACTGCTTGTACTATATGGCCTCTCTAAAATGTAAGCAGATTTTAGACATTCTTTTAAACTTATACTTCAACGTGTCAGAAAATAAATCCCACAAAAACAATATTTCTTTAATGAAAATGGCATATTCATATGATAGCATCAGCAATATATTAAGAAGTTATCCAACAAAATCTTAATTAAATCAGGTTAAAGACTCAGTATGTAGACAAGTTACATGCACTCAGGTTTACAGTATCAAAGACCATGCAGTCACCAGGCTGTAGTGATCTATAAGAAGTAGTCTCTGGACCATCAGTGATTCTGTCCAAGATTTTGTCAAGTACCAGGAAGGCTCCAGGGGACTGAGAAGGGCAAATATAGTAAGTGTTTTTAAAAAATCAGATGTGGACCCAGATAAAGACAGCCAGAAAGGCACACCAACAACTTATTAAACAATCCATCTGAAACCTCCAAGAAGATAACAAGGTGAAAAGAAATAGCCAGCATAGATTTGTCAGTAACAGATCACATCAATCTAATTTCTTTCTTTGACAGGATGACTGGATAACAGCATAGCAGAAGGCAGAAGACTTGATAAATCCTGACTTCAGTAAGGCTTTCAACACTGCTCTGCATACTATTCTCATAAGGGAGAGAAACGTGATCTGGATGATTTCCTGAAAAGAAGTGTGACCAAGTGGTTGGGAAACAGTACCCACCATAATCATTAGTACTGATTCTCTGTCAGACTGTAAGGTATTTCAAATAGGATCAGGCAGGAGTCTGTCCCTATGCCTTTATTCTAGCAAGATTTTCACTGATAATCTCAATGATGGAATGAAGGACACAGTTGTTTTTTATACTTGTTATTTGTGGGTAATGTCCAAAGAGAAGTAGTGTGAAACAAGAACTGCAAAGTGTTTTGGCAGTTCAGTCAGAATACAAGTCACTTCAAATCCTGGACAAAGCATTCACATGAATATGAAACATAGACAATATACATGCAAAGTACTAAATTTAGAGAAATTAATGAGCAATTACACAGAATCACAGAATCACAGAATATTAGGAGTTGGAAAGGACCTCGAAAGATCATCTAGTCCAACCCCCCTGCCACAGCAGCATTCCCTAGACCAGGTCACACAGAAGTGCGTCCAGACGGGTTTTGAATACCTCCATAGAAGGAGACTCCACAACCTCTCTGGGCAGCCTGTGCCGGGGCTCTGGCACCTGAACTGGGAAAAAATTTCTACGTGTATTCACACAGAATCTCCTATGCTTTAACTTACAACCATTGCCTCTTGTCTTGTCACTGGGCTCCACTGAGAAGAGCCTGACCCCATCCTCCCGACACACACCCTTCACATATTTAAAAGCATAGATAAGGTCACCGCTTAGCCTCCTCTTCTCCAAGCTAAAGAGACCCAGCTCCCTCAGCCTTTCCTCATAAGGAAGATGTTTCAGCCCCTTCATCAGCTTTTTGGCTCTGCGCTGGACTCTTTCCAGTAGTTCCCTATCCTTCTTAAACTGGGGGGCCCAGAACTGGACAAAATATTCCAGATGCGGCCTCACCAGGGTAGAGTAAAGAGGAAGAAGAACCTCTCTTGACCTACTAACCACACCCCTTCTAATACACCCCAGAATCCCATTTGCCCTCCTGGTTGTTAAATAAAGAATAAATAGACAAGATTAAGTCAAACAAACAAGCATAGTGAGCCACAAACTAAACTATCTCTTGCTGTTGCAAAAAAGTCTAAAGCTCAGGTGGAATGCAGAAGTGTTGTGTATAAGCTATGGGAGGTGATGTTCTTGATGTTCTATTCTCCTTGGTTATTGTTCAGAACTCATCTGGAATAATGTTTCCTGCACTTCCCATTTTGTTCACCAAATCTCAGGAAAGACACAGACAATGTAGAAAGAATCCAGAGGAGAGCAACAGGAATGATAAGACGTTTGGAAAATGTGACCTACAAGGAAAGGTTGAAGGAATTGGATTTGTTTAGTCTGGAAAAGAGAAAACGGAGGGGAAGTGTGATAATGTCTTCAAATAGAGCTTGTTAGAAAGAGTATGGTGATCAGTTATTCTCAGGGCATAACTGGGATTTGTACAAGAGCAAAGCAATGTCACTTGAAGCAGAGGAGATTCAGGGTACAAGATTTCCAGTTGAAATGGCAGTTAAGATTGTAATAGTTCTCTGAGGCAGGTTACAGATTCTCTTTCATTGAAGGTTTTCAAAAACAAATGAGATATGTCACATTTGTTTTATGTACAGTGAGATTAGGGAATGAATTAGCTTATGTCTGTAAATACCTTCCAAACATATATATCGGTGATTCCTGTGATAACGAAACATTGATTACACAGACATACAAAAGGATACTGCAGGATATACCTACAGGCTGCCTCTTGACAGCCATTTGTATGGATTGTCCTGTGTGTCTCAGAAATTAAAAAGCTCAAATGATCCTAGTAAAGGTGTTTTCTTCAAATAATAAATAATGTGAGTTTGCACACATGGACAAAATGAGTTAAGAAGATGTCCCATATACTCCACATAAGTGAAACACTTTTCTCTTGGAAAGATGAAATATGGAAATATTTTGTTTCTTAGAAGAAAAAAAAGTCTGATTGTCAAACCATAAACCAACAAGTGACTAAAACATAGATAAAGGTGTCTGCTGTGTTGGTAGCTCCCTATCTCATTACAGTAAATTAGGTACCTATAAAATTCTGTGATTTGGTAGCTGGTAGCAATCACCACATAAACCAAGACCAATAGCACTGTGTTTGGTCAATGGCAGGAACTCATTACGGCACCTGAACCTTGCTAACTCTTCCTCCCATATTTAGATGAATGTCTAAACCTAAGCAGGGTGATGTGAGCCAAGATGTGAATTAAGTACTGTTTTGTTCTAAGAATGCATAAGCTGTTTTTTGCATTATCACATGAAATTTGTTAATGGTAATGAAAGCTGAACTGCTCCCATGAGCATCTCAAAGTGGGAATAGCCCTACTTTGGTAAATCAGCAGACAGGGATGCCTGATACTGTCTTAACAAGTACTCAACACTCCAGTTGTTGAGTGTTTGATAAGACAGTGATACCAAGTACTCAATACTCACAAGTCTGGCCCCTACGAACTGTTGAACTGGCTTTAAAATATGTCTTTAAAGCATCTTAAAAGGTTTGTTTCATTTGCTTTCTGGATTTTGAATGTGCAGTGTGGGCCCAATTCACATTTTCAGGCTTTTCTCAACAACCATTAGAGACTCATTAGCTTTTTAAGTTTTGTTGGAAGGAGGAAAAAGAGTAAGGAAAAATACATGTCTTTAATCAAATTTTAATCAATGCCAGATCTTGCAATAGTTCACTCTTCTTCCAGATGGAGGTGAAGTGCTTTGCCTTAGTCAACACAGCGACAGTCTGGTTTTGGGCACTGGAATATGGGCAACTACACTGCTTCACTGTTAGTACAGTGCCTAGCACAATTTTTGCTCATGCCATGTAGTTTTCTTTGTGATAACACCTGAATATGGCTTTTGCAACAGCACAGACCAAGGACCAGCATCAGGATAAAACAGAAGAGAAGGTGAAATTCTTAAATAGGACCAACAGTGTGCTTTGTTCTAAGTTTTACTTTCATTGGCCTAAAAAAAAGCATACAATGGATGTGCATCTCCAAACAAAGCTAAGTGACCAGCATTCTTCAAAGTCCAGATGTTGTATGCTCTTCTTAAACTGCACGTAAATAAGAAGGAAATTCTGCTACTGTTAAACTCCCACCTGCAATATTTAAGCTCTGTCATACTGTCCTGTACTGAGTAGGAGAGTTACTTCTGGGAGAAAGAACTGCAGTTAGTTCAAAAAGAAAATGAAAAAGTCACTTTGGACTTCTCCCATGCTACATTATGGCCTGTGAATGAAGGCAAGCTGAGTACCAGTCTCTATAGAGAAAATAAGAAAACACAATGAATACCTGAAAAGGGAGATATTTCTCAGAATGATCATATAGAATCATTATGGTTGTAAAATACCTCTGAGATCATTGACTCCAACCATCCACCCAACACTACTATGACCACCACTAAGCAATGTCCCCAAGCACCATATCTAAACATTATTTGAACTCTTTTATATCAAGTATAACCATATACAGCAAATTAATAAGTAACTGTTGTGTATATAGGTCTAGCTGGGTATCACAGATATATATTCACAGAGAGATATAGACACACATACACAAATACAAATACGGGACATATATGCACTCCACAGCCACTTCCTTATCTCCAGAGCACCTCTCTCAAGAACAGCACAGTTATAGCCTTTCTTCAAACCTGTTTGATCTTTCTATTTACTGTAAGGACACTACATTTGCTTTAAACTAACTTTTAATTTGAATTTAATATCATAGAAAGTAAAGTCAAAAGCTAGCAGGTTACCAGTGACGCATTAGAGAACGTGGCATCTCGCTTATACAGTGGGTGGGGAGAGGAAGCTATTAACATGTCTGTAACACTTTGCTTTATACACAACTGCACTGCTTTTAACTCCAGTCTTGGTTGCTAAGGTCAGGCAAGACAGAGCTGACAAATAGTGTTGCTTTCCTACTGCCTTGCAATGTTCACCCCTGCCACAGCAGGACAGCCCAGAGCTGGAGGAGTAGTGTAAACCCTAGATAAGGAGAGAGGAGCTAATTGGGGCTTTTCATTAAATGGTGGATGTTAGGGAAGTGTCATACCGCCATAGCTATAGAGCTGTTTAAAACAGCTACTTAGCCATTCATAAAAGACTGTTATGTTAACACAGTAATGCATAGGACAAGGTCCCTCATTGTCAAGAGGGTGGTGGAGTTTCACTCTGCATGAAGGCACCTGAGTGCCCAAATTGTTCTAACCAACTGTACAGAAGCTCACAAAACATAGCTGTTAATATGTTATTTCAAGTTTAAGATAAAAGTATATATGAAGAAATGCTCCAACAGAAACCAAATCCTCAGAAGTTGCAGTTCATAAATGCATCCTCTAGACTACTTCATGAAGTGGGGCATTAGTATAAAAGTATAAAATAGTATAGCATGAGGCACTCATTCAATCACATCATTTTTGATAATGAAATAACAGAGATTTCTTTCCAGGAATTATTTTAAGCCTTTTTAATTATTTTAAGTCATCACCATGGTTGTATCTGTACCTATCATTCAGCAGAAAATGAGCTACTGTGTAAAGAGCTTGTCTCAAGACCAGTTCAGCGGCCCACTAACAAAGGAGAGTGAGGAGGAGTGGGGGCTGTGGGCAATGCCTGACACTTCCACTTTTCCCCAGCTTCACAACTTTCGTACTCAGTGTTTACATGTGATTAAGGATCCAGCACTCACTACAGAAAATTTGTAGCAGAAGGCAATGTGAATTTTCCCCCTGAAGCTGAGTATTTTGGCCATATGTATTGCAGTAACTGGAACACATGATTTCAAGGAATCTGGACCAAACTTTACACTATAGAACTGAGTCCATCTCTTGACCTTAGAAAAATACTAGACCAAGAAGAGCTATCCTTCTGCAGCAGAAGAGCTTGTCATCCTGAATCTTTGAGGGAAACCTTCTTTTCAGCACTTTTCTATGGTAATTCAGATTTCAAGAACTGGACAGAAAGCAACTTTAATTTTGAAGGTGATCTTTCTAATTCATATTATTTAAAATCCTTTCAAGATTTCAAGATCCAATTTTCTCTTCCTAATACATGTTTTTTTTCTCAAATACAGCATTGGGTCATTTCCATTCATAGAGATCTGAACACACTACCCTTAACTAATGTGATAGCATACTTTATGCTAAATGCATTTGATATAACTAAATTTGTTGCTCATGCTTATAATGAAATTATTGATGTAATGCATAAAAGATTTGAACCACAATAAATTCCTAGAAAATATATCTGGGAGTTCAATAGCATTGTGAAACAGGAGAATTAATGCACATTTGCAACAAATGTAACAATTAATACAGGACCTTAATATTCTTCTTAATAATCTTTACTGAAAAATGAAACATACTTTTTCTCATGGTATATGTTGGATATTAGAGAAAGAAAAAAACCCTAATTATCAGAACAGCTCAAAAACAATCCATGTGCTCCAAAATGGTTCTTTTGGGCACCCTTCCTGAAGACAAAACTTTTTCTTCCATCAGGCATAAACTACTGGTATTTTATTTTCTCTATAATATTAATGTAATATGAAATGGAAAAAAACCCAAAACATCACATGACACTAAAAGGATCTCAGAAGCGTCACAGAGTACCCTGTGCAAAGAGCTGGCTAGACAAAACAGGACAGAGAATTAAACCCAGTGAAACAGATACTTTCCTGTACAAAGGAATATGTAATTCCTCTAATGTATCAATGTGAAGCAGATTTTCCAGTTCTTTCCCCTTACAGTCTTCTACCAATGTTTTTCAGATTGGTGAACTCAAAATAAGGGAAAAGATATAACATATTGAGTGTTTGCTTAGCCTTTGTTAATTAGAAATTTATTTTGAACAATTATTACTAGATTTAAAATCAGGGAAAAGACTTTTCACTTGACCACATACTAGATGATTCATTTTATTTTCTCTAGAGAGACTGTGGATATACTAGAAAGCAATTACACATTCAGTAAGGACTTGTATTCAAAGCATACAGACAGAGCTGAATCTTAGTGAGACATCTGAAACACTGCATCCAGTTTTGAGACTGCAATGAAAGAATAACACTAATAAACTTGGGCCAGTTCAGCATAGCACCCCTAGGCTGGACAGGCTGTAAGGAGAATGAGGGACAGATTCCTCCAGCCTAAAGAAGGGGCAGTTTCAGGCACCTAAGAGGATCCTGCCAGTACCTGCTGGGAAACTTTGTGGTCTCCATCCTTTCTGTTTTTCAAGAACAACATCGATAAACCCCTAAGTACTAATAATATACTATAGATAGTATTATAGCCATGTTCCCCCAACCATCATTACTTATACTGATGATCATATTTTGTAGGGGCCCTGTCAATAGGAATCTTAAAAGTCAGTATAAGCCTGAGGACTTCTAGGCTACAAACTTTGCCTCCACTTCGTTCACAGTCTGTAGAGAGTTACAGGCCATGTCAGAGAGCAATTTGGTGCAGCAATCTCTGACTTGACCCCTTCAGGATACTGTTTCTCTCTGTGGCTAGAGAGAAGACAGTATAACAGGGAGACTTATTTCATTAGGAAAACAGATCCTCCTTAGTCTCTCTCATTCCTCCTTCTATATATCAGATAGTTAAAGCAGGAGCATTCTGAGTTAGCTGAACTTGAATTTTGATGTGATATTTCCTTTTCTTTCACCATTGGTGCTTTCATCATAGAGCCCACAGATCCTTGGGAGATGCTTCAGTACTCCAGTGTATATATCAGTGGGAGTTTCAGAGGGACCACTCCTGCTACATGATTTAAAAATCTTGGAAGGTCTTGTATAATGTGTCCAGCTGTGCTACTAAAAGAAGCAGTAACCTTTCCTTCATAGAGGGGGACTATTGAGTTATGTCCAAAGCTTCCCATTATTTCTGTGAGTCAACTCTATATATTCAATGAGCTAGATCTGCCAGCAAGACAGAGGAATCAGGCCTCAGTTTGAAAGTATGAAGAATTCAATAATTTTTATAGATGTAGAAAAAATAAATTTTAATTTTCTTTGCAAACATTTAATTTCCAATGTTGTCCTTGATACTTACACTCCAGAAATCAATTAATGGGAATTAATGGGAGCTGCAGTATTAGCAGAATGCACATCTGGATTCACTGAAGTGGAGACTCTGAGTTTACAGCTGTGCAGATGAATAAAAAATCTGTCCTGTGTGTTCTTTCTCATTAGAAATTTTCAGCTAAAGAATTATGCCATATTCATGACTTTAAATAAAAATAAGGCAGGTGACCACAGCCATGTGTGTCATGGATAAAAAACCTTCTTAACTTTTGTTATTCCAATCTGCATGCAGTAGTTATTACTTTTCTTACAGAAGCACTCAGAGTAAACAAGTGAAATTTAGACATCATTTAGACATTATTAAGAATATACATAGTGGATTCAAACTAGTGTCCCAGATTTTTCTAGAATGAGAGTAGACACTTTCTGGGTGTGAGATTTTATAAAAATAATTAGAGGATATGTGAATCTTTGCCTTGCAAGTAGGCAAGTATATCATGCAAAATATATGTGAGTCAAGATAAAAGTTCCTCCTGAAATAGATTGCGTTCTGGTATGACAATTCTGTGAATAACAATTCTGAAAGTTAGTTTAGAAAATAATTAAATGTAAAGTCATTCTAATATACAAGTGTCTGACAGGAACTTGAAGTCCAACCCTTAACCCTGAAAAAAAAGATAAAATAAATTTAGATTAAAAAAGGATTTGAATTTCTCTAAAATCCACAGAAAATGTTACCGTTTAGTAATGACATTCCCTTTCCATTTGACCCCAGCTTGACATGCTGAATTACTCTGAACATCCGCTACCATGTACAGAAAGTCTTACTTCTTAACTCTTGCTTTTCTAATTTGCACACAAAACTACATTAAAAGGGATGTCAAGGCTATGACACAGAACAATAAAAGCAGTAAATTCATTAGTAATTGGGATACATACTATACAAAATGTTCTCCAGTGCAAAAGGGCTGCTAATCCATCACAGAGAAGATAGAGTTCTATGAGAAAACAATGGAGTTTTCTGATACATAATGCCACGTTCCCATTTTACTTGGAAAAAAAAAAAAGAGCAACTGCAGCTGGTAAACAGAGGTCAGCATGTCTATGTTTGCTTACAAAATATCACAGCTGATTCAGAGACGAGGACAACACCATTCAGCCAAAGGTGTGGAAAACCAAAGGACTGCCTATGAAATATTTTAGATCTCTACTTTCCTATGTAAACTATGTTTATGAAAGCATGAAAGGCACCTTCAAATCTTTCCTTTATCTTCCCTTTTAGTTCAGTCCGATGCCACTGAAATCTGGTGGAGAGAAGCAGGGATCAGACAGTACAGAGATGAGAGTGCTTGATTCTTTGTGTATATGGATGACTGTTTTCACGCAAGGAAGGCTGAATGTGCTAGGCTGATGTGAACAAAGACTCAGATACTTTAATCATATGAAGGTGTTGTACCAGCTTCCCACAGGTTTCAGGCACTGCCAGAGTTAAATACTAACACGCTGTCCGAAGGATGGCTCAGTAAGTAGGATAGGATTTGTTGTTGGCCCACAAATGTCAGTGAGACAGGGATACAGCATGGGACTCTGGAAGATAGCATTGGAAGTTCTATGGGAACCTTCTTTGAAGAAGGGGGGCAGGAATTGTTTTGCGTCAGGTTTTCTACATATCTGAAACACCCAGCACAATTATAAGAGCTAAATAACATATCATCTTGGTTCAGGGACATTTTACCCAGGAGGGAATGAATTTACAATAGTATTAGCTACTTTTGGTATTATCCCATCTATTTATCAAGAAGGTATGAAACTTAATTTCCCTGAACATTGTAAGAAACAACAGGTAGTAATTTTTTGCTTATATCTCCAAGCCTCATTTTGCTAGTACATTTCCCTAGAGGTCTTTCACAGATATTTTCTCAAGACCACGCTTTCAGTGTTTCTGCAGATGCAGCCTTGCCACAGTGTTAAACTGTCCAAGTGGGAGATGCTGTAATTGCAGCCTGTGCCCCCTCCAGAATCACCTATTTATACTTCATTCATAATAGTGACTCAGTTAAGCCAGCAGTGATATGAATGATAACAAAACAGTGCTTAATTTTTAACAGAATAATTCATTCCCTGAATCAGCACACAGAGTACTTTCGTGACCAGGAATAAGCAGCCAAGAGCTGGTGAAGGGAATGTCATTACAGATCCCACATAGGTAGGATTATGCCACTGCAGGACTGGGCTCTGGGTCCCCTTCTCCTTGTGTTCCTGCTCTATCTTGCCCTTGCACAAAATCTTCAGTAAATAAAAGCTGGTGAAACTCCTTGTACTTGCTCTTTGCAAATACATTCTGGGTAGAAACATGTCTCTCTAGTTGGAAGACAGGCTGCTATTTGCATAAAGGAGTTGAACTGTTTCTTACATTCTGCATGCCGTTAATGATGGTGGTTCCATATTCCATCTTCAGAAGAATCTGACTCAGCCTAAAACACAATTTCAGCATTTGTTGATGGTGCTTCATATTTTTCGCTGAGAATTGAGAATGCAAATCAGACTAATTTTTTTTTCCCTAAATGAACAGATCAGTCTTAGCTTATTCATAGGGTCACAGTGTTCATTTCTCACTAGTATTCAAATGACCATTGTAACATTGTAAACATGTTTTCAGTTCTGAAATTATTGTACACGCAGTAGTTATCTGGGAATGAATATCAGAACTATATTACTTTTTATTCACTGTTTTTCATATATCATCTTTTTTATTTTAAATGTCTTTGAATCAAAGAGCAGAAAAAGATCATATTAACTCAGGTGTTAAAATGTCAGTTCTTCTAACAACTGGGAAAAGCAAACATCTAGTTGCTTCTAAATTGAAGCCTAGAGAACATATTCCTAGTAGTTTCAGTGTGATTTTGTGTCAGGGAGCAGCAAGCTTTAGACTGCTCCAAGAGGAAAGACAAGCTAGGAGTTGATGATCCCAGCACAGGCAGAGACAGTGCCCTCAACAATGAGACACAGACAATTTTCCTAACAAAGCAATAGAAGTAAGAGGCAAAAAAAGCCTCTGAACCAAATTTTCCCTCTAGATGTTAATAAAAGAAGTATTTTACCCTAGGTTACTTTGAATATTTTAAGCAGTTCTGCCAAGATCCTTGGCAAATACTTTCTAACTGCCCTGAGTTTGGGAGTCAAGATTTTCTTCACAGTCCCTTCACATTATCCACATTTGAATTTTTTCATCCCAGTAGGCTCCCTGAATTATTTACTGGCATTTTTTTACTTTAGGCATTAAAACAGTAAAAGCTTGTTCACCCACTGGAATCTGAAATACACACACTCAGCTCTAGTAACTCTTCATTTAATGTTTCCAGAGTCTTTTCTGTATCCCAGGTCCCATATGCTTGTATGCATCTCACTTATCATCCAGTTTGTTTTCTTTTATCACTCCTACATCTCTTATTCTATAACCAAAAGGTCTCTGATGCTATCACTCTGGTATCTCTTGTTCTTTCACTCTGAGGTCTCTTGTTCTCTCACCCCTAAATATCTCTTGGTATAGCAGGTTTCTCTAAGTTTCACCCACTCCTTAAGTCTGTTGTTGTCTGTTGTGATCTGTTATTAAAAGTGTGAAACAACTAGAAAATTATGTATTTTGTTTGAAAGATAAAATAATTTTAGATCCTTGTCCACGTTTCTAACCTCTCTATGATCCTTTGTATCATTTCTTGTTTCCTGCAGTATCTCTCAGCCAGCTTAGTATACAATAATATTGTTAACATGCTGGTTGCTGCTTCATCTCAAGATCATTAATTACATTATTAAAGTCTGGAGCTACTATTTAAGAGTACCACTGCCCTCCACAGGAGAGAATGGCAGACATACTCAAGTTTGTCCAGAATACGATCACACCTTATGGAGAGTCTTCATCTCATCTGGCAGAAACCATTGATTGTCAGTGCAATGGTCTGAAAGGATAGAAACATGGCACGAATACATTCCATATATTGGAAGAGTCTCAGAAACTCTGTTCATCTATTCTGTTGGTTGGGGTTTTTTCTTCTGGGTAAAGCACAATAAATGAATATTCCCTCCCTAACTTTACCGCTTGATCCAGAGTAGGCAGAAGTATTAATCCTTTGTTCTTTTTGTGAAATTGCATCATGCAGTTCCTTCCTACAAGCTGCCTCTCTGTTTCTCTTAATCCATATCTCCCAGAGCAAATATTCCTTATGAAATTCTTCTTGGAAACTCCTCACTTGCAGAACTGCTTTACTGTGTAGTCAAAAACACCTGAGTCTTAAAGTTGATAGAATAATTTAGTGGATGATTTCTCCTGTAAATCAAATGCAATTATCCTATGCTGGGAGATCCACACCTTCTTCCTCTCAGCTTTATCTTTACTGCAGAGACTATGAAGTGTCCCAGTCTTATGTAAAACTCAGTTTCACAGAGTCAGTAACTACTACTGAACCAGATCAAAGAGAAGACAGAAGAAAGCCCTCAGTGCCTTCTTAGTGCCACCTAGTCTACTGAACCGTATCCTTGGTTTGCAGTTGGGTGCTCCTGATTTACCACTACTCCATGTCAATTACACTGGAGTACAGCAAATGCTGAATAACTGAATTTGAAAATAGGAAGTATTTTTCACAAGAGAACATTTCTTTGAGTGCCTGAATATTTTTCTCTTTATCTAGAGGCTACTGATTAACTGCATTACAAAAGATCAGTTCTCAACACAGAGAATTAGGACTAGCCACATCACTCTCATCAACATTAACAGATGTGGCCATCTATAAAGTCAGTCCTTTACCTTTACAAGTAATGAAGTATTCTGAGATAAGGCCATCAAGAGAGAAGGTGAGTAATACTCACTCTTTCACTTCTGATTTACCTTGGAGTGACTCCAATATCAGCAATAAGTTCTCTCTCTTTTCCCCTACAAATAAACAAGAGAGTGGCCAGTTTCACTACATTTATTTGTAAATAAACCTAGAAAGTGTTATCTTAGGAGGGAATTTTGGTAGTGAAGTTGCATATCCTTTACAAGAGGGATTTATAATGTGAAATATATAGAAAGAATCTATACCCCTGGTGTTGCAATTAAGCTTTCAAAACATCTGATAATTCTGTGTTATTTGTTTTTCCTTTCTTTGATGAACTGATAAATGTCACTTGAATATTTGCATGAGCACTCAGTAGAGGAGCTGGTTTTCTTCAAAAGAAAGTAGAATGAACACTTATTCCTCCTCTACTCTATATAAATTCTAAATACTACCTTGGCTGAAGTATGAAATAAAAATGAATGCTTTTAAAGGCATTTGTGGAGTCTGGGGAATAAATGATAGAATTTTCTTATATTTCTCATATATGCAGATAACAGATACATTTAATGCAAGAAGGAAATAGAATTTTAATAGAATTTTTAACTAAAGATCTTGAAACAAAACTAGACATACATTTTAATTGAATTTCTGGCTCAAATTACAGCAAACCATTATAAATCATTAGGAATCAGTTTTAAAACTGCTTTCACTTTTCCCCGTATTACAAACACAGAGGTAAGCTTTTACAGCTGCAGATAAGTGTTAATAAATTACCCGAATTTCAAAATTAATGGCTGCCCGGCTGCTTTGGGGAGATATCATTGTGTTTCATGAATATTTTGATTTTGTGATTAGATCAAAATGCACTGAATTCCTAAACAGTCATAACTAAGGTCTGCTGATCATAAACTGTTCTTTTTTAATAAATTATATTCCTCACAAATCTGCTGATATGGAATAATTAGAAATTGGTTGCCTGCATTTACTGTAATATTTGCATGACTTTAGATCTCCACCTACTGATCTGGTGGCTGGCAGGAAATGTACATTTTGTACATTTCTAAATATACCTTGCCTGCAGAGATAATGGTTTATATTGTGATGTTAAGAAGGTTTTTATTTGCAAAAAACAAAGAGGTGTCACTTGCCAGTTCTGGAAGACATTGATTAGGCTGTTTATGTCATTTCTATTCAGAACTTATTATTTACAGCGTTCCTGTTTCCTTTCCTTTGTAGGAGATAATGATCTGTCTCTTGTAAAATGCTTAAAGTGTTCCTATTTTCTCTTCTTTTAGGGAGTCTTGAAATACATTTTATAGAAGGCAAGTATATTGAAATGGAATGTAAATGGTGTAAAATACAGCATATTAATCGAAAACAATATCTGTCAATATAATCTTTAAATTAAGTGGTATACAAATATTTATAGTTATGGAAAATGAAAATTGCAAATCCATTTTTCATTGTGGAAGGCACATGTATCTGAATGTGATACTGTAAGGCATATATACTTCATAATTAAATGCATTTACATTTTGGAAACTATTCATTTTAACAGTACTGTACATGTGCATATCTCTTTTTTGCTACAGATCTTCACTGAGGGAAGGGAGTGTGCATTGCTGTCTGCCATTTAGCTGTCAGAATGGCCTGAGCACAAAGTGTATCTATAGATTCTTTATAACTAGATGCTTTAAGGCAGATTTCAAATATAGAAAAATGTAGAAATCTTCTAATTTCTGGCATGTGCAGTAAAGATTTAACAAATATGTTAATGCTTACTGTACACTCTGTATCAAAGAGACAGGCTACTGTCTACTATATGACATACTTCAATGATAGGAGAGGGACAGTATTTGGGATATTCACATGCTAAAATTTGGATGATCATCTATTTCAAGAAAAAGCAAATAGAAATTGTTACCATTGTCATGGGTCTGCAATGTGAATGATAGATCAACGAGAAAATACTGATGACAGAAAAAATCTTCAGCCAGTTCATAAGACTTATAATTTATTCTGATAACAAACTTGAAGAAAAGTTGACCCTGTTGCATATTTTCTCCCTATTGCTACTATAGTTGTTACTTCAGCCCAATGGGCAGCTTCTTACACCCACACTGGACAACAGGTCTTGTAAACTAGAAGATATGTAAAGTGATCAAGGACAAAACTGTTAATTGCTTACTATCATGCTCTTTTGATATTTCAGACAAATCTTTGTGCTGTTTATTTAATGGATATTTATCCCATTCTGCCTGGCAGTGTGACCTACTTGAATTAAAATGCAATACTGAGTTTCATCTGCTATGTATCATATACCAATTCCAATTCTCCCCCAAATTAAACATTTTCCTTTTTAAGATAAACAAAATCAGTGATGTAGAACAGCCTCAGTGCCTCCACTTGTTGAATCACACACATTGATTGGTGTTTCATCATTAGCCCTCAAAAATAACACAAAAACATTAATCTGTATAGCAAGTTTGTTTTCAGTTCTGAAAAGTCTTATGATGTGGCCAAGCATATTTATATCCTTTCCGCTGGTCATACTGGAAACCAGGTTCGCTGAGGCCTAGCAAGGGCCTAGCCTGGCTCACTGGCTGCACGTCCATGATGCAGAGCCCAGTGGCGTTCAGGGCTTTGTTCAGCACGTTTTTTCTAGACTGTAATTTCTGTCCAGAAGCAAACCCAGATGGCAGGCTACATCATATGGAGGGGCTTTCTCTGTCTGCATAGGTAGGACACATCACCTCAACAAGGGGGTATCTGACCCTGTGGCATTAGGGAGACGGAAGACAACAAAGAAGGAAGAGGATTTCCTACCACCAAACCTTAGGTACTTCCAGTGACTAAACTGGAAGTCTTTGGTTCTAAAAAAGGTTTCTTCAGCAAATGTTTCACGCAGGAAATTAACTTAGGCAGCTTCAAGTTTTCTCTAGAGGAGACATTCTGTCTTCATTACCTATATTGGAAGCTGAGAAATAACAGTCTCTTGACTTAGGTTTGTAAATTAGGCATCTAAATTTGACCAAAGAGAATACCAGTGAAAAGGAAAACTAATTATCCAAATAACGAATAACTGCAAAGACAACGCACAATGCAAATCATTACTAATTAAAATAAGTCTTTGTTTTCCTAAACTATTAAATTAGAATCTGGGAAATAATGTGAAAAACAAGACTGAAACAGGAAGAGCTAAATAACCAGGCTGATGTGTCTCCAGAATTCCTGGCAGCCAAAGAAAATCTGATGCTCTGTTGAACAGAGGCCTATAGATAGAAAAAGCACAAGGCCTAGAATCAGAAGAAAAAATGTTTTACTTTGAAAGCTGTGTTTGACCATGATATCCTTAAAAAGTACTATGTAGGACATGAGAGCTGCTATGGTTATGCCAGTGAAGATTGTCTTATTTGAACCTGAAGATTTCTGTGAGAATCCTAATTCTGCCCTTAGATATTGCTAACTCCCATTGATGTTAGTTCTTCATGGGACAAAGTTTGGGCCGGAGGATTGTTAGCTGGTATAATTCTTATGAAAAGAGAATATACATTTCTTCTTGCAAAGAAATAACAAGGGATAATCTGAAGTGCTCTAAGCCACCATCAGGAGGAAGAATTATTATCTTTTCTTTTCACAAGAAAAAAGAACCTGCATTTAAGCTAATATTGACAGATCTCTACAGACCAGAAGAGAAACAATCCTGTAGCCTAAGCAAAGTAAAGAGATCAGTCTCTGACATCCATTCAGAGACCAGCTGCTGGTGAAATAGAACAGAGGAGCCGAGAGCTGGAGGAGCAGATGTGTCTGATGAGATGTGTGCATTGCATATTCCTGGGACACAGTAAGTAGGCCCAGCTATTTAGCAGATTTTGTAAAGTACCTTTTATGTGGAGAATAAATAGACTAAAATATGATCCTGAAGATTTGAGGATCATACATGACATAAGAAACTTGGGGAGCATCAGTGTTCTGCTGCTGAATTATTTGTACCTGTGCATGTCTGCATTAATGATAGTGACTTCAAAGCGCTGTGGTGACAGTCATTCTACATAATGCCAAACAGCTGAGCATGTTTTAACAAGGGGGCAGGATTATATTTTCAACAGTACTGGTGCTATTTGCTTTGTGCAAATGCTTAATTATATGCTAAATTGACTGTAGACATGATCTATTAAAGCTCAGTTTTTCAAGGGTACCTCAGGGAGTTAGCGTCCACTTCCCTGTTACATTCAGTGTGATTTGGGCAGAGAACTCCCTCAGGCTCATCCCAGCCTCATTGTATATTTCTGGGCAAACACGTGGCAAGCATCATCCTGATTGGGGTGGGCTAATTAGTTAATATTTACATTGTGTTCTTCAGACTGTAAAATAGAAGTGCTAACTACTGTTATTATTATTGAATTACAACAAGAAAAGCTTGGGAAACCTCGCCTGGACCCCTCAAGTTATGAGTCACAACACTGTTTGAACATGTTTTGTTAAAATAGTCAGCCCAAGGAATACCTGGGCAATTTTTGAACATCACAGAATCATAGAAAGGTTAGAGCTGGGAGGTACCATTAGAGGTCATCTAGCCTAACCCCCCTGCAGTGAGGAAATACACCTATAACTAGATAGGGTTTCTCAGAGCCCTGTCCAATCTGGCCTTGAATGTTTCCAGGGATGGGGAAAGCACCATCTCACTGGGCAAACTGCTCCAGTTCTTTGCTCCCCTTGTGATATTTTTTTCTTCATATACAGTCCAAATCTCCCCACCTTTAGTTTAAAACCACTACACCTCATTCTATCATGACGGGCCTTTCTAAAATAACTATGTCCAATTTTGTTACTGGCTCCCTTTAAGTACTTATAGACTGCAATAATTTCTCTCTGGAGCCTTCTCCTCTCCAGGCTGAGTGACCCCACATTTCACAGCCTTTCCTCACAGGGGAGCAGCTCCAGCCCTCTGATCATCTTTGTGGCCCTCCTCTGGACCCAATCCAACAGGTTCATGTCCTTCTTCTGCTAAGGACTCCAGAGCTGGACACAGTACTCCAGATGGAGCCTCATGAGAGCAGGTAGAGGAGCAGAATCACCTCCTTTGGCATGCTGGCCACTCTTTTGATGCAGCCCAGGATAATGTTGGCCTGCTGGGCTATGAGCACACAACTACATCACTAATCTACATGTGTTGATGGCCCCTGCCCCAAAACAGGGAGAACTGCATGTGTGACATGAAAAGTCAGCATTATATCCTTACTTCCAAGGAAAAAAGGCCAAATACCTCTGCCTGGGTTGCAGTGAAATGTGGTGTCAAAAACAGAAAACCCTGATCTTTAGCATTGCTTAGCAGTACCTAAACTGCAGAACTGCTTCAGTATATTGCTAAAACCAGTGCTTGTTCTGTGTCATGCAGATTTTGAAGATTTGAGATTTTGCTTATAACATTCCAAAGCCATTTTTAAAGAAGCAGACTGATTTTTCTGTTATCTTCCATTGCTACATGGGCATTCAATACCTTCTTTCTTCCATCACTGGTCTGATCCCATCTCTGCAGACCTGAGTTCCCTGAACATGGTGATCATGACAAATTACCTGGTCTAGAGACTAGGAAGATTGTTTTTCCCTTTTGGGTCTGTTTGGCAAGGATCATAAGGGAAGAAGCAGCCAGGATTAACTGAATAGGAAGTCTATGTTAGAAGGAGACGTAGAAATATTGAAGGCGTTGCTATTGCTGTTCACTGCATGTGAAGACAAAAGAGGTCAATTGTCAGAAGTAACCAAGATGTGGGAATGGTAACATTTTGCATGTCATAAGTCCCTCTTCATTTGTCTCTATTCCATCATGGCAGAGGATGTTAGTGTTCAGAAATGTATGGCGTCTTTGGGATAGGCTGAAAAGAGTCAATCTCTGCCTAACAGTTATGTGGCATTAAAACTTTCCAGCTCTCACTGGAGCCAGTTTAGTGCCTGATATGTTTGGGACCATCCCTATCTTTAACAAGCTGAAATGGTATGCTTTCTGTTCAAATCCATTCTTGTGTCTGATTTTGTGCTTATTAATGCTTATATTATTATAATGACACAGCAAAGCAATATCATTCTACAGTGTAAAACAAGATCAATTTAGGAAATGAAATTCTAAACTCTACATTTTTGGAGGCTTTGCAACAAATTATGAGTGTTCCATGAGGTGGGAGAAATACAACGTTGCCTTGCATGTGTTTTTACTTTTGCTGAAAAAGTCAAAAGTGTAAAATATTGATGCGTTACCTGGTTTCTTCTTCACCAGAATGACAACTAGATATGGTAAAAGCAAGGAGTCTGTTGAATAAGGAGAACACTACCTATGAATATTTATTCATACACATATGTCTAATAAATTCTGTCAAACTACAGTTGGAATCATGACTGGCATGCGGAAAAAGGCTCACAAATCTGAAATAGACTGGAGTTAGGTAGAGAAAATCAAGGCAAAAAGCACTATCTTGAAATATGTTCCACTGAAGAGAACAAATAAACCTAAAAGTGGACCCCTATGGTTCAACAGTGTTCATCCTAGAGATACCTGTGTGCAGTGTCACACTGAGTGTGTACCCACACAGCAAAGAAAGATGTTGGGCAACTGCAATGCTTTGGGACTTAGAAGCAATATATATGCTGTTGAAGATCATTCCTTCTGATGCCAGGGGTTGTTCCCACCTGTTAGGTGGTCTCGCTCTATGTTATTGTATAGCCTCATGCAGGTGGCCATTAAGATCCTTTGGATATTGCAGATGTAAGGGCAACCCCACTAATTGCTTTTCTTGTCCCTTGGAGTTTTTCTGCTTCATGTGTGGAAGCAGAAGCTCACTGTCCCTCTGGCAGTATTCCTTCTCTATTTGATTAACTGCTTAGTCTCTTCTGGGGCAAGCTCCTTAGACCTACATTTTTAAAATTAAGCACCTCAACCAGATATCTGAACCCAAGTTAGGCACTTTAAAGAGCGGGCAGACTCCTCATCATATAAAGGCTATTGTTATCACAAGATTGATTTGAAGGTATTTGGGCTCAGCAGCTCTAAAAACTAGGCCATTTTTATTTAGAGTCCTAAAGCCAAAATCAAATACTTAGGTTTAGGCAACTCCATCCCAAACCTTAGTCCTAATTTCTTTTTTCAATTCTCTACTAAGAAGAAAGATGCAAATAGTTACTGTGTACATGTTGTTTCAAAGATTAGTTAGAGCTTGTAAAATATTATATAACATGTTAAAGCATACCCATTTTTATTCTGTCTAGACAGTGAAAAGATAATGACCTTTATCTAACTTTTTTATCACCCACATCACAATATTATTCAAGTTGTAGACTCAACTTGTGTTGTACACATAGATTGACTCTCTCTAGAGTGGGAAAGGAATTGTGGATGGTTACTTTGGATGATGGTTATTTTGTTTTAAATATACAAGCTTCTTTGGGTTTCTGTTAGAGAACTGAATGAAGAATTTTTCCCCTTGCTAAGAATGAAATTTGATGAAGTAGATGTGAGGAAGTTCAAGAAAACTCATACAGAGTAATGTTGTCATATACTTCATGAATGAGTGATACAAGGACAAAATAAAATAATAAGTATTTCATTTGTAGATATATCTAAACAAATTAGGGATAAATCTACATTATCTTGGAACAGTGGGAACATATACGAAGATTTTTCTCATCTTCAAGGAGTTTAGAATTAGAATTATGATGAGAATTTTGTGTAGAAGCTGGATTACAGAGTTTGCTCTAAAAATCATGGAATTTTGCCAGTAAATTATCAGTAGATTTTGGTGGTGTTATGGTTTGGATTAGAACAGAATTAATTCTGTTCAGTAACTGTATTTTCTAAAAAGATATTCCACCACCACGTACATAATACCTTTATTAGTTCCCCCCCACACACACACACCTTGCCTTGACTGTCCCTTTAAGAAACCTGAGAGGCCTGAGTCAAGGACACTGCAAAACCCCCCCGGGGCGGGGTGGGGGAAGCCGGGGGAATGCTGGGTTTCTCCGGGGGACTTTTGTTACACTCGGGAGCACGAGGAAGGTCTCTTCCTGCTGGGACTTTTGGCCGAGCTGCATGCTGTCTGACTGTGCTGAAAGCTACGTGTGCTTTCTCACTGCTTTGGACTGCTTGTGCTGATTCCACTGGGAGCTGGCATCGGGACGGTTCAGTATCTTGAGTCCTGTACCTGTTTATATTTGTTTCATTTATATCTGTTATTATTATTAAAGCAGTTTTTAGTTTTTAACTTCCAATCCAGTCTCTCCTTTACCTGCCGTGTGTGGGGGCTGGGAAGAGCCCTTAAACCCACCACAGGTGGTAAGAGGGTAAAATACTTTAAGATTTTTGAGGAATCTATCTACATTAAATAATGTATTCTTAATAGGCTCCAAGTAGAAGTTAAATGGGTTCACTGGGCAGGCTCATATAAATTCTTTTGTATGAGTAGACTGAAATTTACTTTGAGGAACACTACACACCCACAACCATAGTGATTTAACTGGAACTACTTTTAGGAGTAATTACTTGCCAACAAGGAGCACATAATCAAACTCTGAGTCTTCCTGTAACAATGATGGTCTCTGATTCTACATAGCACCACTGTCCCAAAATCAGAAACTCCCAGTAACTCATGGTTATACTATTCAAAAAAAACCACAAACACTTTTTGCTGATGTGAAGAAACCAACAAGGATGATGCAGCTTTCTCCCTAGTCATGAATATTCATTGTTATTCATGCACATTAATTAGCCCTTTCAAAAATTAGACTTATTTAAAGAAAGTAGAGAAAATTATGGATTTGAGGAAATCATTCAAAGGAACATTGTCCAACAGAAGGTCAAGTATTAACTGTTGCTTAAGCTGTTTTTCAGTTGATTTGAGATCTAAAAAGGTTTTTTATACAAATCTCTTCTTTTATCCTAATGACTAAAATAGTTTAACAACTGCAAGATGTAATCATAACCTTTCAGTATGTTGTGGAGTAATTGCCGGATGGTGTGAGCTCTTGGTAGAGCTGGGCATCTCTGACAGTTGGAAACACCTCTTTCACTAAAAGTATCTCAAGGTCATATGTATTAGCCTAGGAATCTAGAAGGTTTATTTAAAAAGGAAGATGTATCATATAACTTCACTAACTGTAATAAAAAATTTGTCATACCTTCCCCTTCCTCCGTACCCAGATCTGTGCTTTCCCTTGCTGCTGCAAGATGGCTACTCTGTTCTTCTGCAGCATGTAAACTTTGTCCTTCTCTCTTCCTAGAAAGAAGGGATTAGTGCCCACAGGCAGCAGCAAAATATAAAACATATAAGTAGTCAAAATTCAGTGATGTTTTCTGAGGGACTGAAGATGAATAACTTATGATCTAGGGTTTTATTGCCCACATTCAATGAGTCTCACCCTTCTCTTTTTATTCACTCCCTGCTTTCCTTTACCACACCACAACTTTACTATAGCATCATCAGTCTCCTGCACTCCTAACTTCCCAGCTGGCAAATACTTAGAGAAGGGCTAGGTTAAGTAAAGAGACTAAATTTTTAATAGGTCACAATGTTTCGAGATGGGACTGGGATAGTCTCCTTTTTGAGCATTTAAAATCATTCCTTTGTCTTCACAAAGTGTGTCTCTGCCCTGTAGAAAATTTCGGGGGAATGAACAGTCTTCACAGAATGACATATTTAGAGTTTGTCAAAGGACTTAGTGAATATTTACAAAATATGCTGATGCCAAAACTAGCCAGTAGCTGTTTGCATTTGAAGTCATGCATGCAGAACTCACAAAAGGAAAGGATAGTGTTGAGATGCTGATAAGTACAAGCAGAGCATGGGGTTGACTGTGGAAATCACTGGCTTAGATTGTAGCGCAGTATGTCATATCCCAGGTAGAACCCATTACACTGACCTCGAATGTAGCCACAAAGCTATAAAACAACAGTTTTAAAGTACATTATGGTCCAGTCCTCCTGTGGTGTTCAGGCTGTTCTGGACACCTGGCTTCTAGTCCTCTGCAGTGGGAACTTCAATGTGAAGTAACACCTGTCAAACCATCAGTCTTAAAAAACTCTGCTTTTCTAAAACTTTTCAGAAACATGCCTTTTAAAATACATATCTTACGGGCAGCACAAAAACCCCATTTTAATGAATGCTAACGTGTTTGTAAACACAATGAAAATGGCATTTCATACTGAGCAGTATAAGATATTATAAATAAAATATCTGCCTTTGGACATCAGACACTGCTGGTGATCCCAATAGGATTTATGCTTCGTTTTCCTGTTGGAAAACACTGCATATATGGATATGTGTTATGATAACTGATAAAATGAGGACTCTAACAAATGACATCTGTAAAGATCTCTTCTATTTAAATCTGTATATCTTAATAGACTTCCAAAAATTCATCCCTGAAAATATGTTGACTTGTTCTAAATGCCTCATGCCAAGAGACAAAAATCAGTATGAGAATTCATTATTTTAATACAACTAAATTTTTACAGAGGTAGAAGAGCAGAATGCAAATGTCAACATTGCTGGAGGTACCAGCAAAACTGATAAAGCCCATTTATTTATATAATTATGTTTTCAGTACAACAGCACCACTTGAATATTGGTTGCTTTATGTTTAACCCAGTTTCTTTATAAAGTGACTTTCATCTAACACTAGAATCTGAGATTCCAATTCAGTAAATACTGAGTTCTCACTCAGTAGAATATTATTTGGACTAAGGCCTGAGATCAGTTAAAACTGTGAATAGAGACAGCCCTGCAAGGTGCTGAGCCCTTCTGGACAATTTGAACACCTTTCACCCTGCAAATAACAGCTACAAGTAAGAGAACATGAGCACACAAAGGTGACCACAGAACCTTCCAAGATACAGGTTACTGGATTCAGTGGGGAACTGAAACCTGGCAGATCTCCTGCGTGTCCAAGACCAGCTGCCTGCTGTCACCAGCTTTTTCACCCATCTGCTCTTACAGACCTGCCTGTTCTTGTGCAGTCAGTGGCCTTTAGACTGTATGGCTCCTCCCTCTCACCATTTATTGGCAGTAGTCATATCTTTCCTAAGTACTGTAGACAAAGAAAACAAAGCTTTTCTCTTCTGAAAAAATTCCTTTTCCCCACACCCTGCTGGTAGCCCTTTTTACACATTCTCCAGTTTGAATTAACGTTTTTTAGATACCAATGCCAGAATTTTGTACAGGGCAACAAAGGAAACCTTGTTAGCATAGTGTGTAGTGACCCTAATATCTTTTTATTTCTCACAAGTTCTCTTTGTCTTCTTCACGGCTACAGCATCCCAGCAGTTTGCAGCCATCCTAGGATGATCTGTTATAGGCATTTCCAGCTGGTGACCTCTCAGCTCTCAGGAGGGGTTTCTGATCATATTTTTCCTAATGAAAACCAAGCTGAAATTGATGCATCACTTTAGAAATGGCCCTGTGGGATGTGAACTGTAGGTAGCTATCAAGTAGTTGTGCTTCAAAAAACTTTATTTTCATGTATTACAAGCTGCCCAATCTGTTCAACTCACTATGCATTTTAAATTATCTTTCTTAAAGAAAACATAGAGAACTCTTTTTAACTTTACAAATCTTATTTTTTCTGTCCTATTGAGAGTAACAGGAAGACTTAGATACGTGTAGCCACAGCAACCATACCTACTAGTATTTGTGTAAGTCATTATTGAGGCTAATGAAGGACTACACACATTAATTTCAGTGCTAGATATTCAGTAGCATAATTTATGACATTTGCAACACTGGATGGCTACCGACTAGGAAATTCTAGCTATGCAAGATACAGCCCTGAAAAAAATCTGAAGGAACACATTTGAAACGCAAGGTCTGAGTGCTGATTGACATGCTTTGTACGATAGTAAAATCTGGCAGGTGCATTAACTTGCATTCCTCTGATCTGTACACATCCACACTTGTCTTCTTAGGGTACTTGGTAATAAGCTTCTTTAAAGATCCCTGAGTAAGCACTGAAGATAATATCTGGAGTATGTAGCACTCAGTCCTTTTAGAATGGCTTTTTCCTGCTCCTTTCGTTTTCTTAAGGAAATGTCAGTTTAATCATATCTTAATGCTTTGATAAAGCGTTTCTTTACATAGCTGTAGAACACTCACTTCAATGTTTTAAAAGAATTAATGTAGATGTAAAAATGCCAGTTAAATGAGATTTCTTCCAACAGGCTAACAAAACTGAAGTGCAAGGCTTCAAAACTTGCAAGACATTTGCACAGCAACACAAACGTGCCATAACAGAGGCCATCCTGCGTTTTCAGAAGAAACTTGTGTTCTCATTGGGCAACTTCAGAGAATCTATATACAAGCTCATCCACTCTCAAATGCTGCAGCTAGCTTCTTCATAGTATCTACTCTCAAATGCTGCAGCTTTTCTTCATAAAAGTTTACTTCTGAGTTGTACCTAGCAATCTACAAATGTCACCAACCCTGAAACCCCAATGGCAATTCTTTGGGACTAAATATCAGTTGCAGAACTGGCCAAACTCATAACTGTGTACTCTTCTGTTACTGGATAAAGTAAAGAATTGTACCATGTTTTCACTTCTTTGTTCTCTACCAATAAGTATGCTACAAAAGAAAAAAATATTCTCTGAGAAGACAATGCAGGAAAGCCCCAGTACCTGTTGTCATCGGAGTGGGCACATCATAGACTGGGTTGAGAGCAGAGCCTTCAGAGGCAGACATGCATTCCTCAGCTGACTTCTACTTGATTCACCACCTTCCAACAGATAAATCTCAAACTGCCTATATATGTTAGCAAAAGTAGCCATGATTTTACCTGTCAATTAATTTCTGTTTACAAATACAAACCCAAAACTTTCTTATTCATTCACAGTATGAGATCCAATATTAAAATAAATATTACAATGGCATACTTAGAAATCTATAGCATATCCATTTATATGTACCTAGCAAAGCAATCTATAGGAAAAATAAAAACACAACCTTTTCATTCCTTTTCCCTGGCCCAAGGAGGATTTATGAGGTTTGACATTTAACTTGCATACTTCTGCATACTTCAGATATTCTACAAAATTCCTTCTTCATCATCACATTTGACTATGGCTAGAAATTAACTTTTTATTGTTTCTTTGCTGCTCTAATAGGTATAATTGAAAGATTTTATGAGTCTTGTACATTAGTTTCTAAGATTAAAAAAGGACCTTTCCTTCAAGAAGAGCATAATTTATGATGCACTGTATTAAGTATTACATAAGATAAATTGACAACTTGCATGTCTTCAGCTGTAGTCACTTTCTATAAGTATAAATGCTTCTAATTCCCTGTTTATCTTGTAACTTGAAACACCTAATAGAAATTACTTCCATGTATCAAATAAAGAAGAAATCAGAGTTTTGTCAAAAAGAGAAATCTCCTTCATTAAGTAAAATGACTGCAAAGTCCAACTTTCCAAACTTTATCTGTACCTTCTTTGCAAGCTCTTTTTGCCCTCCCTCCATTGAGCCAGAAATTCTAAATAATTTTGAATCAGCAATGATGTGTCAGAATAAGGATGTGATCTCTTTATCATTATGCACGTCTAATATTAATTTTCTCCTATTGTGTCTTACATTGTCCTTACAAAGAACAGCAAGTTTGCAAGGCGCGGGCAACAGCATTTGGGTAGTGTGTTCTTCCAATCAGAATCCAATCCTGACTAGACTTACCATTGCAAATATCCAGCAATCTTAAAAGCTCAGTAAACTATTACAGATGATAGTCTGACTAGCAAACATTACTTCCAACTGGTTTAGCTTGCACTGTTTCATGCTGCATAAAGCCAGGTGTGGATTTGCCACTAAATAACTACCAAAAAGGAATAAAGATTCCAGACAATTCAATTAACTCAGTTTTATCCTGTTTCAATTAGAGGTCCTGAATACTCTAAGAAAAATTTCTTAAGCACTCTGCAGATCACAGGTTTCCCATGGTGAAAATTAGGGGGAAATGCCTGCTATGGGTAATTTTTCCCTAAGAAAAGGCAGGCTGCCAGAAGCATTCAAGTATGGGCTTATTGGGTCCTTACTCAATAAATCCTCTCCTGACATTAATTTTCTTGCCAACTATTGTCTGATTGCTAAACCTCCCATTTCTGGGCAAGGTTATTGAAGAGATGCTATATAGCAAATAGTGTCTAGCAGCATCTGTTCTTAATTTTTAGACACCAATCAGTCAGGCTTCAGACCTTGACATGGCATCTGAAGGGCATTAGTTTCAGTGACTGCTATTCTCTCTAGGGCAATGGGACAATGTTCAGTGTCCTTACTAATAATTTCAGGCCTTAGTGACCTTCTAGCTTCGATTCCAGAGATTATCAGGTGCTGTTTATTTGACTTTGGAACCTGACAAGGGCTAAGAAAGTTATATTATTCTTTCTAATGCTAGAAAGGATCCTGATGGGTTATAATCATTCACATTTCCTCTGTAGCAGCTTTGCTGGGGCTGCCTCTGAAGTACAACCCTGACAGCCTTAATTGTTATTGTCTGTGCTAAGGGGAAGACAAACTAGGAAGCAGGGAAGTTATTTGACCAAAACTGGGCAAATTTGCAAATGTAGAGCTGATTATATTCCATTTGGCTTCCTATTTTTCCAGATCCTGGCCCTGAATTAAATTTTACCAGGATAAGGTCTTGCCTGTATGAAGGCAATGCTGGCAAAGGAAAGCCTAATATTGAACAAGTAAAACTTAAAACCACTTCATTCAGGAAGAATATATTCCTGCAAATTTATAAGGTGATTTATAGGTATGTAATCATTCTAAATTAATTCTTCTTCTGGTTCTCCAAATTAAAAGGATCCATATACATGTTCCTGTTCTGCAGTTACGACAGAGGCAGATGTCTCCATTCTTAGCCATTCTTCTCTTTCCCCTGGGCTACACCATAACATGCCTCAAGTATGACCTCTTGTGAATTGTTGGTATATTCACATACAAAACTCAACAGTCAAAGCCTCCCTAATTGGGAGAAAGTTCCTTTCTCTCTCTCTCTCTCTTCCAAACCCTTCTACCTACAGGTGTGCTGAGCAAGAACCAAACAACGACAGGGTCATTTGGGCAGTTCAGAGCTTTTTGTTTCTCAGTCTTATGAGTAAATCAAGTTTCAAAAATCCAGGATGCAAAGCAGAAAATATATGAGAAAAGGATAGTGTCGAGATGTTGGCAGTGGTGTCTAACTCATTCTTGTTTTGAGATTTCCTCCCTCTTGCCCTGAGGGAAAGCAGAACTATCTATGCCTTTTCCTGGAAAATGGTTGTTTGGTTACTCAGATGGATCACTGATTGATGTCTTGATTGGGGATGGAAAGGTGTCATGAGCAGGGGAAACAAAACACAATAATCAGAGAGAAGGTTAAAGTAAGGATTAATGTCAACCAATGAGATCAAAGTAAGAAGTCATAGATTTAAAACCTTATTAAGAAAAAACAGATTCTGAAACAACCTCTGAAAAAACTTTGCTTGTGTTGAGGGAAGCATCAAAAAATAGCTTACTGCTGTCTCCTTCATGTATTTCATAGACATTAAGTATTTGTGTAGCATTGTGGATCCTGAATCTCAGAATGACCTTCCATTTCCTTCTCCATTCCCGTCATGAGGGTGTCCTGGGTGATGAACATTCCCCAGTTCTAGGTGGTTACTATGTGGTGTGGCTATCAGCGACGCTACTCACCAGTCCTGGTTAGAGCCCTTCAGATCTGGGAAGCATTAAGGTTTTGGAAATGTAAAAACCCCACTGGAATCAGTGAATTCATCAGCCTTCCCTTTCTGGATTCACAGATTCAAATGGTTATAGGAGAAAGCTTATATGTAGAGGGAGATCTAATAATATGTGTTTAAATATGATTATGAACCAATTCCAATAGATTCTTCAGAGTCTGCATAAAGTACATTGTTTCTTGAAGTACATCAGTGGCCACAGTGCACTACTCTGAGAGATTTAGTATAACAACAAGGGAGCAGGGCAGTAAGTGAATTTGCAAATAAATAGGGAACAGTGCATATAGAGTGATAGATATTGAAACATTAAAGATTCTGAAGAACAGAAACCAAATTTTAGTGAATTTGAATCTTGGTTTCCTCTATTAATATCCTTCTTTGTGTTATATCACAAAATGACTGGGAATTTACTGTAAGAGCAATGTGAGAACCTGAAGAGAACAGCACAGAAAAACGGTTGCAGTATAATGGAGGTACATAACCTGCAAATTCACACAAGGTATTTCTGTGTGTCATTTGTCTTCAGTCAAACCTTAAATTTGACTCCAGAGAGAATAAGGTAAAAATATTCTCCTCAGATATTTTGACCTAAATTTCATTTTGCAGACACATTTTCCTACCAATAAATTCTTCTAATATCATTGGAAATGTCAGTAAGAATAATTAAGAGAAGCTAGGATAACTGTCTGGAAATATTAATAGCATGTATTTTTTTCCAGAATAGTGAAGAGTTATTACAAATAAGATGTCTGTATCAGATTTAGAGAATTCCTGTGAAAAGATAAACATAACCAGAAGGTAAGAAGAACATTGAACAGTGGTGTGTATTCTAATTCACAATTGTCTCTGAAGGAAAGTGCAGGAATCTCCATCACTTCAGTCTCTAAATGCTTGATTAAGAAAAACACAAACATATTTGGGGAGGAGAATATTTCTATTGGTAGATGTGGAAGAACAAACATTTCTAGCAACGGATATTGTGCACCTCCCATTCTTTTTGTATTATTACAATGAGAAATACAGAGATGCAGAATTATGAATCATCACAGCATAGTGTTACTTTCCACAGACAGAATCTATCTGATGAGATTGTAAAAGACCTGGTGCTACACTGGAGAAAATGGAAGCTCCCAGAAAGCAAGCTGAAACCTGAACAGTATGTACCCAATTTCCAGTCTGATTATTCAGTTCCATACTGTTGTGAGAAATTGAATAAGGACTTGTCTATTGAAACTCCTTGATTGTTGCAAACAACTGCAGAGCCACAGCCCCATTTAGCTGTTTCTCTTAACAAAGATTTTAAGCTTTTGAACTGTTATTATTAACCTGGATTTTTTTGCCTCCTGCAACAATTACTCAGTCAATATTCCTATTGTGGACAACATATAATAAATTCCTCCATAACCTGAAAAAGTATAGTTCCAAGTCAGTACTCAATAATAATCCTTTAATTCTAAATAAAATTTTGCCTCTGTGATTGTCAAATACAGGTTTCTTTTAACAACAAGCTAATGATGAAACAAATTCTTTTATAAGACATTTCACTGCAGAATATTTTTTCCCTATTGTCACTGCTGTTGTTATTTAGTAAAAAATCAATCCTAATTGTTGAACTGTAACTGGAATATGTATCTTTATTCACAAATCCAATATTTAATAATATATTTTACCCAGGAAATCATGTAATCACATCTCACTTCACTTCCCAATAAAATGGGTGATTCCTCTGCCTTGCCTCATATAGATCAGCATAAAGCTTTGAGACTTAATTAGAGACAGTTCAGTGTTCTAAAATCCCCAGACAGAATAAGTAGAGACAAACTGAAATCATACTTGGTTTTTGCAGGTCTCCTTAATTGCCATAAAAATACACAGAATACTTATTTGGTTCGTCTTTTTATTATTTCTGATTCTGGCAAGGTTTTTTTCCTTCTACTATTTTAATGTCTCCAGGTTAGGACTGGGAGAATAAAAGGCCCTGGTGGATGTGCAGTGTGTGTAGCAGCAGCTGAGATACCACAAAATAAAGGTAGAGTCAAAGAAACACACTTAACTAAATAAAGAGGTGCTGGCAGGGAAAGCCAGTGAAAACCTTTACCCGTCTTTCCTTGGGAATAATAAGAAAGGTATCAAAAGATTTCAGCATTTCAGGATTTCAAAATAACTGGAATTCATAAGTCTTAAGAAAAAGGACTTTGCTGAAGTGAAGTTCAGTCTTTGCAATGCAATTCAAATTGCACTTGTAATTCAGGTCCTGGAATTAACCCACTGAAGCAAATCTTGAAAAGATTTAGATTTACTCAGGCTACCAACAATACAATAATGTCTTACTATTTCACAACTCCCTGTCTATTGGTGATACTGCCAAACAGCAGTAATCTGTCAGTTTGAGGCTCAGAGTTGTTAATTGTTAAAAAATGAACGTGGACATCATTGCTGAGTTTCTCTGGCTGAAGAGACTCAAGCACTTTTTAATCAGGACTAGATAACAACTGAGTTCTTCATTAACACATTTGGGGAATTATTTCTACTGTGGTGTTGAAGTTCCATTTTTTAAGGAAGGAGAGGTGTGTTCAGGGAAAATTCCTGCATTGTCCCAACCATTGACTGCTGAAAGGAAATTCTCTCACAGCATTGTACTGCCTGAAGTACAGTTCATGGGACCTCAGCTACCATTTTATTTCTTAGGGATGAATCTCTTAGGTATTGAGCGTGAGGAGATTATGCTATTTTTAATTATAATATTATTAATAACCATTGTTGTTTATTATGAGTTGGAGAGTGGTGGGGATCAGGGAGGTAAGGGAAGGAGGAAGGAAGTAGCTGGGAGAAGTTTCTGGTTGAGGATGTCTGTGCATGGCACAGACCAGGCAGGCAGACTTCCTTTTGCAGGGCTGTCTGTGAGCTTTCTATTCAAGCAATTTAGGTTAACTCTGCCATTGCATCTTTACAAAATTTGACAAGAGTTTAGACAGTAAAGGAAATCAGGTTTAAAGCTTCATTTTTAATAGGTATGCTCTTTGCCTGCCTATCAAATATTGTTACAAAATGAGTAGCACTATCGTGACGGGAAACTTAAGATTTCAATGACATATCCAGATATTTTTAGAAGTGCTCCCTTCCAACCTGAACCATTCTGTGATTATGTGGAAACCCAACCAAATCTCCAGGGGAAACCAGAACCAACTCTTTGTTTTCTTAACCTCCATCCCTGATGGCAAGTCAGCTTCAGCTAACGGGGTCCCTCCACTGATTTCAGTGGGCTTTGGATGCAGCTCTCTCAGAATAAAAGAAAGCTGCAGTAATGTACTGAAATTGGTGCTATGTAAACAGCTAAAATAATAAGAAAACATAATGAGTTCAAAATTACACACACAGAGATAATAAACAAAATGATTTGTGCAAATGCTGTTCCCACATGAAAAATGGGAAAAAAATTACTGGGAGTAGCACAAGAAAAGTATTACTGGTGAAATCAGAATTCTTTCCAGTGTTTTATATGATATCCCTACAGGGGTGATATCTGTTATCACAAAATACATATAGTTTTTTTCTCATAAACAAGATACAATTTAGTATAACATTATTGTATTTTCTGCTAAAAAAAACCTTATGCAAAGCAGTGCAGTTTTACATGTATTTAGTTTCCTACTTTCTCTCTTTTAAAACATTTATTAACCAGAAAGACCTCACTGACATGTAAATTTCATTTTCTATGCCCAGCAGATTAAAATACATCTGTTTCAGACATCATTCAGTAAAGAAATAATTTGAATAGTTCATTTTATTAGAAAAAGATTTATGTCAGCATTGAACTATGACAAGAGAGGGGATAGTGGCATGTGCACAATACTGGAAACAGATTTTCCATGAAAAGTATCTATATTGAACAGAATTACAACAGAAATAACATGGGCTTTCAATGAATAGGTTAACCTAGTAGCTTGTGGACAACACCGGTCTTTCCAGGTAGAGACACTCTGTTCCCTCCCTAGACAATTCACTCAGGCTCCTGATTTAGCAACTGACTGAATCAGTGTACATTTAATACACACTAGGAAAATGTGCATGATGAGGCAAATGTGAGTCAGTTCTGTCTGGCTATATGGAGCTCTACATGTTGAGGAGAGAAATTTTGTTCTCTTAGGAGTTTCAATGTACTACCTCAGGAAGAGTCAAAAAGTCTCTTATATTTTATTTTTGCTTTTCTTATAGTTTGCAACACCTTTCTATCTGTTAAACAACTTATTTGGGGAAAAAATAATCACAGCATTCAATGAGCTGTTAGGATTGTTACTAAAACATACCGGCAGGTGGATTCAGAAAGGAGGGGGTGTCTCTGCACCTCTAATGCAGTCATGCCATGTTAGTAAATCCCAGCTGCATGTCTAGAAACTAAATTACCACAAAACCTCAGATGCAAAATGCAAAATAAATATATGTCACAATGGTTGAGCATACTGCAGCATTGGAATGTGTTCTTGCTCATACAAATATTTTGTAATAGTGAGTAGCCAATGCAGGCTGATACAGAGAAAGAGAATACCAAAACAGGGAGAGAAAGAGATGGACTTCAGACAGCCATCACTAAAGCTTGATTAAAAAAAAAAAAATACACAAAAATATTGCCTAAGTTGCAAAACTCTGCTTACAGAAGAGATCTTTTAAAAAATATAGAAGATTACAACGCATTTACTTTACATACCTACGAATTAATGACATTTTTAAAAATGTATCTTAGATTGAGAAATCGAAAAAATACAATAGAGATAGAAGCAAATTTGCAGGAGAATGGTAAGAGTTTTTAGAGTACTTATGGTATTCAGTAATCACCATTTGTGTTCTTCACAGCCAAAGGCTTATATAAATATGCCCCATGGAATCTCAAAAGATGTAAATCTGTGCATTGCTCTGGTTCCATTCCACTCAAAACAACTGGCAAGAAACTGAAAATCTGGTTTGCTTCAAAACCCTCAGACTCTGCTTTGAATTTGGTGTCTTCCAGATTTAGAAAACAGTTCCTCATATTGTAATACAGTTATAAATATCACCACAAGCACTCATGAAGGAAATCGTTGATTTTGTACAATTAATATCTAAATGCATTGAAATTCTTTATTGAATAAGCCAGTTGCATTGTCCTTTAAATGTTTACACAAAGTATTTCCCATACGTATCGATATTCAACTCTGTGTGATTATGTTCAGTACATATATAAACTAGTATGACTAGTGTTTACATATATATTATGTTCTGTATATGAATACACAAACACAAACCAGAAAGTTTTACAGACTGGGAATAATTCAGCTTAAATTTTATGCTCATATTTGAAAGCCATTGCAATATGTTTCTAAGGTATACGACTATTTCCCTATTTTCACATTAAAATTTGGAGTAATAAATAAGGTTTTGACCACATTTTCCTGTCTGCAGTCTACTGCAGCACTTGATTAGATGTCTCCTGAGAAGGACATTTGTGATAAGAAGGTACTACATGTCTCAATTTAAGGATCATTTCCCAGTTAAATAAACCAAATTAAACTGGCCATAGTGAAATATCAAATAGGAAAGACCTTTGTACAATGCCAAACATACATATTCTTCCTTTTGTTGTGGACGTGATTTCCAGCCATTTGTGTCTCCTGAAGGATTTACAAAAAATGAGAAGTAGGGAAGACGGCCACTTCATTGTGTGGGACCAGTCAAGGACCCATATTCCATTTATTTTTGATTAATGGAATCAGGTGTAGCAAGCCTTGGTTAACCTATTCCTGCTGTGGGTAATCCCTGTTTTATTCAATGTAAAACAGTCTTAAAGAAAGTAGGCTAAAGAAAATCCTTCTGAAAACTGTGTATCTAAAGCTGTTTCCCTTAATTAAATTCTTGGCAATAAAAATTAGATCCCTGAATTAAATACAGCATCATCCATCCTAAAAGACCACAAACTGTCTCACAAAATGTGTGTACATGCTTGTCAAGCTCACAGTTTCACAAGGAGATGAAATCTTGCATCAGAATAATTTTCAAAACAATCAGGAGAGTTGCCTTTTAGCACTGGAAGGAAAAAGGGTGCACAAAGGTTCTACTTGGCATGGTTATACTTCTCTTTTAAAGAAGGAAAGTCAAGGTGCTCCCATTGCATGGAATATGTAGGGAAAAGCCCAGATCCAAACTGCTGGTGCAGGCAAGTGGAGCATCATGGCCGAGCTTGCAGGACTGGGCGAGCACGTGGAGCTGCTGTTCTTGCAGAGTGCTGTGGGGATAAATTTGCTCACAATGGTTTTGTCACCCACACTTCTATTTAAATATTGTTCAATTATTTAAGCCTGTAAAAGTCAGAGAGACTAAAAGAAAGAAGAGATCTTGGAAAGATCTGAGGGGAAAATGGCATTTTTTATTACTATAAAGATTACTTAACTTTGGAGCTCTACTAATGATAATTTCTGTGACCAAAAATGTCCCTTTATGATTAATCAATTATGCAAACCATCCCCATTTCAAGGCTAGTAAAGACGTATTTAATGACATTTTTCATGCATCTCATGTCTTTAATATATTATTTTTCCCTTTGCTCTGACATAGCAATCTGCTCTGCAGAAACAGCACTGTGTGCCATCAAATAAAACCACTCCTCATATAGAGAAAAAATTGTTTATTTATAATTCATTCTAAAAATTGATCCTTTTAAAAAAAACTGGTTCAGTGTTCGGCTCGTTTCTCTGCAGCTTGAATTACTCCTCCAGCATGTTTTAATATGGAGTGTTCCAACGTGAATGGCATGAGACACTGAGAACAACAGACCCACTGCAGGGTTGGTTTTTTTACTGTCTCTCCTCTCTGCTGCCCGAGGAATGATCCCATTTCACCTTGGATATACCATGTCTCTACAGATGCTGCAAGAAGTCACTCAGTCCTTTCACTAATTCCTTTGTGGGTATCTTCTGGGTAGAGATTGGCAATAATCCTGAACTGCATGTTACATGGTGTGGACTAGCATGGCCCGTAGGAAATGAGCTGAGGCAGCCAAGGGTCTGAAGGCTTGAGGTCGGTGCTGTACATGCCATCCTGCAAAACAATTTGCAAAGCCCAGTTTACTGAAGGGAGGAGAAAGAATCCATCAACAAAGGAACAATTTAAGGCAATGGCTTAAAATATGATTCACATTTTATGGCTGAGCTTGACATTGCATGAAAGAAAGAGGTACTTATTAAACAAACAACGACATGTTGGACTAGATGACCTTTAAAGGTCCCTCCCAAACCAAATCATTCCATGAGTCTGTGAGTCTGTGTTAACAAGAGAGATTAATTTATTATCTTGTGTACAAGTCCTATGGAGATTGGGGAAAGATTGAAGGAAAGCAGCTTTCACAGTTGTATTTCTCAGGTTTAGTTAGCACACAAAGATCCCATTTATGGAAATAACAATGCTTGGGTCATTAGTATTGCTGCAAGTGAACAACTCTGCTGTCTTTCGCCTTGTCATAATTTGTGCTACACAGCAGCAAGACAATTGTCACTGAAAACCACATCCCACACTGAAAAGTGAGAAAACAATTGCAGTGTGCCAGTGCAACTAAACAAATAATTAGGACGAAGAAGACTATATGCTCTACAGTTCCAGATGAATTCCCTCTCTTTTGAAAGATGCAGTGTAACCTTAATTAAACTTGTATGTTTAAAAGTAAATATTTATTTACCGTAGTTTATCCTTCCCCCCCAAAAAAACACCAAAAAACACACCTTAGTAAAAATATAAAAGCCTGAAGAGTAAACTTGCATTGAATATACTCTGTCCGTGATAAAATAGATTAAAATAAAGAAAACAGGATAAAGGAGTCTCTTGCATGGCTGACTCAAGATCCCCATCTAGCGTCCACAAGAGGATTAACAGTACGTTTTAAAACGCATGTGAAACAAGCAAAAATAATTATAAAAAAGATGTTACTTTCTCTGAGGTTTTAGGTCTCTTCACTTTATGGTACATCATGATATAGAAACTGCCATATTCCATTCTATGATCACTCGTTGGTTTTCTTCACTTCATCAGTCACTTTGCTTCTATTGTTTTGTATTCTGTTCTACTCTATTCATGTCCTTACACTGCTCTCGTCACCACTGTTTATGAGAATTTTTGAGTATACTAAGTGATATGCCTAACATGTATTTTTCTCCTATATTCTCTTTAGTAGCAAATTACATTTCTAAAGCCATATTGCAGGGATGAGTGGCTTCTAAGTCCAACTGGTATTAATTGCTTTCTGTTGCCATTGCCTATGCACATATTGGTCTGATTTTTTACCATAAAAAGCAAAATCAGAACAAAGTGCTTTGTACTTACAGCAGCAGGTACCATGCTTTGAGAAGCTCCTGGGATCTGTCACTACCACTTGGACCTGTCACATTCCCTTCCAACAGAAATAACCAGTGTGATGCAGGGTGCAGTCATCACAGAATGCTCTGACACCTGATGCTGCAATGGACACCAACATCGTAGCAAAAATCAGGCAAATCAAACACTCTAATATTTAATACAAACTTATTCGCACTAAAAACACTCTTTAAAAGACTATTTAAAGTTGAAGGGAGGCATTTCTTCCTTTTCCCCTCATTCTTGTTCTAGTCCTCTGTGCTTCCTATAGTTTGGGTAGAAAAACAGATGAGATTTAAAACAATCTTTTCACAGTCGGCAGTACACAGCCAGCATGCTTTAGCTGGCAATGTAGGGAAAAAACCCACGGAGTTCCTCATGGGTGTACACAGGAGAGAGCCAATCTCTACTTGTCTAGCTCAGCTACATCCACAGAATCACAGAATCATTACGGTTGGAAAGGACCCTCAAGATGATCTAGTCCAACCAATAGCCCTACACTACTCTCATCCCTAAATCATCCCCTGAAGAAACACATCTATCCTCTTCTTAAAAACCTCCAGGGATGGTGACTCCACCACCTCCCTGGGCAGCCTATTCCAATAGCTCACCAGTCTTTCAGTAAAGAAATTCTTCCTAATATCTAATCTAAACCTGTCCTGGCACAACTTAAGCCCATTCCCTCTAGTCCTGTCACTAGTCACAAGGGAGAAGAGGCCAACACCCGCCTCCCTAGAATGGCCTTTCAAGTAGCTGAAGAGAGTGATAAGGTCTCCCCTCAGCCTCCTCTTCTCCAGGCTAAACAACCCCAGCTCCCTAAGCCTCTCCTCATAAGGCCTGTTCTCCAGACCCCTAACTAGCTTAGTTGCCCTTCTCTGCACCCACTCTAGTACCTCAATGTCCTTCCTATACTGCGGTGCCCAAAACTGCACACAGTACTCTAGGTGTGGCCTCACCAGTGCCGAGTACAGCGACAAGATCACCTCCCTGCTCCTGCTGGTCACACTATTCCTGATACAAGCCAGGATGCCTTTGGCCTTCTTAGCCACCTGGGCACACTGCTGGCTCATGTTCAGCCGGCTGTCAATCAGCACCCCCAGGTCCTTCTCTGCTGGGGAGCTATCCAGCCACTCCTCCCCGAGTCTGTAGCGCTGCTCGGGGTCGTCATGACCAAAATGCAGGACTCTACATTTAGCCTTATTAAAACTCACCCCATTGGTCTCTGCCCATCTATCCAGCCTGTCTAGGTCCCTCTGCAGAGCCCGCCTACCCTCAAGCAGATTGACACTCCTACCCAGCTTAGTGTCATCTGCAAAATTATTGACTGCAGTGCAGATTCCTACAAAAGCTTGTCTATCAATGGGCACACAGGGTTGTCACCCTTCCATTTTATGGTCCTGGATAAAGGGGTCTCTAGGGTACATGGTGCCTTGATGGCTATGTGGCTCAGTGTCTCTCTCAGGTGTGAAGTTATAGATACGTCTTTAGTACTGACCACAATCAACACAGGAGAAGGATCAAGCGCATTATGGGATGTAAGTTGTGCTTAAAAATACCCAAAAAACCAGAAAAGTCTGAGCTGCTGAGAAAGGGTTTTTAATATTGTTTAAAACAGGTTTGTAAAATGTATACAAAAATTTGTTCTTCTGAAATATTCCTGGACTAGATCAGTCTGGGTGAAATGAGCCTACAGATAGCTGGGGCTTGTGCTCCTTCCCTTCATGTGAAAGTTGTGTGATTTCACAGAATCACAGAAATATTGACGTTGGAAAAGATGCTTAAGATCATCGAGATTCCAGGTTTTTGCAGCAGTCCTTACATTTACAGTGGTGAATGCCCCTATGATCAGTAATATTTCTGAAACTGGAATCAATTTTTCTACACCAGGGCTGTAACTAAGCACATTATAACCATGCTGAACTCAGCAAGTGAACAAGGCTCTCTGAGATGGCTCCTAAATCCAAGTGGATATTCTGTAAATCAAGGATAAAACACTCTGTCTTCTCTATATTTAAACTTTCAATTCAGGACTGGGCTTTCTTACACAGAAAGACCACATAATACTGCTACAATATATAGACTACTGAGGTAGTGCCTCCCAGCTCTGGCCAGAGTCTTGTCCCAGGAGCTGTACAAATGCAAGAGAATTAATAGGAGTGAACCCCACATGTCCTGTTATCCAGATGGATATTGATAGGTTTGAAGTAACAAGACAATTATTGCAGGTGATGGACAAAGTTATCCATGTACCAGCCATCTCCACAGTGTCAGACTGTCTTGTGGACACCAAGGTAAAGGGGCTTTAAGGATGGACGTTAAGAAGACCATTCTCTCAGACATCTCCCAAGCCTGAGGCAGAGCTGGAGAAAGAAGGACGATGCTTCTGGCAGAAGGTAAACCCAGATAGCAAAGGCTGGCATTCACAGAGGGGATGGAGGTAAGAATCAACATCAAAACCAAAGCAAGTCATGGAGGATGAGAGAGAGGACAAGTACCTGGCAGCTGAAATAAGAAAAACACAGAAGTAAAAGATCACTAAAATGAAAAGAGCTGAGGATCAGAGCCAAGATTTTGTCTATTATTAATCTTAGTATTTCTTCCTTGAAGAATCAAGTACACTTTTGAAAAAGAAACCAGAAAATTATAAATTCATATATAATTGTATTCTATATACCAACATTCTTGGATTGTTAGAAGCATAAATATCACCAAAACTTTCTAATTTCTTTTATTTTTTTAAACAAAATCTGTTTTCCTCCATGCCTCTGTCTCAGGGTAAAGTAGCACATCACATATAGTTCTATAGAATGCATGTGTGCTTCCTTTAATTCACAAATCCTTAGCTTTTCTTTGTCTTCACTTACATAAACTTTTGAATATTATGATTAACAAAAATGACTGAGAAATGGCAAATTGACAAATAAAATTAATAGTAAGAAATTTCTCAAGATCTTCTATGTACCAGTGAAATAATCACCTTCTCAGTGTTCAGTGTATCTCTTCCACCTATATTCAAGTCTTGTTATCTGTGCTCGCATGCTTTTAAGAGGAACCTTCATATCCAAATTTCTTTGCTCTTGAGATCAGTTCTGGAATCCTTTCTCCACCACACTTTGATTCCCTCATTTCCTATGATTATCCAAATCAGGTCTCATAGCTTCCCATCTAGTATGTAAACATCTCCCCATTAGTAGTTCAGTGGGGATACATTTTGTAGGACTATGTGGTGCTGTTTGATAAGATAGCAGGGAAGAAGCTATTTTCTGATTTAAAGATAGGGTATCTCTGCTGACGGTTTGTGTGGCAGTTAAAAAGTTCTAAAAACATTTGGATTCCCATTAGTACTCTAATGGCAGGGCACAGATAAAACATGTCAAATTTTATCAACATGTAAAAATTACCTCAGTTCTTAAGGTGTAAACCAGGCCCTTCTATATCAAGCATTAATTCTTTAGGTAAACCAAAAGTCACAGAAACCAAGGGACCTGTAGGGCAGAGGAGACTGTATGACTAAAAGGCATAGGGAAACTCTGGCCTCATTTGCAAAGTTCTTATCCAAAAAAGGGCTGTCAGAAGCAGAGCGGTCCTACTGATGTTGGCAGAATGGCCACTTTGCTGGTATTTCTTGGTGAAGAAAAAGCTCTCAGCTGTAAAGCTTGACAAGGTTTCCAGTTATAAATTGGCTCTCCAGTATCTTCAGTATCTGACCACCATGTATGCTGTCTCACTTAGCCTTTCATGTGAGGAATACTGGGAGAGTTTTCCTGACAGCATTGTCAGCAGTAACTTTCTAGCACTGTGAGCTTGACACACACGGAAGTATTTGTTTTCTACTGAAATTAATTCTTATAAATAATTGCATCTCCAAAGTTCTGTAGTGTGCTTTTCAAAAGTATCTATGGATTTGAGTGGCTTCCTCCAATTGAATTTTTGGGAGTGGCTTTGTTATTTAGGCTGATATGGCCTCATAGCTCTCGGGTACTCTCTTTCTTGGGCAACACAGCAGCATTTAATTGTAGGCATATGGCCTTTTCTGGGGCTGTCCATGCAGATTAAAGAACTGCAGCACTTTTTGCTAGCCTGTAATCTTCTCCTCAGTCCCCTTCCCATCAGTCTTCTGATGACTTTGCATCATGAAGGTTACATTTTTGTGGTCCTTAAGCAGTGCACTATCACTCAGTACCAGCGCACATGGACAAATGGAGACAAAAGCTGTCTCAGACTTTATATAAAAACAAGGAACAGCATGCCCAGCCCTTCACACTGCAAGTCTTAAACTAGTTGAGTTGCAGCCACAAAAGCTGTAGTCTCAGTTTTGGGCTGGTAAACTCTCCCTGTGTGCTCTTTGTACCCCAGGGAAATTGTCACTCACCTCTGGCTAGAAATAGTCAGAAGCTGAACTATAGTTACATTTAAACCAGACACTGTTTATTCAAAAGAGAGGGGGAGAAGCAGAAGATAGTGACAAAGCCAAGAAATAAAATAAAAGCCTGACCAGAGCTTCCTAAAGGAATTTAAATATCATTGTGAAATAGGGGTAGCAATAAACTTCCACAGCGCTGACTCCCTCTCCGATATCAGCAATCCCTGACTGGCTGCCCAGAAGGGAGGCTGCTTTTCTTCATCTTCCAAAACATTTGGTAGTCTCTTTCAAGATGAGTTTGTGGCAATACCGCCCCAGCTCCTGCATGGGCTCTGGCCAGCGAAGCAGCTTTGAACAGCACTTGTCTCAGCCACAGCAGCGGCTGATGCTTGAGAACTGCTTTAAATCAATACATTTACCAGATGCCTTGTCCTGCAGCTGTAGCATCTGTCTCAGTCCCCATGATGGAGTAGACTTGGTGGCTTGCTTCTAACTCCCAGGGGTCCCTCTGCATAGAGAGTACCTTGCCAGGACTGGCTACGTGGGCTCTGCCAGCAAAACACAAGAATTAATCCAGCTGAACACCCTGGGGCAACAACAAGGGTAAAGTGTTACAAACTGCTTCCCTCAATCTGCATCCCAGAGGAAGAAGTCTTTATTTTCACGTAGAACTCACAGTTTCAGAAGAGATGACAGCCTCTGATTTAAAAATCTAGAAAGGCTTTTTAAAGTTCTACCAATTCCTTCTTTCTTGTATCTTTTGGCTGAAGTCTGGAGAAATTGTTATCACTTGCCCTTGGAGTTTAGTGCTTCTCTCTTTCCAGGCTGCCTGAAGGATCTTCTCCTTATCTCTCTTTTCCACTAAAGTCACAAGCATTGTGTTCTTGGAAGAGGTACCCTTGAGTTGGTTGTGGGTGAGTATTTTATAGCATCAGTCAATACAGGAAGCATCCTCATTCTCTGGCAGCTCCTGAATAGCGAACTGTCATTTTTCTAGGAAATCCACTAGATCTTTTCTGTCAGTTCCAGCTGAAGATACACATTGAGAGTCTGGTTTAAATGCTAGCTTGTTTCTGAGACTTTCAGCTCTCTGATTATGGATTATATGGTTCATTTTAACAGATCTTTGTTTAGCCTGCATGCAGAAGTCTTTTGTGTCAGAGCCATTGATCTGTGCAGTCAATCTGATTCCCCCCACATTGACACAGAGCAGTAGTACTCACTAACATTGCTAGAAGGCAAGCACCATCCATAAGACAAATCCAAGGTCTGCATTAGTAATCGGGATCTAAAGAAGCAATGTTACTGTTCTCTTCTCATTCTTTTTGTTTCGCCTACTCAGAAATCAGTGAGTCATTGGCAGAAATGTGGGGGACAGAGTAGGAAAGAAGAGAGTGCTGGCACAAAAGACATCAGATGATATGTCATTTAATAGAATTGATTCAACCTTCTGAGGTACTTTTATGATCCAAAGTGAAAACCCAGAGCAGTAATGGCTTAGCAATATGCAGAGCTATAAATTATTTGCTTTATTGGGGAATGATCTCAGTAAATAGAAGAGGAAGACAGCAGAACTGCTTTCCGCTTCTGCCAACAGCACTGACCTGTGCTGGACAAACCACCCCAGCTGCCAGTGCCTCACAGTCCCCTCCTTATTTTGTGTATTTAGATTGGGGGTAAAGGGATATAGCATGTGGTTAAAAAGAGATTTCAACCTCTCGAGACTGATTGGTGCACAAATTACTATTGAATATAAATTCCAAGACAAAGTGTATGTGTGACAGGCTGCAGTGGTTTCTGGCTATGTATAAGGGATGCATATCATTTCCCAGCACGGTGTACTGGGGGGTGCTGTGCACCTGACTGCTTTCCCCACATTTGCTTCTGGAAGGGTGGCAGCCAGCAGGGGTGACTGCAGGAGATGGAAGAAATTTATTCCCTCACTTTTGGGGGCCTGTTTATGCAGAACTAGGGAACAAAGAAAGGTGTTACAGCTGTCCTTCTGCTCTTTAAATATCAGCTGTGAGTAACAGACAGGGAGCCTGCTTCTGTCATTGGGTGCAGAAGGCCTGGCTGGGCAAGCTGTGTCTCTGCACAAGCCATAGGGATGGTAAAAGAATTTGAAATGTGGCTAGGACAGGGTAGAGAAGAGGACAGTCAACAAAACCTTCAGTGAACTGAACGGCAGCATGGCTGAGGGCTCTGAGGGTAAGAGAGAAAATGATGTACAGGAAGAACAAGAGTTTTAATAATGACAGACGTTTTCTAGGAGGCTTTAATCACAAAAGCTGACAATCTCTGTTGAATGTTATAGCCTTCTGTTGAGGACCACAATGCCACTATATTAATTAACATCTTTGAGTCATATTTAATTATTATTTGTCTCCTTTTCCTCTGTTATTTTCATCCTGGATTTAATTTCTTCATTTTTCTTTCTAGTTTTGCTTTCTGTTTTTCAATTTTCCCTCTCTCTTTCCAATTCCAATTGGCTGAGATTGCAAAAGATTTATATAAAAATAAAGCATCCCACACTAAGTGTTTGATAGGATGAGATTACCTGTGCTGAAGGGATGGAGTATGGAGAAATACAGAGATCCCCATTCTGTGACCCTCAGATGTTCAAAATAAGAGATGGATGCAATGAATTTTGTTGTGTCACCTCTATGCTATGTCAGGATTACACCCATAAATTCCTTCTTTCACTGGATGTACAGATGAGCAGCAACCTAGGATGTGATGGAAATAACTGCATGAGTTATCTACCACCCAGACCTCCCCTTCCCCAGGGGCACCACCACAGGCACCCTCACTTTGAGCACTTTCTGTGCAATCTGTCTATAGTACTAGATCTTCAGCAGGAATAAATCAGTTTAGCTCCATTGACTGCAGGGAAATCATATCAGTGTAAATCAATTTGGAATGTGATAAAATCTTTAAACTAATTGAAGTGGACTTCATTAGGAAACTTTCAAGAGTCTAAATTGATTAAAATTAAGAGGTTGTTATTTAAATTGTAAGAATCATATATATGGCAATTTTTACCTTTTCCTAAATGATTTACAAAGTTGTCAAATATTCTTTGAAGTCAGTGGAAATTTTATGAATAATTTAATCCTCAAATTGTGTATCTTCAGGACTTATTAAAAATTTGGTATTCACAGGCTCAGATATTTATTTTTGCTTTGGCTGAACATACAGATCAGTGATGGATTTCTGCTCATTAGTATGAATTTTATTTTGTTGCGCATAAGATTTACTATCCCATAAATAATATCAGCAAACTCATTTGTTAGCATAGCCTGACAAAATGAACACAAAAAGAGTATAAGCACAGCTCAATACAATGTAGTTAGAGATTGGATATTCACAGAATTTGACCTTTTCAAAGCTTCTTTATATGACTTCAGTTTTAGTATGCTGCAAAGTAATCAGATCTTTCATGTATTTGGGGGACAATTGTGAATTCATGTTCCTTTCCACCTTTATAAACAGTTTCAAAGGGGATTGAAAGTGTATGCTGCTGAGATGCTAAGAAGTTAAAAGCTGGGAGAGAGGTACAGACAAAGAGCTGGGCAGAAGATGAACCCTGGGCACATAATGAGAAAATAAAGTAAACTCAATGTGCAAATATGTTGTGGGCAGAAGAAGGCAGCACCTGCTCTGAGACCACATGGTGAACCAAGAGTCAAAATAGGTATGGATGCTTAGGGAGATGGCTGGAGAAGATAGAAGTTGCACTCCAGGTGAGTTGTCATGAGAGCAGAGGGGCAGAATTACCTCCCTCATCCTGCTGGCCATGCTTCTCTTGATGCAGCTTAGAATATGGCTGGCCTTCTGAGCTGGGAGTACATATTGCTGACTCAGGTCTGTCTTTTCATCCACTTAATACTTCTGTCTGTCCTCTAAACTAGAGGTGCCATAAAGCACCAGAAAGCCCAGTGTAATTAATTTACTTTGTTACATGTGGATCTTGATGAAGTTAGTGATATTTCAGTTGGACTTGATGATTTTAAAAGTCTGTTCCAACCACAAAGATTCTATGACTCTATGTGCTAAATTTATTTTCAGGGTTTCTGTTGTTCCTCCTTCCTTGATGTTCCAGAATGTCTCTTTTCCTAGGTTTTTATTGAAAGATGAGAAAAATGCAAAGCCCAGGCTAGCAAAACATCTGCAGCCTCAGTTGAGATATGAGCCATACCATCATGGATGCTTCCCAATAATAATGCAAGATTTGTGTGTGTAATCTGTAGTCATAGTTTGTAGGAGAAAGGAGGGACTAGTTGGTAAGTATATGTTGTTGGCAGTGTTTCTTGATGAAAAATAGAAAGGGAAAAATGAAGGGAAAAATGAATCTTGAAAGACTTTTAGGAGGGAAGGAGTAGCTGAAAAACAAAACTGGAGGAGGTGGAGATACTCTGGAGAAACTGTGTTCTCTTGGAATGAGCTTGTGTTTGGAAATCCTCTGAGATTAATTTGTTTGGGTAATCCCATTGTCAATAAACGAAACATTCACAAACTAGGTCAAGATTAGAGCTATGAGACAAAACTAACAAAACTGTATGATGAGAATCTCTTTTATGTTGTAGAATTAATACACTAAGACTCATGAGCTGAGATTATTAAAAATTACTTGTTATTAACTTTAAAAGTCATGGGGAAAAATGAGGCCATAAGAAAGAAATTTCTGGAAAAATATTTCAGGCAGAATAATTATCCAGAGTACTGATACACAACTTTGGCTGAAGCTCCTCAGCTTCAGGAACTTGAACTTTGAACAATTTTTCTATGTATTCAAGAATATAGAGAGATCTGTTTAGCATATTCAGCTTCAGCAAAGTAATGCAAATTGGAAAGTAAATGGCAAACCACTGAAATAGTCATATTTTCTTTGTTGCATCACTACTCGACCTATATGATTCAGTCTAAACTGTTTACGTGATTGTCAGGAATGACTTGGCAGAACTACTGAGAGCAAAAAAAGTCAACCTGAGATAGGCAAAGCAGATGTCAACATGTTATTGAACAAGATCTGTCCCAGGCTGCTCTTCTAGTTTCCACCAAGTTACACTGCCATGTTTTAGTGGCAGACAACATGCTTTGCACAACCTCTGTCCCTCAGGCTGGAAACTGGGATGGTGCATTGAAGTTGTTTTTCAAGACAGTGATAACAAATAGAGGATCTCTCACAACAGTTTAGGAGACATCACAAATGGAGAGTATTGGCTGGGATGAAACTTTTGGTGTGGTGTAGTTCCAGATCTAGACAGTCCAGGTCTTCTACAGAATTGTTATGGAAGTTCAGTTAAACTATGCAGTTATTACTGTTTCATTTCTCACTCTATAGTCTGTGTCCCTGATGTTAGTCTCACATGCTACTTACATCTTAATTTCAAATTATGTACAGCTTTAAGGACAAAAATCATGTTTGTTGAAAGGTTATTCAGGCTGCAGCACGATGCAACATGGTTCCCAAATAAAGTGCTGCTGGCTGCTATGCTAATTTGGATGACCAATCTAGTGTGTTTGTAAAATACACTTCAGGGGCTTGACCCAGAGCTAGAGAGGCCATGGTTTTTCATTGAAAATGAAGGTGTTGATATACTACAGAATGCATTCTGTTACCTGAAGGATCCATTTCTGAAGAACCACTTCTGCAGCTGGGATTGCTTCAGTACATATAAATAATATTTATTGAATAGCTCAATAAATTATAAATTATGAAAGCAAAGGGTTAAACACAGGGGAATCACAGATTTACACATCTGGAGTACAGGAATTCTCACCTGTAACAATGAAGTTAGTAGCCAGCTGGCTAACATCAACCAACTGGGCAACAAAACCATGAGACTTTTAAACCTTGAGAGACACTGAGTTTCTTAGCAGGCATTAGCATTGCCCTTTTGATTCCTTCGGCTCATTGCATAATCCAGACAGCAGTATCAGCCGGTTAATGGCAGCTTAAGATCGGTGATGGGGAGGTAATGGCTCACCAGGCACATTTTATTATGTAGTATCAGAAAGCGAGCTTTGGGAAACCGCTGGAGCAGCTTTACTTCCTTTCACCACTCCCCGGGCGGAGATCCCGGCCCCGGCCCGCGGCAGGGCAGGCACCGCCAGAGGCCGCTCTGCAGCCAGCGCTCAGCTCACGCAGACGCAGGCTGACAGATCCGACCCGAGCGGACGCGCCGTGAAGGAAAAAGAGAAAATCCTGTCCTGCAGGTGATTAATGCTGGTTTTGTCGCTTCCCCGGGCTCAAAGGGCCATTTACAAAATCACAGGAGAATGTTATAGTGAGGCAGTGTGGGAGGAAGGGTGGGAGGAATGAAGTTTGTGTGTCTAATCTGAACTGCCAAACCATTTCTGAGGTACAGAATGTTTGATGGGAATGAAAAAAAAATTCATTTCAACTTTCAGCCTTCAGTTGAAGATAATTTTGATAAATGCTCTGGGTTTTTGTTAATTCAGAACTGGTTTGTCTTGAAAATGTAAAAATAAAATTGAGATTAAATATTAGGGAAACAATCTCAAATTTATGTCCTCCCTACCCCAAAATCAACCAAATTGTTCTATTCAGTCTTTTTCTTCCAGTTTCTAAAGGCATGAGGAAATTTACCTGAAACAAATACTTATATTTTCCTGGCATCAGCTCTTCAGCTCAGCGTGAGTACTGCGGGGGTGCAGCTGATGGAGTGGTTAAATTTGGGTAGCAGGAGGGACAGCAGGTCTTGCATCTGAAAGGAGGGCAGTGTATCACTCTGCCATGAGGTACAAAGCAGGTCAGGAATATGATGCTAGTCTCAGAGACTTTGTATTTTATTTTTTTAAATGACTGAGCTGTGAATTATTCTACAGAATGGCCACTTTCCTGTATGATCAGGTTTCTCAGCTACATTGGGCAGAAAATGGTTTCTTATCTGATTGCTTTTTAACAGGACACTTTGATAAGAAACTGTATCTACTCTTACATTATGACATCTTGGCATATAGCTGCACGGATGTTTAACTGAAGACTCAATCCTATCAAACCTTATTTTAAGTAGTCATAGCCACAAAAATATCCTGCCTTGCATACAAAAAAATCAAGAGGTCACTTCAGGCTTTCTAGGAGATTCAAAAAAGCTCTTTCTATCATGAACACTCGATGCTTCTCACCTCCATAGAAATAAATTACATACGATCTCATCTCACAAAGTGGACCTCAAGGTACATTAGCTGGCTGCTCTCCCTGTTTTGTGGGTGAGCTACCTACCTAACAACAGAGCACTGCATCAAGAGAGCACAAATGTGTGGATATGTCCACTTAAAATGTACAGGTAGCAAAAGGTGACACACCAGTTCAGGCTGTTGTAAGCCTACCCCCCAGTTGACCCAGCTGGGCATTTTCTGCTGGAGGTGAGACTATGCCTTAGGGGAGTTTGAGGTTTAGCACCCTCTCAGCCAGAAACAAGTGTCCACATTACAGGATCCAGAAAACTACCATAACCACTGGGGTGAAATTAAGTTTTAGGGAACATATTCCTCCTCCTGCATCATGAAGAACTGTATCTGTGGGTAATGCAAACCAAACCATGGGGCCAAAAATTGGGAGTGCTATAAGGCAGGGTGTAAGTGTGACTTAATGACATAGATTGTGGATTTTATACTGAATATTCATTAGATGAAAAGAATAAAAATAACTAGGGAACAAACCCTCAGTTCTTTTCCTGTTGAGCTGACAAGTTCTTATCACTGCTGATGCTTATTTTGGAATTGGACAAATGAAAAAAAGCCCATGTTCTTAGACATGGAAAAATTCAAGTGAGACGTAACAGGAAACATTAATGGTCATGAAATGTGCAGTCTCTTAAATTTGGCTGACAAAATCACTTCAGCTGACAGCTTCCATTGTTAGGGATGTAATGGGTTTAGAAAGAGATAGGAAACAAATTATAGGATCTCTACAAATCAAACCCAACCAGCACATTTCTGTGGTAGGCAGCAGTCATTTTTGCAGGTCTCTGCCAGGCAGACCCTATGGTAGGAGGCATGCTGCACCTGCAAGAGGCTGATGTGAGACGTTTGTGAGATGAATGCACCGAATTTCCAGAAATACTTTACAGGGATGTGTAATTACTTGTAAACTTTTATCCTTTATCTGGCAGTAAGGGAGAGCCACAGTGAGAACCAGAAGGAATGCCCCATCTGGTTTATTTAGCACCTGCCTCCCTTCCTCCAGGGACACTGGGGATGTTGAGGAGGTGGGAAAGTGTGTCAGCATCTGCTGCACAGATGTGAGGGTGCAAGTTCCCTCCTGGCCTCTCTTTCCACTTGGTAGTGGCAAAAAGGCTGTGACTGCCTTTGTGGCAATCATTCGCCATCACCATCAGATTTAAAGCTGCTGTTACAAATGGCACACTGAACTCATTCCCTGTGCAGCTCTATTCAAAGTGGCACTTAACTGCACTGAGTGAAGGCTGATGGATGTTTTTTAATTAATACAGTATAATAAAAAACACAGAACATCTGTGCCAAGGTGCTAACTAATCTGTCTAAACAGATGTCTAATTTTAAGTTCAGACATGTTACAGAAATTTATATAAAATTTTCAAATAGGAAATAACATTGCTTCTTTTCATATGTGCATTGTATTTCTCAATGCAAATCTCAGCCTGCATTTGAGTTTATTTGAAATACAGTGAGCTCTTCTCCTCCTTTGTGCTTCCTGTTAAGAAGCAGACATGCTCTGTCGGTAGAAGACTAAAAAAAATTCCATTTTCTTTATGGTGATTTAACATCCTGGTATTTACTACATCTAAAGTACTGGAAACACACATACCTGCAGATGTGAACTTCTATGACAAATTTGGTTTGCAGAAAGCATTTGGGATTGCTTGTGTTGCAAGCAGTCTTTCTGAAAAAGAGACCTTTACTTGAACAAACTGACCACATAAACAGCTCTGCAGTGCACCACAAGTCTCTTTTTTTAGTAGGGAGCCTGTGGGCTCCAGCAGAGCCTGACCACTGACCTTGAACACACCACACTGCAACATAATCCTGAACTCCACATCAGAGAGACATCAGCCTGAGCTCCTCTAACAGGTATCTTCCGCAAAACAGAGCAGGTTTTGGTCTTGGAAGAAATTAGGTCAAAAAAGAAGCAGCTTCTTTCCAGGAATGATTGAGCTGATAGTCACAAGCCAGACTCATGTATCAGCATCCCTTCAGTCTCTTTATTTTGTATCCTTGTCTTCAGAAAGGAAGTTATAGACTGGTACACATGCTGCTCCTCCTGTTGCTAAAACCTTCCCAGCACCTAGAAGTCACTGAAAAAAATACAATCATAGGTTCTTCCTTTAGGTAAAGACTTCTTCTCTTTACCTCTAAGGCTCTCCATCCTTTCACTCCACCCTTGGTATCACAATTCATCTTGGGGCAAAATGCCAGCTCTTGTAGACTTTTGCTGAAAGGTCACAGCTCTGGAAACAGTCAGCAGCCATCTGGGCACCGGGGGAGCAGGGAGTGCCCCAGGCAGCAAGGTATGCTTCATACAGTTTTGGTAAAAGGCTTCTAGGATAAAGCCCTCTGCTAAAAAAGCTTCACTTAAGGTTTGTCACATTCAGCTGCAGCTTTTCAGAAACCTAGAGTAATAAAAACATGTTTTGATTGTCCTTCCTGATGGCTGAGATTTACCCCAGCTAAAGCTTGTCACTCACTAACCTGCAGGGAAAATAACATGAAGAATGGTATTTATTAAAAAAAACACAGGGAAACATAAAAGGAGGAAGTTCTCAAAGCAGGGGAATGTCAGCCTCACTTGCAAACCTAAACTATAATGAGAGGCAGAAGGTGCCAAATGACCTTTTGCCTGCCAGTGTTTCTGTGAGCTGGGCGTGGGTAGCTTTAAAATAAAATACCTTATATTCTAAGGGAAAACTGATTTGGGAAGGTGAGAGGGGGAAGGTGGGGACTGTAAAAAGAGGTGTAGTCTGTGTGCAGGGGGTAATTCAGAAAATGTCCAATTGTGAGAAAGGACAGAAATGGTGCATACAGATGGCCACAGGGAGGGGATGGGGGAGATGCATGCAGCACAGGCAAAGCCTTGTATAGGTCAGGAGAGCAAATAAATGCAGGTGTGGAGAGAGAAATTAAAGCAATGGTGAACGAATCCCAGGGAGAAGTGACCCGGCGGGGGGGCAGTGTGTGGAAAGACAGTGGAATTGGGAAATGCAAACAAGGTTGGAATCTGGAAGGATTTGTGCCCTCGTTTCCCAACTGGCTGAGTGATCCTAAGGTCTTCCAGATAGGCTGAAAGTTTGTCTGTTTGTAGATGACAACCATTGCATAGCTAGTTTATCTGAGATGCATTCTCCTCATGCCTGAAAAATTCTTACATGGATTTTAATTTTTTTTCTCATGTTTGTCCCAAATTTCCTGGCACACAGCAACCCAGAGTAATTCCTTAGCTATACCTACCTATATGCCATGTGTTTCCAAATCCTGAGCAACTCCACTGCAGAGAGACTGCCAGCATTTCAGGAAGAAGTAGCAGTGTTGTACACTAATTTTTCTGCATGTACTGAGAACCCAGGCTGTCCCAGGTCCACCTGTATTCGCAGTCCGTGAACTGTGGGAGTCAGCATGAAGTTACTATGGAGGTACTGCACAGCCTGTGCCAGGTAGTCTTTGCATAAGGTCCTTTTAAAAAAGGCTGGGGTTTGCTTGTTTTAATAAAACCTTACAAGGTTTGGAGTTTGTAGGGGTTTTTTTTGTTACTGTTGTTGGGTTGGTTTGTTTCTTTGTTTTTTAGAAATCAAGAATTAACTCACGCTTCTGGGTCTCTATCAAGTAGTCCCCATCATCTCCTGGGAAAGCACTACTGAGGCATGCAGTAAAAAACAGTGCATCCAATTTAATTATTTTCTTCTTTGAATGCTCATAGGCCATCCTAGGCCATTTTCTTATGTTGCCTGCATGTGGGGATTGGTTATGCCTGTGCCCCATTTCCTGCCCTCTATATAGTCATGCTCTGTGATCTGCACCATAGCATGAAAAAAGAAACCCTTCCAAGGAAGTGACTGTTGCTCCAAGGAAGTGACTGTTGCTCCAAGGAAATACCACCCGAGCAGTTACAGCTGTCTGCATGTAGTAGCAATAAAAGGGGCCAGGCAGAGGCCAGGGGAGCAGATGATCTGGCACAATGGGAGGACAGAACCGGATAGTCAGTTGGGCAGGATGTCCTGGAGGCCACCTGGCTTACTATACTGGCTGGGCTGCCAGAGCCCTGAAGCATGAGATCAGAGTACAAAAACTGCCTCTGATTTATGTCTGCAGTAGCAGAGGTGCAGGGAGGCAAGGAGTAAATGTTCCTGTGTGAATGGTTTCTACAGGACGAGTGCCTTGATGGAATGAGAGGAGAAGAGATGAGCTAGAAAAGCTGTCACTCGATTTTATTGTGCCATTGACCCTGTCAGGATGTGGGGTAGACAACCTGATGTATTGTGTTACAGCTCTACAGAGAGTAGCTTGAGCTTTCCACAGCACTTCTTAATCGATCTAAGTGCAAATGGAAACCCGGTTCCTTGGGCTGTGGAGATGCAAGCAGCTACACAAATGGGCAGACATCTCTCTCCTTCCATTACCGTGTCTTAATCATACACGCTTATGGGACCTCTAGGCTTCAATGGTTCTTATGTCTTTGTGTCTGTTCATCACCTGTTTTTTAATCTATGTCAACCTTTGTCATTTGAAGGGTAATAGCTTTGTCATCATAAATTTATGGTAATTACATACAATTCCTGCAAATATACTTCTGCTTTTTCTGTACTTTCTTCAAGTCTACCACAAGATTTACCTCTGATGTGACTCTCTGCTGCCTGATTACAGCTTGGCTGCTAGTGAACTGAGACTATTCCTCTTTTGCCATAAGGACCAAAGCAAGGGAAGACATAGCAAATGAAATATCAGTCTATTCCATTAATGTTTTATGACTTAGCATACATAATTGTCTTAACAGCTAGCTTCCTAGAGCAAGGATTTTCTTCTTGTCCTTGTTTATATAGTTTCTAACACAATGGAGTCCAAATCCTTGATGGTTGCTATATTATAAACCAACAAATTACTCTACTTTTTATGGTATTAATAAGAAAAAGTAGGCAAGAAGGAGATGAAACATTATTTCTAAGGGCAGTGCAGAGGAAATGACTCAGAGGAACATTCTGTGGTCCAGTGCACCTCAGTTTGCAGGTAGTATAAACGATTTCTTACAGGCTTCTTTGTGCACACAGTGCTGGACCAGCATCCAAGAAAAAGAAAGCAAAAGCTAAGGTTAAGAAATGGCTAGCACAGAGAAAGAAAAAGTCTTCTATCCCAGCAAGATATGCTGCAAGGATTGTGCTTGGATCTTTGCCATTTCTAACATACATGAATGGATCCAGACAAATGTTCAATGTGAACCAGTTAAAAAATTAAGACTGAAGTGTTTTGAAAGCATAACAAACTATGGGTGTAGTAGCCTGAGAGGAGGAGATATCTGGAACAAATAGATTTTAAGATAATATTTTCTGGGACTGTGATGTAATGGAGTACCAGGGAGGAGTTAGACAACTTTTTTAATTAGACAGTCTTTGTCTCCTATATAATTTGTTTCCTTTCCTACTACTTATTTATCTTAGAAAGTAATGCAGAAATTAACTAGAACAGTGTAGGGAAAAAGTGACACTCATGGAAATCGAATGCTGACCATATTTGCATAAATGTGTGGACATGAAGGTTTATGCGCAAATACATGTTGACTGTTCTGCAGTCTCTCTGCTTTTCCTTTTGTTTATTAAGAAGTTATACTTTAAGCAGTGAAAAAACATATGACTAGTTACATCCAATTCTGCTGCCTTTTTTCTTTAAGTAGAGAAGATTCACCATGTGGTTTGTGTTTTGTAGGAATGCAGTAAGTATTTCTGTAGCTCAAAGACTTTCCTGGTAGCTGAAAATCATGTTTGTGTAACTGACAAGTCGTAACAGTCTCATTTTTTATTCTTTCTGGGTCCTGAGGATGTTTAGTCAATCATGTAGTCTGAACAAGTCTAGAAAATTAACGTTGTTAATTAATAACCATTTCTGTTGCAAAAATTGAGACGTTTCCTGTCAACATGAGTAGAAGACAACTATATAGTTTCAATGTTTTTCTACTTGATTCTACTTCAAAAATACAAATATTTTATAAAAATATTAGAAATAATAAACATTTTCCAACTGATGTGATAAATAAATCCCATTGATCCATTCACAATAAATAATCTTTTCAGTCTGAAGTTTTCTGTTTGCAAACTTTTCACAAAACTTCTTTAAGTCCTAGAAATATTTGTGTGAAGACATGAAGCATATACATCAGCACAAGGCTTCTTCTTCTGCTTTGCTATTTGTCCCTCACTGTCAGTAATAAGGGTTTCATCAAGTCCAGCCAAATGGGATTGCTTCTCATCTCTGGCCAGCTGAAACTTAATTAATGAAAGGAAACCTTGAGTATAATTTAACGATATCTGAGTGAGCAGGAAGAACTCAAACGTATTTTTGAAGTTAGCAGGTTAGCTGCCCAAATACCTCAGCTACCAAGCTTTGCGTAACTCCACTTCCAACACTGTTCATGAGTGGTTCTAGAACTAATTTAACAATAGAGAACTAGACATTCTTGTGAAGCTTTTTCAGAAAGCAAATATAGCTATAAGTGAAAAATTTCAGGGAAATTTAATTTGATAATAAATGTGAACATTACAAAGGCCCTAAAATAAGCTAAAATGTATTTATTTTCCTAATTGTAATTCATACTGTACTTGTTGCTACCAATTGATTCTTTTTATATAAAATATAAGCCTGACTAGTTGATGTTCTTGCTGTTACTTTACTTCGTCATCCAGCTTGTCCTGTCTCATCCTCTAGCACACACTGTCCGCTTGCATGGTGCCTGCAGCCAGCTGGGTGTCTGCCTGTTGTCTTGCGTAATGCAGCTTACGCATTGCTCCAGACATCTGTGTACACCACAATACAAACAATTGCAGCTTCCATGCTCTACTATATGTGATTTGTTTGAAAATCAAAATAGCCATAGATCTCTGAATTTTAAATGAATTCTGAATGTAGAAATCTGTAACAACTAAGTGTCTGCCCTTAAGACTTGAAACAAGGTTTTTGTTGGGAAGCAAATTGAGGATCCTTCTACAAATGAGAAATCATTCATTTTTCTGCTTGTAACATTTTAAGAGGTTTTTCTTCTCCTCTGCCTGATGCTCCCATGGTAGTCATTCATTCACACAATCAAGTTCTGAATTTGAATTAAGGACCTGCCAGAGAAAAGTCTTTCAGTGAGATGTTTGTGTTCCTTCTGTTCTCCAAAGTTTCTAGTCACCTTTTGCAGCAGTCCTGGCTGGAAAGTGTCAAGGGAAGAAAATTAACTAAAAATACATGTTAAGTATAACTAATTTTTCTCCCTGCTCTTTCATGTATCTATCTTAATATATGATCAAGAGGAGCTGTAGTCTCTGATTATGCCACAGTGCTATGATTGCAGCAGGGTTGGTACAGAAAGAAGAACTGATGTTGGGTAGGATGAAGTTTGTGAACTCTACTTTACTCCCTTCTTGTTTTGACATCCTGCTATCAAGGTGGTTTTCTGAGGAAAAAGAGATAAGACTAGTAGATGAGATTTCTAGGTCAGACTGCTATGAAATAGAAACTAAAAGACTTGCATTTCATAAAATGTGGAATTAATACTCCATGATATTTTGATTTTAAACCTTGCTTTGTTTCAGAACTGGAAGACATTTTAGTGTATTTATACAAAGTGTATTAATTTAGTGTAATTAATTACTAATTAATTTAGTGTATTAATACAAAGACCAGAGAAGAGAAGTTCCAGAAGGACCAAAATCCTTTTTTTTAGGAGCAATGCTATGCTATAAAAACAGTGCTAATTAAATTTGCATATTCTGCAAAGAGAGATTAAATAAATTTCTAACCAATGAGTGTTTCTTAGTCACATGTCAGTTTGACTTTAGTGTAAATGTTCAGCAGAGAGCTTTTGCATGAGATTTTGATCTCTTTCTGAGACTCATGCTTCATCTAGCTTCTGGGGTGGGGGTAAATAATTAATCTTAAAAATGAGATCAATAGAGATTATTTGCACTCATCTTAGTCTGAAAGCCACTATATTGTGAACTGAACCTAATAGCCATTCAAAGTAAACACTAGATCTGTGAGGTGGTCCAAATAAAGATATGGATGCCATGGCTTATGTGTAGTGTCTAAACTTTTCTTTCCATAGTTGGCAGTGTCTTCGATTTATCTCTATTATACTGCTGTCAGTGCTCATTGTTTTTGCACACTCTAGCCTGATGGACCATTTAATTAACATTAATATGTTTTGAATAACAGCCTGCATAGGTAAGGTGTGTACGTGGTAGGAACCAGCTTCTTGTTAAGCACTATCTTTATACAATTAATTGTTGATAGCCTATACCTTATTTACAGATAAGCTCCCTATAAATTTCCAGTAGTATGGAAGTTCTTGTTCTATATATTAATTTTATTTTTTTAAATGCAAAATCATTAGAAAAGTTGTAGGTGTAGTGTCTTTCTGTAAAGGCTCACTTCTAACACCAGTCTGGTAACTGGACTATACAGCTGGTTCTTGAAGATAGACCTTTGAATCATTTGCCATCTGGTTACTCAGAAGTTTATGGAAAATGAATTTGGTGTCATTCCCCAGATGTCCAGCCTCTTTTGCCATTTAATTGACTCAGTTTGCTGGCCAACTCCAATGAGGGGATAAAAAAATAATAGATTGTAGAGATCATATTTCTCTCTCACTCACAGAAATGACTGAAAGATTGGCAGGACAGAGCACAAGGTCTGGCACTCTCATAATTTACTTTTCAAGAGCATTTCTACTTGCAGTAGTCAAGGAATCTGTAAAAGGTCTGAATGAGATTTTTTGGTCTATTAGAGCAGGGGAAATGTACATTCAAGGTGAGCAACCAACATTAGCCAAGCTGAAAATTATTATAATGGGAAACAGAGAAGTAGCTGCTTATTTTTTTTTCCTATAATCAAGGTCAGGGTGGAATAACTGAAGATTTATTCTACGTTTTTCATGTATGTCTGGAATTAAAAAATTATGAAGGAAGAACAAGAGTTATTTACTTTGTCAATGTAGGTATCGAACTACAGAGCTGTACTATCTAATTTGAATCATTCTTTAGGAATAAAATGACAACTGTGGAAGGTGAACGTACTGACTGTAAATAACATTAATATTAGAAATATGAAAAGATTTGTTGTATGCCTACCTCTTATGAAAGCTAATCTCTCAAGTCACTGAGGTAAAAAGATGATACCAAGTTTGTGATTTCTAGCTCTATAATCCTAAGATTAAACAGAGTCCAAGAATTTTGCTAAGAGGAAAAGTTCAGACATGGGAACACCAGTGTTTCTGGGATGCTGCTTACACTACAGGCCTGTGGGTGCCATATCTTTACAGTAGCAACCACAGGAGGCATGTGCACTCCTATGATTCAGTATGAAAGGGAACTGGATAGTCACCACATCAAAGCTGGAACTTTAGTTAATCAAGAAATAAATCATTAGCATTCTCTCAGAAGCTGATTTCTGTTTTTTTAAAAGGATGTCCTAGGCAGACTTGTGATCCACATCTTAACCATGGCTTCTTAGAAGGACTGATTATTAAACACAGACCTGTGATCCATATGGTAATCACTTTCAAAATTTTGGATGCTCTTCAAGGTAAAAGCCTAATGTTAGGTCTAGATCTAAAATCTGTTAGCATTTCAGTGTCATTTTTCAGTTTATACAGACAAAGACTCCAGTGAGAGGTGAAGTTGAAAAGGAAAAAAAGAAAACAGATGAACAAGTGCTACACTCCTTAAACCTGTTCTGGAACTGGTAGCAGCTATGTCAGCAAAAATACTATTTTGCTGGTGTAAGCAAGGCTGTGGACATCCATCCTTGTCCAAGCTAAGCTGTACTGACTAAAGATATTATTGTACCCAAGTTTGACTGCCCTTGTCCACAGCCTTGCAGGTGGAAATAATCATGCTACAACTTCTTACCCATCTGAGTATACTGAAACTGAAGCTCTGGGTGCACTAAATCCACTGGCCATGCCTGAAGCAAGTGGAGAAGGGAAGGGTCCCTGATTTTCCTACCTGCAAAACAGGGCTAGCAACAGCTTCTGGCAAAAAGAAGGCAACAATGAGCTGGGAAATCAATAGCATACTTAGCCTGCAGGGCTGATGTTTAAAAATGTCAAAAGCTTATTTTAGGATGCTGTGCCACTATGGTTGTTCCTATACAACAGCAAGGATTTTTAGTGAAAACAGATTTAAAATATTCCACAGACAGTAGTGTAAAACTGTGTATGTTCAAAAAGCCTGTATGTAATGAATATGCAAGAGGTTGTGCAGACATATTTAACTTTGGCTGGTTTTGCAGTCTCTATGTATTCTGAAGATAGCTTTTTTATGGAATGCACAAATATAACATATATAATGTAATCCAGAGCTGCTTCTGTATGAAAAAACATAAAATACCTTGACTTCTTGTGATGAAAAATTGAAAAAAAACTTCAGAGCTAATGTATTCACATTGACTGATATAAAATGGAGGCTTTTTTTTAAAAGGCTCTGAACATTTTCAGCCATACAGACACTTCAGTTCACACTGAGTTTAACTAACAGCAGCTGTATTCTCCAAACTGTACACTTGCTCCTGTCCTCCCACATGCTCTAACAGCTAACCAGCTAAAGTTCTCAGGGGTTTAAAAATAATCTTACCAAACTCAGGGCAAAGGAGGTTTTTACATGGTATGCTGCAGACCTTTTGTAAATCAGTTTATCAAACTCAACATAAATCTGCAAATCTAGAGATGAATTTTTAACTCTATGCAAATTGTAATTATTAATAAACTGATGGGCAGCCATTGAGTGTTCACTAGCTACTGAGGGTTAGTTCTGCAAATGTCTCACGTTGCTTTTGACATTCAAATATCAAAATAAATCATTAAAACAACCATTGCATTATTAATTAGTGACAAATTTTGATGGAGCCTTAATTTTCTGGAGGACTAATACTTCTCATCACTGGTGCTAACTGACTGGAGCCAGTGAGAAGTTTCACTGACCACAGTTTTGTTTACACAATTAAGTTGAAGTAGCACACAACTTGATGCACAGTTGTGCTGTTGGATAATCCAAATACGAGGCTAGGTCATCCTTGAGCCAGTGGCACACCTATTCCCCATTTACAGACAGAACTTTATTGCTTTCCTTTTTGTTAACCACTGCACTTTTCCCTTGGCCAAGGGCAAATTTTGAAAAACTGTCATTAGGATCAAGATTAGCATCTGTGATGCCAAACATAGAGGATGATATTTTTGCTGTGTAACAGTTACTAAGAGAAGCATCAGCACAATGTCACTTTGTGACAATAAAGTACAGTAGGGTCAACAATTTTGTCATCAAAGTCCCTTCATGTGTCAGGTGATCACCCAGAAAGATTTTGATGGGTGAAAAAGAAGATAAGTCTGGGTAAACCTTAGACATTTGGTAGCTTTTCTCACTATCAAGGGTGTCCTATTTACCTTTTGATTCTACTACAGTGCTGCAGCTTGCCCTGTGTTATGAGAAACAAAGTCAGTCACTCTTTAAGAGATGTGCAATACATGTGCCCCCAGCTGTGAGCTGCAGCTTTCCTCCTGCACCTTAACCCCATATGCTGGGGGTTTGGCTAAGAGGGGAGATACCTCTACACGTGTAAGGGCATGATGCTGAACTAACTGTAGAGTTTCAACTCTTAGTAAGCCTTACTCTATCTGTCATTTTAACCAATGGAGCCCAATTCCCTTCCCAACCTGTGTTGCTATTGTAGCATCATGTCAATGAAATACTGCTGGCTGCTGAAATTGGGAGGTGCAATGAAAAACAACACTAGTCAGTGGTGAATCTAGCATGGTTTTTAACACAGTTTTAATTTTTAACTGCAAGCAATCACTAGAACTGATCTGGTAAAAAGGGACATGGGACTAAGAAAGGGAATAAGGTAAAGAAAGTAGATAGAAATTAATGGCAAGAAACTAGCAAAAAGCAGAAGGAAGAAAAATGTTACAAAAGTCAGAGAAGAGGAAAGAGGATGGAAATAGAAGAAAAGGATGCACCAAAAGTGAACTCACAGACACTGGTAGCACAGAGGGGGAAAAAGAGAAATACAGAAAAAGAGGGAAATGGATATTGTATTGCTCCATTGCTTCTGTTCAGAAGTGGATTTTGGAGTTTTTAGTGCAATCTTAAAGTTTTCCAACTGAACTGGAATCAAGCCCTCACTTCACCCTTCACATCCTGCTAAGCAGTTCTTAGGTCGTAACTGGTTTATTGGTGTTCATAATCTCTCATCCTAACTGTGCTTGACCTTCTTGAGCCTTCCCTCTGGCACAAACCAAACACAACCACCTCTGCATCCATCTGAGGCTGGCCTCCCTTTCCATTCTGTTGCTCTGAGTTTCCTGTCCCTTCTAGAATCTTTCTCACAATTTCTCAGTTTACCTTACATCTTTTCACATCATCCCATTGCCTGTGTTTATGAGGCAGGCTTCCATGTACAATGCCTGTCATATCTTATGTCACATTGCCCTCTAGGCCTTGACTCTCTTCTGTACATTCTATTCTTCTATAAAGTCAAGAAAATTGTATCTTGAAAGCATGTTTTATGGAGTCAGATCTATTTTTTAACAGAAGAAGAAAACTTTCCTGACAACCTCAGTCATCAAAATAAGCCAATTTTAAAGTGCACCCTTTCAAGTACTGTTTGTGAACTTTGTGCTCTTCGGGACAAGTTTTGCATTTTCTCCTGTAGTTGGAACATGCCACATGTGGTCCTGCCACATGGGTACAAGAAAACCGTTTCAGAAATACCTGAAAGTCCCAGTGAATAATGTCCATGATAAACAATCCTTGACTTGCAGCCTGGCTTCCTAAGCTTTTGCTTTAGGCTGCTGGGTTTTCTGAAACTCTCCACGAAAAGGAAATGGAAAATTAGTACAAAGGTCATCTAATTTACAGCTGAATGAGTTTTGAGACTGAGAAGAGACAGCTTGACTGCCCACCTCTTAGTCACCTCTTGTTCACCTTTGGCCTTTCCACTGCATTTACCTCTCCCTCCAGCAAAGAGGGTTTTAAATTGTTGCACATTTAATTATTTCATAGCTTGAGGTAAAGGAAAGACTTTACTGTCTTCATCTACATGTACTGTATAATGCAGGGAATTAGCAATATGTGGTGACACTGATATACCCTCTCTCACGAAGAAGAAAGGACCACCAGCACAACAATTGACCTTTTTTCTAATTAACAGATTAATGTGTTCAAATATATTTAGTGAGCCAAAGCAGTTGCCACCAGAAACATTTTACCCCACCAGCCCTGCCTCTGTTCACAGACTGAGTGGCAGGTCCTGTCCATTGCACTCCTTGCCAAGAAAGGAAGAACTAATCATACTCAGCCAGAAATTGCATTACAGTCACAGCAGAAGACCTGCTGTAATTTCATTTGTTTCTTTTTCCATTCTTAAAATTATTTTGTTGTTTGCTTAACAGTTATTGTTTGGATTCAGTGATCTAGTGGACCAAAATACTTATATTGGGCTTTTTAAATAAAAAAATCAGATAAAGATGGTAACATGGGAAATATGATTAGTGTACTATTTCAGCCTTTAATACAGGAAAAATATTTTTTAAATACCCCTTCTGAAAATCAGGTCTGTGATTTCACTAGTGGTCATCCTCACCACCTTTACTGCTGTTACAGCAGACAGAAGAAGGTGAGAACTGCTCCATCCAGCAGTGCAAGTTACAGCAGTGGGCACAGTCACAGTGCCTGTGCCTGGTGGGACAGAGTGAGGAAAGGCAGGTTACCTCGAGGAGTAGCGGGCAGAGAAACTGGAATCCAGTTGCTGTGATGTGATGTGCTGTGACCATCTGTCCATGTATGCCTCCAAACTTTTCCTTGCAGACCTCTCAACAGGTAGGCAGTACGGATGACCATGGAGTAGGATTCCTGTGAGAAATTCAGTCTATATCCCCTCAGTAGATACTGCCACTGTCATTGTTAAGAGAACTAAAATCATATTTGGTTTTTCAGGAGCCAGGTGATAGATATCTGTAGGTAGGAACTTGGCCACAAAACATCAGCATTTTATCAAAAAGATCACGTGAGAAAGCATTGTAATTCTGACATGTGGCATTTATGCCCTAAGTGTTTCAAGTTTTATCCCTCTCTTGGATGAAGTTTTGCAAGCAAATTCTTTGCTGAAAGGAATCCCAATTGCTTTTCCATCAACAACACATGGTGCCAGCACATATGGTCCTGTCTGAATTGGAGAAAATGGAATGTGAGACAGCTGTGACGAGGTTAATAGTAAATTAGCATTTTCCTATTGAAGTGTGAAGAGGGAGGTGAGAAACATTGTTAATTCTCAATCTCTCTAAAAAGTCTTAAGAAAACTAGTCAGTTATCTTGCAACTTAACATTTTGCAATGCTACTTAACATTCAGCTACAGTAAGTGAAAGCCAGCGCTGGCTACTGTGCTGTATTTATTAAAGCTAACAGAGCATTACAGAAAAAGATTTATAGTTACTAGCAGGAAAGGAGGGAATGTTTCCAACAAGAGGGAAAAGAAAATAATTCACAGTGCAAATGTTACTTTTATTTAATTTGCATATACTATCTATTATTTACCTAGTGACCCAAACTGCAAAGATAAGTGTTTCTAAAGAGAAGAAACTCTTTCATTAATGAAATGTACTTTCATGTAAACAAATGAACAACACATAGTGCAAATAAAGTTTTATATTACTAATGAATTGTCTCAAGGTTGAAGACGTATAGATTTAAACACTTAAGAATATAAACTGCCCTAAATTACCAGGAGTAATTTCACTACAGTTGGTGAAGTTGCTCAGTGTTCACATGTATATGGAGGAGATCTTTTGTTCCTATTAAATCCTCATGCATTCAGGTGATACTGTATCTTTTTGACTGTTGCATGGTACTTTGGTTGGTTTCTGAATAAGCAGAAGGAAACGTGGCTTTATTGAATAACAGTATTTCTTTAGTGATATATTCTGAGTGTAGGGCTTTATCCAAAAGGCCTATATACAGATACGTACATAGCACCTTCTAAGGTCTCCAGACTAATTGTGTGTTGGGGTGTTACAGAAGACAACTGTTGTGTTTTTGTATTATGACATTTGGAGGGGCAATTTGGGTGGTTTGTAAGCTGGATGAAACAAGCTGACAACAAATGCAGCCACTGCTTACCTGGAATCTCTCCTGACTCTCCACACTTCTGTGCCAACAAGGCTTTCAATTATTCCCATTTTAAAAACAGTCTGGACCAGACTAAAACTGTACAAAGAAGAAGATTCTTACAAGTTAAATTACTTTGGAGAGGATAAAATATAGGTCAGTGTCAAGACAAGTGACAGACACTCTCTGTTAACCCCTCTCCCTTCCCAAAGCAAAAGAGAAAGGGAATAAGGGAGACAGACTTACAGACTGGAAAAGAAAACTAAAACTACTCTAATGAAAATAATAACAATAAAATGAAATATATACAAAACCACTACCAAACCCCCCCCCCCCCCGATGGTAATTGCATCACAATCACCACTGATGCTGTGGGCAGGCACTGGGGAAGTCCTAGACTGGACTATTTCAAGCTAATTGGAAATTTTTCTTGAAAAAAAATCTGTCAAATTTAGAATCTCTTTTTTTAGGTTGGTTGTTTTTTGGAGGTTTCTTTGTTTGGTTTGGTTTTTCTACTGAAAGCTTTCTCAATATTTAACTATACAAGTTTGGATTTCACTGTGTATCATTACTCTGGAGAGTGATCTCAAACTCATGCAGTTGTTGACTGGAATTACTCCTCTCTCTCAGATTCCTAAAATCCTGTAAGATTTTGTAGCTGTGTCTAATAGCTAACTGATCAAATTCTGAACCAAAATATTAAAGTGTCATATGCCTTTGCATCTGCATCCTTTGGCTTCTTGTTATCAGTCCTCCTCAGCCAAGATACATATAGATTTTCTTATTTATTACCATAATTAAGTTTACTATACTCCAAGATATGTTTAGCAAATTGTAATTACTAGTATTTCTTTATATATAATAAAAACATTAATCAGTCCATCTTTTCATTTTCAATTCCTTAGATAAGATTCTGGCTCTCCCTTAGCTTAACAAAATATAATTACAAGTCATTTAGTAATTTTATTAGTAAATACCCTGAAGACTATGGGATGCATATCTTCTAGACCGGCTCATCTCTATATATTCTGTTTCTTCATGTATTCCCTTACCTGCCAGATCACCAGATACAGTGACATAATCTTCATTACTTAATTATAATTATTAGTCAAGGGGTTTCTACCCCAGACACGTAGCTTCTGAGCAGTTGAACAGATTATCAACAGGTTTAAAAAAATAAACCATTTGATGCTGGAATATTATCCACTAGTCACCTAAGAAGAACAGTAAGAGAATAAATATCCATTTATTATTTGGAGAATGCTATGTAATGAACAACTACAGGGATAGAATGAAGGCTGTGTGTGCATCCCTTGCTAAAATGTATTCACTTTTGAATGTACTGCAGTTTAAAGTACTTTTTCTCTTAACATATAAATTATGCATGTATATAAATAGACATCAAAATTGCTTGTATGTTTCTTAAGTGGGCTGGAGGGTTCTTGGAGGGAAGAAAACAAAGGGAAGGAAACTTGACATTTACAAGAAACCAAATTTGCAAGCAATTTGTGCTACCCGCCCTGAACTTTATTCAAGAGCTTTCCAGATGTTTAGTGCACATCTATACATGGACAGCATTTTCCAAGAAATGATACTTAATGGCTACAATAAAATAAGGAAGCCTTACCTTAATGTAGGATATTTGCATCTCTACTCTCTGTGAATCTTTACTTCATGAATGTGTCATTTGCTATTGCACTGTCCTTGATTTTTTGAAAAGGAAGGAAATGAATAGGGTTTCTACTAATGAGTTACACTAAGAGCCTGCTGAATTTCCAGACATACATTTCATTAATGAACTTGTCTTTTACAGGGGCAGTTCTTTAATTCAGTATACTGTATACATTATAGCATACTTGAAATCAGAATTGTTGAGTGATGGGCGCTGCACATTCATGCAATAAGACATCCACAATCAAAATCTTCCCAGTTCAAATGGAAATGGTAGGCAAAGGAGCATTACCTCATTCTTCACCTTGGTAACTGAGACTCAGAAAGACTTTGGTTTATCTCAAGATCACTGAAGATAATGGCAGCAGAGGCAAAAAGGTATCTCTCTATTTAATACCTGTTTATTCCAGCTCATGTGGGAGTCTTGTCACCAGCACTCCAATCTTGTATTATTCTTACCCTTCCTTTTTTTGTTTTCTGCCAAAGCCTAACTGTCACAAATTGTAGCAGAACGAAGTAGATCTTGCAGCTAGGCTGGACTATCCTGTGCAGAATTGTCTGTACTGAAAGAGAGGCTTTATTCTGAGTCTGTTTAATGGGTAAGTCAAGTAGGCAGCAAATATATCTTATATATTCCACTTCCCCATGCTACTGGTTGGAAGAGCAAGAAATTAGTAACTAATAGCAGAGCTTTTGAGTCAACGCAACAGTTGCGGCAATATGTGTAGCTTTCAGTGACCTTTGCTCTGTCAAGGACACTCCAGTCCTTAATGCAACAAGCATCACGTCTGTATTGAGCCTGGCCAGGAGAAGCCAGCACATTTACTGCATGCAGCAGCTGAGATGGAGGTTTTCTTGATAGACTTCTTGATGTCACAGGTTGTCTGAATTAAGTTTTATAGTTCTGCTCCTATTTGCAGCAGGTTTTATCTCCTCCTACAGGAAGAAATTGCTGGACCAAGACAGGGATTTGTTCCTACACTTTAGGTCCACATTGAGGCTGGGAAGTTGAAGTCTTCCAAGGAAGCAACCAAGTGAGTTTTATCTTCTCCTTGGTGTCTACAGCAGCTTCTCTAGAAAGGTTTATCTGTTTAGGGGATTTAGAGATTAACAGCATGGCCAGAGTGTATAATGCCTCTGGACACACAGATTAAGTGTGAGGAAATATTGGTTTCCCCTCAATTTGTATCATTCCAGCTCTAGATCTGTGATGAATAAGGAGGGGGAAGAGGGCACACAGGGAAGTGAAATGAGAGACAGGTGCTGCAGTGGCAGCTAGCTGGGTTTCTGTCACACAGACCAGTCACCAGGGACAGGACTGAAGATAGTGATGGAGGGTTTATTACTGAAAGAGCTTTTATCTTTACCCTTTTGCACTGGCCAGTCAAGAATAAACAAGTAAATTTTTAACACTGTGAAAAATAACAAAATGGCATTCTGAATGTTAAAAGCCTCACGTGCTAGTTCAGAAGGAAACAATCCCAGCTGCCAGCATTTCCAGGAGTCCCAGATATCTCTTGCAAGGCAATTATGCAGGCTCAGTTGAAAACTATTCTGCATATTTGGAGCTAAAGGACAATATAATAAATGACTGCAGTGAACTACAATGCTATTGCAGCAGATTGCATCTGAATCCACTACTAGTGGGTTTTCTGGTGCTGGAAATCCTTCCTTCAGGATCTCTTTGTCCTCTTGTTTGTTTGCTTAAGTCGTCCTTGATACTGCAATAGCAGTGCAAGTGCAAGGCAGATTAGAAGCAGCTGTTTTGTAGTAAACAAACAAAAGCCTTTGTCTATTAGCTGTTATCACTTTTTTTCCAGTGGGGGAAAAAAAAAAAAAAGAGAGCTATCCGTTTGCAGGCAAGCAAAGTTTCATCAAGTGGTTTAACTTTTTACCAACAGAAAATTTGAAGCTTGATCCAACAGTGATTTCAGAAAAACCTGGTATTAGTGGAACTTCATTTTACTTTGAGGAACAATGCTAATTGCTGCAGCTCATGATATACCCTGTAGCTCTAAAGTCTTTGAATATTGCCATAATAATGTTTTGGTGTCATGGTGCTACTGCTTACCTGGAGAGTGTCAAAAACTTCTACAAACCTGACAGGACTATACTGAAAACAATGTCAATTGATATGCAGCAAAACTTAGTAGGACTAAAGCTTGAAAGGGGAAAATGACGTGCAAAACAGTCAGGAAGAGTCAAGAATTGAAATGTAAAACAGCTGATTCTAGTCCTAAATGTATTTTTTAGTATTTGAAATGCTCCTCCAAATGTTCATGCTAATTGTAACTCATTGATCTCCGTGGCTAGAGGCGGACTAGGAATACAAAGAATCTCTTCTACTGTGGATCTCCCACTCTCGCTCATAGCAGATGCACAGAAAGATGCAAATGGGATTTCAACACCCAAGCTTTAATTTACTTCTGTAGCTTTAATGACTAGACATAAAATGTACTGTCGATATGTTCTCTGAAGAACAGGTGACAGAATGTGACCGCAATAATCTTAATATTCCTTCCACATTTTCTTGCATTTTAATTAAAAGATGGAGGAATGCTAAAAAGAAAAAACTGTAGGACATCTTCCTTCACTACAGGATATCACTCTACCACAAGGTCCAATTAAAACATCAAATTATTAAACTCAGGACATTTTAATTTATATTGCCGAACATTGTTCCTGAATGTACATCTTCAGGAATATGCACAAAGTCTTGAAATGCAATTTGTCTTCTGTGCAGTTTAATATAGATTTGCTTTTAGAAATAAAAGTAAGTTCATATATTTGATGCCATTAAAATAATGGCAGCTTTGTCAGAGTAGACTAGAATGGTCAAAGTCTTATTGAGAGTCTTACAGTTTTTTAATAACCATGCAATTTAGGACGAGGGAAGGCAAGACCTAGAAGGACTCCCTAGACTGTTTGGAATAGGTACTATTAAGGTTAAGGTACCTAAATAAGAGCTGGAGCTGTTACAGTGTATATTAATGTCATGCATATATACATGTGTGTGTCTAGTGTCATTTTGGACCTGACAGAATGACTGTCATGTTCAGAAATTCAGGCAGATAAGTGTGGTACTCCTTGGAATGCTTTGGCTAAAGACAGTAAGCTGTCAGTTGCTATGTCTGTATTTAGCAGCCTGAGAGAAGCTTTTAGAAGCCCTCTCCTCTAACCCTGGTTAACTTGTGGGTTAAGGTCTTACTACAGTTAGATGATCTGAATCCCAGTTTTCATGAACCCTCACCCAAGGCACATCATTGCTTTCAGATTTAAGATTGGAGTTCCTCTTGCCAAATCTGGTTCAGTCTTGCATTAAGAGCCAAATTATGACTTTGAATGAGTTTCTGCTGGATGTAACAATAGAAAAAGAAGAGTAACACTGAGGTAATGTAATCCCTTTGAATATCTAGCTCCTTTAGGGGTTCCTCCCCTTGAAGCTAGCAGCTAACCTACAGAGTGCTCATGCCCACATCTATAAGTTTACACCCCAGGGTTTCCTCCAAATTGCAACTCACATCAACACTAGGTATGGCTAAGCCAAACAACATTGGCTGACGTTTTTAAAAGAGCAACATCCCAAATGCTGCTGTTATAAAATTTATTTCAGCGAAAATTATCTCCTTTTACTAATAATTTAGAAGGATAACAAAGTCCATAAAAGATAGAAAGATAACAAGTAGGAAGATTACTTACAACACGTGTTGGGTGCCCTAATTGCCTGATGATCCCAAAAGCACACCGTGCAATCAAATTTCCCTCCTTTTAAAGGGTTCCCAAGTACCACCCAGTCCTCTTATCAGAAGGGGCATTTCCTCTCCTCTAGTTGGCTATTTTGTGTTGAGAGCCAGGGCCCTGACCAAAATGGCAGCCTCCATGGCTGACCACATGGCAGAGGGTTTACTTTATTTACATGTATTTCGCAATCCCTTCATTTCCGGCCGCATGTTCCCTGATGCTTGTCCAGACATCTCCAAGCATCTTACAACTCCACGGTATGCCTATAGGTTAGTAGAAGGAAACCCCTTTGCATGCACCCCCTTATACTGGTAACCCTTGTTTAATCCCTTTGCTTGTAATAAAACAGAAAGTTTATTCCTCACACTGCTGCATAAGGAAAACAAAGCACTTGAGTTTTGGTCCTGGAGAATTGTAGGCATCAGCTTCAGCATGTGTTAGGGAAGGAGATTGGTTTAAGTTTCTGAATGTGCTTTAGGGCTGCAGAGCTCCTCTGGCTGAGCTCTTGCCCTCCGACTCAAAGTCCTCCATTTGGAGGCCACAGGTGCACAGTACAAACTGATCATCTGGAACTGTGGCTAAAGATTAGCTGCACTCAACAAGATAAAAAAATCTATTTGGGCAAAATATTAACACATCACATTGGTTGTGTTTCCTTCCAGCCCTATCAACATGTAGAACAGGATTGCCACTATAAAACTGGAGTTCATTCTGCTTCTTTGATCTTTGGGCTATACTTCCAAAGTAGTTCACTACTTCAGACTTCATGCTGTTTCTGCCTTAATGACCAGTGGGAACATGATGTGCATGTGCAGACCACATGAAGGAGGTTCTAATTTAACCTAATTAAAAACCAAGAATATTACCAGTGCCAGTATGGAGCTTGAAAAGATAATTGCTTCAAAAATTGTGGTTAAGAAAAAAAATAAATTAGAAAAACAAAAATTCCACAAAAAATTCTGTAGGCTTTTTAATGGCTCCTTTCACAACAGCTAATTGGCCTCTTAGGTTTTGAAAACTGCTCATGAAATGTTCTGTTAGTATGGAGTATATTTTTTTGTTTTCTTTGCAATTATGATGTCTTTTGTCTTGGCTTTTTCTTTCCTTTGGCATATTAATTTTTTTTTTGCCTTTCTTTTTGCCTTGGTCTTTGGGTTTGTCTGTCATAAAAATAAAATAATGTTAATAGTTTAGTTCTTCCTTCTACCCCTGAATCAGCTTGTGCTCTTTCTGTGATTGGATAAATGCTAAAAACTATTTGGAAGTTTTATACAAAGATCTTCACCTATATATTAATTGTTCTGATTAGTCTTGAAACTGGGTCTTTTCTTGTGGATTTATTATGTTTTATACAGTAATGTGCATATATGTGTAAAACTCATACAGAGATTTCAGTGACAGAAGTATCAAGAAGCAGATCCTCTTCTTTTCTCCTGAGACGCTAAATCCAAAGGTAAGAGAATGTCTGCTAAGGACAGCCCTATGTCTCTAATGATTGGAGTGGAAAATGAGATTTTCTTCTGAGATGTGATGCGACTATGGACTCAGATTCTCTCCTGTCTTCTGAGGATATTCAACCACTTTAGATAACCGCTGATGTTTATATGGCACACTGGAATTCCTGTAGTAAAGTTATGTTAATATAGTGTTTCTTAGGCCATTTCTGGGCCTTTTATTATGAATGCAGGCAGATGCATGAAAGTATCACCATACCTGTTGATCTTTGCCTGCCATCTGGGTCCACATCACCACAGTAAGAGTTAAGCTGCTTTAGCTAACAGCAAGGAAAGAACAAAAGCAGTTTTAGCACTGTGGTGTTGCTATGTTGTAGGTACTCATCTATGCATGTTACACAGTGTTGCAGGCTGAATTAGGTCATTCTTTGTCACATGGCTTATTCCAAATTGAAGTTCCTTCTGTTTGATTGTACTTGCAGCAGCAGCAATGTACTTTAATAATGGACAAGCTTGGGCAACATTTCCAGAAATGTCTAAAACTACAACATTAGTCAATAGCAATTCATGCAGCATATGACAGAACTGATTATTGTCAGGGAAACTACAGAGCCCGTGACTACAACTCATGATTTAATCTGAATAGTCAGTTAAACATAAAACAGTTGTAATAATATTTAAGGCATAATATCCAACACATGTAAGACAGAGTCCAGATACGTGTGACTAAGAGGAAAAAATTACTACTACTACATTAAGGACATGAATTACTTTTAAATGAGGTAATAAATTTTGTAGGCAGTTCTTAAAACTCGCTTGTATACAGAACCCTTTCTCTTGCAGGTGATCCAGTTACTCCGGTTTGATTTTAGGCAGAGTCTCAGGTGATAACGCATGGAAAAAGAGCTTCAAGTGCTCTGCAGCATTTGAAGAAACTAATGTGAATCCCAGAAGCAGCTAGTGGAGCATGGTGCTTACACTAGTATGCTCCATGAAATTAGTTTGGGTGCAACCAACAAGGATGCGGCTACACTGTCACTGGCTCCTGAGATACTTCATTTGCAGTTAACTGGGCTATATTTTGACCCTTTTCCACTGCACAACATAGACCATGTCCTATTTTTGTACAGTCCTTAGCATAATGGGACCCTACTCTTGAGTGGCCTCCAGACTCTACAAAGATACTAAACATAAATCCCAGGGAAATAGATGATCACTTAACACATTTGATATATTTCCACCAGCACACAACAGCAATACTAATATGTACACCAGCACAATGCAAGCAGACTGTGATGTATGCTATACATTTTTAACACAGTGGCCTTGATCCAGACACTTCCGACACCATCTTCTACTGTCTTTCATCATTCTGCAGTGAAATTACGTAGGGTACTCTAGATTTGAGGTAGTTGTGGTCTAGTTAACATAGAATAAAAACCTGAGTGACACATCCTGAGTGTCTTACCGAGACTACTGACACATTCTCTTCCCTGGACTTACGAGATCAAGCTCACCTCATATGCAAGCAAACTGCTCCTGCAGAGTTTTTTTTCGCTAGATCACCCTTTGCTTGCCAGGTTCATTTAGCACTGAGGCAGGACTCTTTTAAATATCATCCTTTGCTCTGTGTCTTTGAGAACAATGTTAAAATTAAGCCCATGATGCCAGTGGTTGATGCTTTGCCCTCTGCCACCGTGAATGATCAACCTAGGTGCATGGTACAAGGTAGCTACTTATTCGCATAAGTGGTTGAAAGCAGTTTTGCCAACTGAGAAATTTGGGTTGATTGGAATACCATTTAATCTGAAAAGCTAATTACTGTTGTCTGTTATGCAACTAAAATCTATGGAAAGAGAATCATATCACATCTCTCAATAACAAACAACTGAGTAGTAGAAATTGGGTTGAACTAGACAGACAAAAATAACTTTGGGAGGAGTGGAGGAAGGCTCTGGTTCATATGCTGATTTGTTTAATGTTGACCTGTCTCCATGGCAGAGAGTTTAACAGGTTCTGATAAGAACTTGCACCTGCTGTGTACAGCTGTAATTATTGTGGGAGGGCTAGAAGTCCCTGTGTGTTTGCAGGCTCTGTGTGGTGTCTGTTCATAAAAGCAGTAATGCCTCTCTCAGTAGTCACACACCAGACTTCCTGAGCATCCTTCCAATGCCCCACTGTTAATAATTAAAAACAAAAAGAGGAATGGGATACACGGGGTAGAAAATAGGGCATCTGAGGTTTCACTGAGGAAGTTGGCTTGTAGACTACTTGCAAGTAGAAAGAAACCAAAAAGGTTGTTGGTGAAGATGCTGTGAATGCTTTGCTTATTTGTATAAATGTATAAAAGATTGGGTTTTCTTCTTTCTTGAAGTTTTAATTTTGTATGCCTATTCAGGCTTCTGAGAGGTTAACAGTCACATCCCTCACAGGTTCAAACTGTGACTGGACAAATTTACTGAAGACAAATCCCATAGCAATCACCAGTCATGGAGCAAGAACTCTGGTCTGATCAACACATCCGTTCTCATTGTGCAGTTACAAAGTTACCAAAGTAAGTTAACATTTGTCTTTCTCCGGAAAGGTAATATTTTGTCTTTCCAAGTAAATCAGTTGATCTACTAGAACAGAGGCAATGAACACTTCTCCCAGTCTACAACAGGCACAGCAAAATTCAAGCTAAATATAGAAGTTGTGCTGTGAATTTCACTTGCTTTTGACGCTGTTAAGAGCAAATGGTGTCATCAAAGGGTGAAAGATGGGCAATCGTCATTGTCACAAGTAGTTTCTATGGCATCCATAATTTTCGATGTTATTCATCTACAGCTGTTACGCTTTCTGCTCCCAGGCTAGTTTTTCGGCTAGAAACGAAGATCTGGAGGCCAGAATCACAGAGGCCGACCAGCTACCGAGGTATCTCTGTGCTTTATAGATTTGGGTATATTTTAAGCACACAGTTTTCTTCAGGGCAGGGAGTCAGGGCACTCAAACTCCCGTTTGTTTATTTTGCGTTTACGCTGGGAATCCAGACTGCTCTGCCGCCGCCGTGACGGGAAGATTCGCCCTCACTCCCCGTCTGAACCATTCTCCTTGGAGGACGCCTACTCGGCTCACCGACGCGGCGACGCGCCCCAGAACTAGCCTGCCCGGGAGGCCCAGCCCCGACGGACGCAGGCGCGGATCCTGGGACGGAACGGGCAGACCGTTGCGACGGGCGGCCTGAAACCCGTCGGCACCGAAGGAGGAGGAGACAAAGGCGGAGGAGGAGACAAAGGCGGAGGAGGAGACAAAGGCGGTGCTGTGCGGGAGCGTGATGGCTCTGGTCCTCCCCTGCCGTCTGGGGGCCGTCGCCGCTCCTCTTCTCTCCGCTCCGCCCCTCCCAGCTCGTCCGGCCCGGAGCGATTCCATGCGCTCGGGCCGCGAGTGCGCAGCCGCGGCAAAGCGCAGCCAGCCGGGGAGGAGGAAGCGGCGCGGTGCGAGAGGAAGGAGGCAGAGGCCGGCGGAGGTGGAGGCAGCTCATGGCTCCACGGGCGGGCGGATGAGGCGCGGGTGTGCAGGCCGCTAGCGCTCCCCGAGGCGGCAGCTCCGGTGGGCGAGGCGCGGCCGGTCCTTCTTGCGGCGGCAGCTCCGGCTCCGTGTCGGGAGCGCGGCGGTGGCAAGTCGGCTCCTCGTCGCCTCCCTGCGGGCTGGTGTTATGGCCCCTTGGGGAAGCGCAGAAGGCTGCCCGGCTTGGAGGTCAGCGCAGCTCCTGCTCCTTGTCATCTCCTGCTGCGGTAGGTACTGGGGAGTGACGCCACCCGTCCGTCTCCCGGGCCGGGAGGTGGCAGTTTGCCGTGGGTGAGGGGGAACAAAGCGGCCTTTCTCCTGGGCGGCCTCAGCGGCGGGGTCCCTCGGTCCTTCTCGGGCCCTGGCGCCTCCAAGGACCCAGCTAGTGTTTCCCTACTTGCCCTTCCCCGCCCCCACATCCGTCCTCCCCTCCGAGTTAGGCTGCTCCAGGACGAGTGCCGGTTTTTTTCGTGTCTGTGGGGGTGGGGGATATCTCTTTAGGGAAGTCCTTAAAACCGAGACTGGGACTTGGCCCAGCTGCTCTCGGCGCTCTCTCTCGCAGATGTACGTTGCCGGGAACTCCGGAGTTGGCGAGAGGCCGCGCAAACAAGCCAGCCCCAAATCCTCTGAGTCACGAATAATCGCTGTCTGTGGATAGCAGAGATGGTTGGGAGATGTTCCGCGTCTGACCGGGCAGGGAGAGTTGCGGCCTGGTGTTTGGGGGCAGGAGGAGCCCCTGAGAGGGCCGAGGAGCTGCGGGGACGGGGAAGGGACTGTCGCTGTGATGAGTTTGTGACACATCAGCACGGGCCTTGAAGCCCTTCCGGGGATCTTTGCTTCTGCTAAGCCTGCTTTCGGTTCATATCCGAATGGCATTTTGTTTATGGTTATAAACCCAATTTTATACAGAACTGCTAATAAAAATACTTTTATAAATGCGTTAGGGTATGTAGTTATGTTGGTTTTTACAGTATGTAAATGGCTCAGTCATACATGAGAGATCAGAATGCAGGTAGTTAACAATAAGAGTCGTCACATGCTTTCTCACAGTGTTGTTTGTTTTATGAACTTGAGTGTAGGTTGTGTCCGTGGGCCCCCGAGACGGGAAGCAGCCTTTGGCAGACAGTTGGGCATGTGCCAGAGGAGGAATGTGCATGAGGAGGACAGCAACAGGGGCCCTGGTTTAGCAGTTTAAGTAGGTGCCTTTGCTTTGAACACGTGATTGAGCATATGAAGTATTTTGGGTTTCTCAGTGCAAAGGGCTTTGTCCAGCCCATGCCTGTGCTGCAAAGAACAGTGCAAACTCTTGAGTGCTGTAGGTGTACCATGAAAATTTGTAAAATCACTGTATTTGCATGAGTAGAAGTAAAGTAGGCTTCTTCAAACAGAACTACAGTTATGCCAGTACCTGTAATTAAGTAGTTACACTGGTATAAGTTATTTTTTGAGGGGGCCTAATTGCAGGTACTGACCAATCTTTTAAAGTCAATAAAAGAGTTTTAATATCTATATAGACTGTTAAATATCTGGTATGTCAAGAACTAAAGTGAAAGCACAGCTGGAAAGGAGCTGGCTTATGGTAGAGCAGAAACTGATAGGGAATATCTCAAGTCTGGATATATTAAGCTGTCCTTATGTTTGTATACTTAATGCACTTGAGAAATTTAACTTCTGTGTGAAGGTTTTAAACTCTATAGTTTATTATACTCATGATAGAATTGAAGTAAAAACGAAAAATTGTAATTGTTGTGATCTACCTTATCAGCCTGACTTCAGTAGATAGATTTGGACTGTGATGCCGTAACTTAGGCAGTGTTCTCAGCATTTCCACTATAAAAAATTAAACCACAAGCACAACCTTTACTTAGAGAAAAAACAACCATATAAAATTCTTTCTTAATAACGTTTTTCATAGGCCTTTAATCAAGGCTTTCCAAAGTTCAGCCAAGAATGAAAGCTCCATAAGTTTTTTTAACTTGCTGAGAAACACATTGCCATCTGTTATCACCACTGCTGGGAAGTAGAAGCTGCTTCTGATTCTGATCAGTGTGCTGCCTCATCCTCCTGAGGGATTAGTTTCTCCTAACAGTTTTTGTTACAAATGTCCGAATCTTTATCCTCCTCAGGCTAGACTATCCAAAACAAAAGCAAGCATTAACTGTGTAGTGTAGTCCAGTCTGGAGCTGTTACTTTAATTTCTCCTGTTTGTTTCTTTTGGGAGAAGGAAGTGGGAGTGGGAAGTATTCCCTATTAAAGCATTTTACCTCCCTGTATAGCTGCTTTTAGCTCTTCCAAACCAAACTTACTTTGTATCATCATAAATTTGATCAAGGCACTGCTGACAGCAGAGCTTTGGATTGTGATGTAGGTCCTGAGCAGAGCCTTGTAAATATCATTATGCAGTGGGTGGTACTCAAGGTAAATGCACACTTGGACGAACAGTAGTTTGTCAGTTTCGTTGCCCTCCATTATGCAGTTGCACAGCTATAATAACTAGAATTTTCCACTAATTAAGATGGTTCACAAAGATTGATATGTGGGCATTGAGGTCTCCAGAGAATGATTCTCTGTGTCCCCATAGTCAGTAAATTTTTCAGAACTCCCTTCTGATGATGGCTGTAATCATAAGAATTTGAGAAGGAGGACTACTGATGAGTGAAATATGGAATAGCACTGACTAACAAGAATTATAACTTATTGGGGTGTTGGACAATGATATTTGTTTTTAAGATGTCTGGCCTTTTTGTTGGCTTGAGAGTTTTATACTGGAAAAAATAAGTGATTGTATGCAATCCTGGCATGGCTTTTACTTTTACAAATATGAGGACATATCTGCATATCTTAAAGGCCCTTATAGTTAATCTGAGTTCAAAACAGAACTGTATGTGGCGTGAGGTAGTTTCTTGAGGGGAAAAATGTAATTTCAGAGATTAGCCCTGTTCTTGAAGGCAATGTTTTTCAAACCAAAGTTTGGTGGTTGGTTGGCTGGAAAATGAATCTTGTTTTCTTGTTAAAACAGAAGCTTAGATTAGGGAACCACATTCCTAATGTTACCATTTTGTTTGATTTTTATTTAAGTGTTGGCAGGGTGATGTATTGTATCTTACTGATACTGTGATGTAGCATTTTCAGGACCAGTTTGGGAGGGATTGGTGTTCCAAAGTAGAGGTTGAGCCTTGAAAAGTCTCTGAGGTGGTACAGTGCAAAAGCTAGGCCATGACTTCCTTTGGAACTGTGCCCAGCAGCATGGGTACTTAACTTTCCAGAAATCTGAAGAAGCTGGGGGTTTTTTTGTAGTTTTAACTCTACTTGTCACCCTGATATATTAATGTGAATTTCTGTCTTGCTAAACAGAAGACTACAGGGAACTTTTATAGTGTTCTGTACCGTTGTTAGTAGTCAATGTACTAGTACAATGGGTAAATTTCTCTTTCTGCTTCGCCAGATGTAATGAGTATCACAAAAATATTTATAGTAGGGACTGCAAGACTCAAGCATTCAGAGGTAGAATTGGGGGCAAATAGAGATCAGTCCTTATTCTCTTTAGAATGGAGGATTCATTTGACTTAAGTACTTCTGTGGTACAAATGTTGCTTGAGATTACAATGAGGCTGTATACATAATTTGTTGTCCATTTGGTTTTAAGATAAGACAGGTAAAATTGTCGTTGGTCAGGACTTAAATTTTACTTGCATGTCAGTTTGCTAATAATGGTATGAGGAAGAAAAAAGGTCATTCACCTTGTTTGAAAGAATAGCCTGAATCATGTAAGCAAATAAAGTCTGCCAGCCAGTTTAATTTTCTAAAGAAGTTGAACTATATCCTAAAGGAATGGCTTGGCTTAGTGAATTATTGTACTTTAGAGTCTTGAATGTCATTCTTTAGTGATACTTCCATGATATACTGAACAGATACATTTTGCTAAGCTGTAAATTGTATTATTGGCAAAACTGCTGCATTTAATTTATTTGAATGGTTTTGTAGTGCTTGAAGTGAAAATGTCCTAACTTTAATGTCATAGGAATTTGTATTTTCTGCTAAGTTGGTTGTATGACAAGTTATGCAAGGACATACATATTCAGCTGGCTGTTCAGAGCCACAGTTAAGTCCTCAAGTCAAAGTATCTGAGGTCATGTGGACAATATTTAAAGCATTGTTCATTTGAGGGGAAAAGGAAAAAACCTATATCCTAGACAATGTTGTAGCAAAAAGTTTGAAAATTTAGTCTGAGGTACTTGGCATGGTTGTTATTGTGCAGTAAAGGAGAGCATCATCAGGCAGAGGAAGAGCGGAGAGGCAGTTGTTACCAGAATTAGGACAGAAGCTGCTTGACTGCATTTGTATCATCAGAGCAAAGCATATAATTAACGTGGGTTTTCGGATGTTTGTGTCACGGCTAGGAGAGGAGGAGTTTTGCTGGGTTAGTGCTGGAAGGGCCCGACAGGTGAATCTGTAACTCCTTTGCTTTAGTCACTCCTATGTTAGTATCAAATAGATGTAAACTGTATTGGTATTATTTTTGACTGAGCTCTAAATATATTGCTTTTTATTTGTCCTGGCTAAAACTTGCAATTATGATCAGACTTGTGGCTTGTTAACAGATCTCAATTTTTTAAACAGAGTATCTTTGGTGTTTTAGGAAGATCCCTTCACACATCATTCATCTTTTACTGTAAGCCTCAGTTTCCCAAGCTATAGATATTATTTATACAGTGCAAACAGTACTCATGATTTTTAAAAAAAATTCTAAGGAATTTTAGGCTATGAGGCAGTTCTTGTATAATTTTCTCATCTGTTTTGTGAGGAATAACTTTTGGTAACGAGTCAGGAAGAAAAAAGTTTAGAATCCTCCCCTGACTTATCAAAAGTAAATTATCAAGTAAGAAGAGCCCCAAAAATTTAAGAAAGCTCTACTTGTAAGCATGTTTTGAAGGATGGAAAATAAGTCACACAAAAACAATTGGTTTAGTAGCTTGAGTGATCTTTCTTTTCATTTAAGCATCTTGTGACTTGTCAGTACTTTCCCAGATACCTTTAGTTGGTTGTCAAATTTGTTGATGTGCAGGAAACCGAACTTGCTTACACTTTCATTGGTTTGCTGAAAGTTTAGAGTTCACTGTAAGTAAACTACTAAGTGGAAAGTACAGTTGAACTATGTGTTAGGATGCAAACTGCATGTTTTCACCCGTTGGATCGGATCGTGTCTGTAGTTCGTGAGTAACCTTCCTTTAACCTCCGAGATGTTTCCTCTGCTAAGTAGAGGCCCTTGGGACTTGACTCTGAGTAACCATAACAGACTTTTTAAGCCAGTTGCAGCTAGAAAGCAGTAGCATGATTCTCTAATAAGCAGTGTGAGCATACTTTGGCATTGGAAGAAGTCTATATTGAAGTTGCTGGTGTTTAAAAGTTAGGAAAAAAGGCATTGTGCTAGAAGCTGCTGTAACTTGCTTTTATTACTCTACCTTTGTATGAACCTGTTGGGGGCTGTAGGTCCCTCTGAAAGTACTGACTGAGAATAATTCTTTCTGGGGAGGGGGGAAAAAAGGATTTTGGTTTTCCTCTAATTTATTTAAGGAACTGCTCCTTTAGAAAGAACTATTTAGTAACAGCAAGCAGTTAGAACAGAGAATGAAGTCTTGTTGAGGGAAGGCATGTACTTAAATTCATGTGCTCTGGCTTCTAAATTTTAGCTGTATGTGAATTTTCATAAGACTTTGGCTAGTGCCTTTTTTTCCTACACTTTACAAAATGTATTAGAATCCAACGAATTAGTAAGCTCTGGTAGGATGTTTTCCTTCTCTTAAATTGCATTTCGAGTATCTCAAGTGAAAGTAAAAGCTTCAGTTAGGAATATTGTAATTCCTGGGACTGAGACAGATAATTAATAGGTCACATACAGTAAACAAATCTATGTATATGTTTTCCTCTTATCGTGTAGTTTTAAGTGGAGGCTTTAACCCTCCCTTTTTTCTTGCACATGACGCTCATGAGTGTCATTTCCAAAGAGAGTGATTCTGAAGTCCAATTTAACATATTGTAGTCATAATTTTGTTCTGTTTACTCCAGTATGCTTGACACGCTAACATACCTCAAGAGTGAATACACAGATCTCAGAGAAACATGTGTTGGTGTCCCAACACTGGTAATGACTGAAGTCATGTAAAAGTCATCTTGTAATGTTAGTGCTGAGCCTCTTGAATACAGAAAGGAAAATTAAGTAAATAGTCAAGTGGATAACAATCAGTGATGAAGTATAAACAGTTTAAAAGTTTGCAAGTATTCTATCTGCTTTATCACAAATAAGCCTTGCTCTTCAGGTTTGTGATCTCTATCAACTTGAAAGTATTACCTAATTTTAGAAAGTAGTATATGTCTGTGCTATCATTAAAAGATGAGGAGTGAAAAAGTCGGATAGCATGAAATATTCCAGACTTCCTTTATACTTCCTTCACAGTGCTGTACCTCTTTTAGTGATATCCTCTTCCTTTTTTGAATAGCCACCACACGGGGAAACCAGTGCCCTTGAACTATGGCTTATTATTATTCATTAGGCAGAGTTGCCAGTAAGGAATTGAGGGATGTAATCTGCTTTCATCAATGCACAAGTGTAACAATGTTTTTCATGCAAATTGAAAAGATGCTCCATCCAAAAGAATACAACTGCCTGTCAGGTTGGTAAACATAAAAACTAGTATCTTTTTCACATAGCTGTTTTTCCAAAGCATTCTTCATCCATGTCTTCAAAAAATAACTTTGTTTCATTTGTCCACAGATTGAATCTATGTAGCTACTTTTGAGTTACATTCCTAGTTGTCTGTTACATCATATGCTGCATCTCTTTGTAAAAGAACACTTGTGTATCGAGTGGTCCCTTACTGGTACAAAGCTTTCTTCTTAAAAAATAGGATTATGGCAAAGGAATACTATAAACCTAACTCACATTTAAATTTACTGTGCTTTACTAATTCGACATGCTTGGAAACAAACCTTCAATGAGTATTTTTTTCCCAAAATATTCTTTGTGTAGTTGGGTTAAAAGCTTTTTATTATCTTAGGTTTTAAGTATTAAGAGAGGCTAATAAACCCTCACACTGACAGTGGTTGCCCCGTGGTTGTGCATGAATAGACCACATTTCTGGTCCTATGTTGATTTTGTGGGAGTAGAAGTGGGGAGTCTTGGTTTGGCTTAGCTTAAGGCAGAGTCAGTGTGTAAAAAGGCAGGCTTATTAAAGGAATGTGACAACAGGAATGTGACTTACTGATCTGAACTGCTCTTCAGAGAAATCTGAATTCTCAGAGTAGGCAAACTACTCTGTCCCTCAAAGGGAAAGGGAAGATAAGAAAGAAGAGTGATCCTAAAGTATTTAAATGCAAACTACACCCTTTTGGGAAAGACGCCATTACTGAGTTTTTTTTGCTGTGGAACTGGAAACAGGCTACTTTGAGAATTGTGTCTGTTCTACTTCTTGAGTTCCTGCCCTTGTCTGTTTTTGCAAATGTTACTACCAACTAATTTCTGACATCCCTAAAATGCCAATCTTCTCCTTATGTGAAGCACAGTCCATTGTGTGTTTGACTGGTGTTTCTCAAGTGAATGGATGCAGATTACTTTAAAAGGTTTAGTCATGATCTGCTGCCACATACAGAGAGCTCATTCAGACCAGCTCTCTTTTATTTGAACCTAGCAGGTAGAATATTTTTTTATCATGGATTATTGTATTCTGTGTAGAATCTCTTGTATTTGGTAACAATAAGATTTTTCAGTGAAACCTTCATGTTGGAACACAAGTAGAAATATATTTTTTTTCCTTGAAATTCTTAGCTGTTTTGGGGGGACTGTTTTAGGACTGTTACTCTTCTGCCAAGTGTGGTAAAAATAGTCCAAAGTATTTGGAAGTTGAGGAATGTACAGATGTGCACAACTGGTCTTATGCTCTGTGACCCAGAGGAAACTAGGCTTAAGTTGATATTGAGATTACCAGATAACAGTGAATCATCATGGCTAGGCTTCGCGAACGAAGATTTGGGAAGGGCTCTACCCACGTTTGTTGCACACACGTTGGTGGCTAAAAAGTCCAATACAAGATAGGCATGTACGGTTGCAAAAGACACAGCAGAAAGACTCCTTAGATGGTGTGTTCTGCAAGGCATGATTCTTTCTGCGCTGTCTTTTCTCCTCAAGGGAGATCCTGCGTGCTTTCTCAAAAGCATCTGCAGCATTATAGATGGTGTGTCTCCAGGCCTCCCTCTTGGAGGCCAGAGTATACCAGTTATGAAGATCAATGTGGCCAAGGCTGAGGTGTTGTTTCAGGGAGTCCTTGTATCTTCTCATTGGAGCTCTTCTCTTGCGGGCGGCTGGTGGCAAGTTCACCATAAAGCAAGATCTTAGGGAGGCGGTGGTCCTTCATCCTTGAGACGTGCCCTGCCCATCGCAACTGTGTTCTCAGTAACATGGCCTCAACACTTGTGACTGCTGCTTGTTCCAGAACAGATGTATTGGTCACATAATCTGACCAGTGGATGTTGAGGATTGTGCGGAGACAGCGTTGATGGAAGCGTTCTAGGAGACGCAGGTGGTGGCGGTAGATGACCCATGAATCTGATCCGTACAAGAGAGTAGACAGCACTATGGCTCTGTAAACTCTGATCTTTGTACTTTTCTTCAGGTGTTTATTTTGCCAAACTCTTTTATGAAGCTTTCCAAAAGCATTATATGCCTTTGCTAGCCTGTTGTCTATCTCTCCGTCAATCTTGCCATCCGAGGAGATGAGGCTACCTAGGTAATTAAACTGCTGAACTGATTTGAGCTCTGATTCGCCAATGGTGATATGGGGATGATGGAAGACTTCCTGAGGTGCCGGTTGGTAGAGAACTTCTGTCTTCTTTAAGGTGACTTCTAGCCCAAAGAGCTCGGCAGCGTCTGCAAAGCAGGATGTTAAACGTTGCAGAGCTGTTTCTGTGTGAGCAACAAGGGCGGCGTCATCAGCATAGAGCAGCTCCCGGACAAGATGATTTAAGGTCGTAGTGTGGGCCTTCAGTCGCCTTAGATTGAATAGGCTTCCATCAGTACGGTATCGGATGTAGATACCGTCCTGATCATCAAGGTCTGCTGTGGCCCTTTGGAGCATCATGCTGAAAAAGATTGTGAATAGGGTTGGTGCTAGCACGCAGCCTTGTTTCACACCATTAGTTATCAGAAGGGGCTCAGAAAGTGCGTAACAGTGAATACGGATGAACTAAACAACTGAAGTGGCTTTTGAGGTTGTAAACTGCATGTTACAGTAACTGTAACTTGACCTTCAGTCATCTGGTGTTTATCTGAATGATTCCTGGCAGTGATTTCCTCAGAAGAAGAGTCCAAGCACATTTTTATGTAGTACCCTATATATATTTAATAAGATTTTTTAGGAAGCTAGAGTGCAGAAAATTGTTGAAACTGTTGTCAGGAAGGAAGTTAATTTCTCATGTAAATGTGTAGTGAGACTTTGGTTAAGAAATGAATAGATGAGAAGAGCTGGAAGAGCTTGTGTCAAGGCAGAAGTGGAGATAAGGCATTCTAGATGTAGGGATAGGATCCTGGAAGGCAGAATTTAAATGTTAGGGTAAATGTTGGTAAGGATTTTGGAAATACCTGTTAGATCGCATTCCCTTCTCCAAGGTGTTCTTTCCTCTTATTATGTTTAAGCCTCTCTTCCTATTTGTGCTTTCATCATAGGAGCTCTGTCCTGGAGGAAGCATATGTGTACATGTACATGCTTACTCACAGCTACCTGCTTTTCTCTCCCTATGGGAGCTGGTTATTTGGTAAGGTTTTTCAGTGTTCAGCAGTGTGAGGCTTGCTGTGTTTTCTTGGTGAACATCCCAGGACCTCGGGGGGCTGGGAAGCATGCACCTCTGTGAACCACCTTTCCTAGTTCTGCCGATGTTCTGTTCCCACTGGCATGTGGGTAAGCCTGACAACAGGGGTGCTGGAAATCGGCAGCCTCATGCTGGCTGTGTTATAGCTGGGAGGGATGGTACAGGGAGGAAGCTTCTTTGTCATTCAGCTCCATACGCCTGTTTCTTTAAGATGGTAACATTAGATGGAGGCAAATAGGCCAATTCACACCTCTGTAAATGTGCCTATTTCATCTGTCTTAACTTCTTGGAAAATCACTTCCTCTTTTGAATTCCATAATCCTGCATCCAAAGCATGATGGTTCAGAGTGCAATGAGACACCATCATGAATTTTGTAGATATTTGCAATTTCTTGCAACATGCTCCAATTGAAATTATGATTCTGCTGCACAGGGGTACACGTATGTGGTAGACAGAGTTAGGGTGGGAATATCTCTGCTTATATGAGAAGGAAAGCAGCATGTGGTTCAAATTCCATGTTACAAAAGAGTGAGATAAAGCTGAGTGATGCAGAACTTCTCTTGCATGCTTCAAGCTACTGTAATGTAATAAAACCTGGAATTTTGTGAACCTTATAATGTGTGGCTTTTATTACTGGCTCTGTTGAGAGAGTAGGCACAGAAAGTGCATTTGGAGTTATACAAACAGCCTTTATTGTACACTATGGCATCGACAAGTCATTGTGATCTTTTAATATCTGTAACAGATACTCCCCTTGCAAAATGCCAAAACCCAGAATCCATATAGTAAATTAGTTGTGTGTCTACTTTTATACATTTAAAGTTTTTTAGTGGTAGTTTGTGTGTCTCGGGGATGTAGTTTGACATCAGGGAAATGATACATTTAAGTGTTTTGAAACAAACTTTGTCCTGCCCTATTTGACTAATATTATGCACATCATGGCTGTCTTTGAAAGTGTGCTGTACTCAGCTGAATTGCAGCTGCCTAAACAGACAGTCTAGTTGAATGCTTATTCAACTCTACAGAAAGGCTTTGCTTCATTTTGCAACTGTGGAGTCATAGTGCTATCCAACACTCTTGTTTCTAGTTCCTGGTAGTAACAGATAGTGTTTATCTTCTCTAACTACTCAGAGTCTCCATGACAAGAGTCTCCAGTACCTTGCAGTACTATGCAGTGTGGAAAGTAGTATTCTGGCTGTTAGATGTGCACTCCTGTTCATCAAATACAAAGGTGGCAGTGTTAACAGCCTTTATATGGCAATTACTGTTATACAACAGTTTTCACACAAGCTTTCCTGTCTCTATAGCTACCTCCAGCACAATGTGAGTTACTTTCCCGAATGCTTCTCAGATTTTCCACTATGGCAAAGTGACAAGCCTTAACTTTGGTGTTCAGAATTTTGAGCTTTGTTCTGAGTGATTTAGGGGAGAGAGGGAAGGTGAGGCACAATGAGCAGTTGTTAGCAGAAAATGGCTGTAAGTCGAAATTCTTTAGTACCGATAGCTTTATTGCTTGTTAACATTGTTTTGATGCCTGGTGGGCTGGAATTTCCAATTTTTATATATTATGGTTTTTTATTGTACTTTACCTGATAAAAATAATATATACAGTTTTCACAAAGCAGTGAGCTCTGCTGAGCAAGAGTTTTTTCTTGTCTGTTCAGTTCCTGACAAAATAAAGCTATAATCATGATAAAAGCTTATTTGTGCTGTTATGAAAAAAATGCAGTGATATGTTACAGTGTTTTTCTTCACTTGGCTCATGATACCTGTAAACTTTTGCAAACTTGTTTTTAAGACACTGCATAGTGTTTGAAGTAACAGCTCTTAAACTCTTGTCCAGATGTGCTCAGCTAATGTGTGAGGTACAGCACCAGCATCATTCTTGCAGGACAAGAATCATAAGATTAATAACAGATAACTTGGAAGGGGGGGAAAAAAAGATCTGCTTTCCAAAAAGGAGGAAAGAAATACCAATTTGGATCTTAGAGATTTTTGTCTATTGTTTTTTAATTATATAAATACATATAGACTACTTCCAGACTTTTAGAAATATCCATGGGGCTTCCTGAAGTTTCCTGGTTTGGGATCAATGACTTCAATCAATGCAGTAGCTGTAGCAGAGTTTTCTTGAAGTATATACAGGTCTTACATAAAACAATGGAAAGGAAGTTTTACTGGATTATAAATTTTACTGGCTATTTGCCTTATTTTTTTGCTTCAATGAAACTAATTTGTTTGAACAAAAGAATGTAAAAGTAGCAAGGCTGCCATGTGCGCAATTCTTAAATGGGTCCTGAGCCTACTCGTGCAAGTATGTATGGACATGTGTTCAAACCAGGAGTATGTCTTGGCTATTTTAAGACCTGATTCTTAATTAAAAAAATTATTAATCTGAGTAAAAACAGTTCCATTCTTGCAGGCAATCTGTCTTCTATTAACGTCTGACTTGTATGGATAGAAGCAAGTCACAATGCATTTTGAGGAATGCAGTGTGTTATGACTGGCAAGTTATAGCAAGTTCGTCTCTTATGCTTCTTAAGTCCCAAGGATATTTAATAAACAGCATAGTTTAGACAAGTCTAGGAAATGAATGTAGCTAGTTGATAGCCTTTGCTGTCATTGTGATTGATGTTTTGAAGCTGTCAATAGTAGAGAGCTGTGTGGATTGAATGTCTTTTTAATAGTGAGAATGGAAGCATCCACATGTTGTGGTTCCCTCAAAACTCAGTGACATCTTCACTTCTGTCTGCTATAACTAGAGCAAATCAGAATTATTCAGAATAAATAATGAAACTAATTTTGCACATGAGTGTTTTAGATTAGAAAAAAAGCATTGTTTTACAGATGCTGAAGGCACAGGCAAAAAGTGCATTGCCTTGAGAGGTCTTCCCTCTGGCTGTGCTTTTTACTGTGTTGTTGCAGTCCATGTGAATGATGGTGTGCTGACTTACACTGTGCAAGGTTATTTCTACACTGTAGTTCAGTGAAGCATTAATAAGGGGCAGAGGCTTTGTCCTGTATTACTGGAAGATAGCTGCGTAGACTGTGTGACATGTTGTTTAAGTTCAGTTTCAGTCTTGAGTAGGTGGTAAGGGTCTAAAAGCTCTGGTTGCCAGATTTTGCATAAACAGGTATTTGCAGGGTATGTGGTTTCTGTGAACTCTTTTATAAATTAAAGAAAACAAGCTTTCCTGGAAACTCTGCAGTGCTTTTTAATTCTATCAGAAGGAAACCAAAGCACATTAGAGAGTATAAAAAGTTAAAGTTTTATTGCTAGGAATAAGTAGTGAGAAGGGAAGCAAGGACAGTTTTATCTTTCAAATGAGGATAGTTTCCTAGATGCATTTTTCCTAGGTGCTTTTATATTTGATGTATGTGCAAAATATGCATGTAAATATACTGCTACTTCACCACCCTTTCTAGTGAAAGGCTTGCTTTTAGTTCAGTTGTGGCATTACAGTGAATGAAGCAGGGATGCTTTGCAGTTAATTTTAATTTATTGTTGTTACCTTCATGAAGGCAGAGATGAAGCTTAGCAGGTATTTACTCTTTAACTCCAGCATTCTCTGGTTTGTTCAGGCCAATGTTCCAGCAACAATCTAGCAAATCTGGAATTCATGGCTAGATTTCTCAAAACCCCTGGTTTTGCTCCTGTCAGAATTATGAAATTTCTTTCTTTGTTTCTGCCTGAGTTTTAACATCGTATCCCTTCTCTTGATTAAAGACTTAAAATAAATAGGTTTTGGGTAATTTTGTGAACCTAATAAGCTTTCTGGGTTTTGAAACCATTATTTTCTGGATGTATCTTAGGCAATTTTTTTTTTACTTTTATTTTTTCCTCTAACATGACTAGTGTGTTTCTATTCTGTTTTGAGTTGTTGGTCATATGAGGTGTAGGCTCCATACTAATGATGATGCAGCAGTGGAGCAGTTTTCCTTCTTTACAAAGAAATCCTCATGATTCTCCCTTCTCCCCCATCCCCCAATATCAAGTACTCCTACACTACTTAAGTCTTTTTCTGGAAATCATCTTTAAGTCTGTCTTGCTCTCATCTAGAACTAGAAGCTTGATGTTTTGAGGATTCCTGGTAGGGATCCATGGGGTAGTAGCAGATAATATTTTCATTTCTGCAAGGGCACAGTTGATTTATGATAGCTTGAGTTATTAGTTTAAGAATGATGGTTTAATTTCTTGTTAGCACTTTTTCAAGATGGAACAGAAACAAATCATTTGAAGAAAGCGGGATAACCAACAGTATGATATCTTAAGAATATATGACCTGAGGCCCTGCTTTTACCACCTAACTTCTGATAGAGGTCTGAAATCTTCTGGTTAACTGTAGACGTTTGGGTTTGCTTATGTGTTGGGGTTTTTGTGTTTGTGGAGGTGTTGTTATTTGTTTGTATTAACATAGTATACCAGCTGTATGTAGACTACTGCCATTTGTTCCTGAATTTTTCCCCTAGTTTGACACTTCTCAAATGTGAAACAATTTCATATCTGAACTGAAATTTCAGAAGGTTACTGCAGGTGATCATGTATGAAGGAAGGCTCTGAACAAGCCTTAGTTAAAATGATTGAGTTTTATTATTTTAAACAGCTGTGTTTAAAAGCATAAATAAAACTCAATAATTTAAATATAGCTGTTTAAATTAGCTAGAAATTTTGGCTTTTTCTAGTTTTATAAGTATTACAGGAGTGTAATGTTTTCAAATAGGAGGGCAAATTGGTAGGCTCACATTCACAACAGGGTCTGATCAGTTAAGAATAGGCACCCAAGTCTTATAAAGAAGGTAGTTCATTTAAGCATGGGTAGGCAGTATAGTCTCTTGCTTTCCACAAGCTTCTGGTCTACTCCCTTTTATTGTGATTTCTTTATTTTTTTTTTTTTTAAGAAAAAAAGTTACTTGAGATGTAGCTGTAATTTAGAAGACTGTATTCACTGTTTGAACTGTTTAATTGGGTTTGGTGATCTGTTGTTTTCTGCTCTCAAAATGCTGCAGTAGATTACCACCTCAGAACAGGTATAACTTGCAGCCAATGGTCAGTCAAATAACTTCCTATTTACCTGGCTGGTACAGGGTTTGACATGAATAGCACTACTTATGTGCTTAAAATCAGGAATCTTGTTGAAGCTGAGCCAGGGTCTCTGGTAGACTTCAGTTTCCACTGCTTTCTGCCAAGTATATTAGAGCTGTCTATAAATAGTTTGTGGAATTTTTGAGTGAAAATTACAAAAAAAGTCAGGTTATTTTCTGCCCCCACCTTTTCAAACTACAACTGAAAAGCTTTAACTGGTTTTATTTTGCTGAAACTTCCACAGAAAAATCCTTCTTTTAAGTTAGTTTAGTTATTAATTTAAAATTTTGTATTTTAATGACAGTAGGCTCAATGTCTAGTGGGATTCACAGGTGTGACCAAGTGTGTATTTTAGGTTGATTGGCTTGTTTGCTTTTTGCACCTGCAGCATTAAATAGATTTTCTGCAGTTACAACTCCAGCTTCTCTTTTTCAACCTAGGATAGAGGAACTTTGGGTTATTCTGCTAATTTGATGTGCAAATATCTCTTTCAAAAGTGTTTCCTGTTCTCTCTCTCTCGAGTCTTTCCTGCTGGTACACCCAGAGAAAAGGTTTGTGCTGCGTTAAGCACAGCCAAATACAGAACTGCTAGCTGCTTTGTATGTTTCGTCAGCAACAAGAGAGAAGGAAGAGTGGAAAGTGACTACTGAGAAGCCACACCTGTAGTGCAAGAACAGTGCGAGAGCTCAAATAGTAGACTGCATCATTTTCCCAGTGTTTGCTTAATATATCCCAGTGGTGTTCAGGGCTCTTTACTCCAGCATCATCTGTCTGGCAGCATCTATGTCAAATTTGCATTATGCTGACATCTTGTTATGGTTTATATGGAATTTTATAAAGTTCTTTGTGTGAGTTGCAACAGCATTCACAATTGGTGTAGTATTAGTGAATAATGCATGCAGTGCTTAATGAATACAGAAAGAGAACTTGGCATTGCTCCCAATAAATGTCTGTGGAGACTGAAGCTTATTCCTGAAGTTGAGGTGGAGCCTTCCTGACAGCACTGGAGCGGTTGTGAACAGAGAGCACACCTAGGATGTGGGGTAGCTGGAGGTGTGTCTGTGTTGGCACAATCTACAACGTGGTAGGATTGGATTTGTGGAGCAAAGCAGGTTATGCTGAAGTTCTGTTTGCACTGTGTACATTTCTGAAGGGTTTTCCTTGGATTAGCTCAAGTTTGGCCCAGAGGACTGAGTACCAGTAGGAGTGTGTCATGCGAAAGGAATCCCATATAATGGTGTGAAGGCCAGAGTGTAATGTGAACAAAGCATGGGAAGTGAACCGGATCAGGAGATTAAGAAGCATGCTCCTTATCTGAAATAAAATATTAATGTAGGCAAATATCAGGTCAACACCATAGAATTATCAGGAATAAAGGATATACTGTGTTGTGGTAGAGAAGTTAATAGATCAGTTGTGTCCTGATCACTGTATATCCTACAAATTCAAAGCATTCACTTATGTAGTGAACTTTGATTTTCAGAGTATCTGTTTAATAGTCAATTTTTGAAGAACAAATGCAGACTGTTTTTGGTGGAGGGAATAATGTTACAATGCTGAAGAATGTAAAAAGTAGAATATTTTTATTTGGCGATTAAGTCAGTGCTGTAGAGATTATATGAATAAAGGTAAATGCTGTATATTCAAGTTCTGAATAATTTGGGTTTAGGCTCTGTACAGTGAATGTAGATTAGGAAACTTTGTGGCTGTGTTGTGCTCACCAAGAGATGAATAAAGACCTGTTTTTCAAAAGTATCATGCAGCTACATGTTATTTGAAGTCCCTCTGTGGGGAAGAAAGTACACTAAAAGAATGAGAGGAAGATAGAAAAATGCAATGTTGGGCAACTGGTTTTAAGTATACAGTGCAGACTTTTGACAGCACCATAGCCACTGATTGTTACAAAAATCAAAAATCTAAAACTTACATAAACCAGTACCATTGCAGAGTTGATTCTTTAGTTCTTGTCTTAGTTTCCTAAATAAAACTACATCACAGTTGGTCTAAAATAAAAATGATACTTCATAAAATAACAGCACTGAGTAATGTAAACAAATTCTGTGCTTTCTCAGTTTTTACAGTGAAATGTTATGTGCTTATTTCCTGCTTTTGTATCATAAAGGCAATTAAAGAAGCCACTATTTCAGTTTGGTTTTGGTAGTAATTTTTATTATTTCTTTAATTAAAGAAATTAATTATGCCGTTGTAGTGTTCAAGTGTACAACACTTTCTCATTTCATGTGAACATTCGCTTCCACTGTTTGACATTTTAGATATATTTACTGTATCATCTTTGTAGCAGATGTTCTTCTGTTGTAAGGATTTGGAATAAATCTTGTCACTCTGTTGCTCAGCTTGCCTATAGTAGAAAATTGACTGATGTCTGCACAGCAGCAAGTCTTTCTCTCAACGTTTCTTTCTATTGCATGCATAATTTTGTATTAAAAGAAATGATTATTTAATCCTTCCTTTACCTGAAGGGACAGTTTACATCTTGCTGCACAGCTTAATGCTGTTTTACAGATGACCACCTGAAATTCCTATGACTCCAGGAAAAGAATTGCACATAACTAGCTAATACCAGGCTGATATAAAAATTAATAATACAGTATTTATCAATAATTCCTGCAAAGATTCTTCAGCTAAACCAGAGATACTGTCACTTCTCATAATTCTTTTTTGGTTGCTTTTTGTCATGATGTATATGAACTGATATAAAAGCATGTGTTGTCCTTTGTCAAGGAAGTAGAAGTTGGGTGTAAAACAAACTTCTGGTCAAAGATGCAACGTACTATATGAAAAAGAACAATAAAGACATGAAAATGACATGACTGTAGGTCATTAATCTTACTTTCAGTACTTAATCCAAATACATATTGGTGCACCAATGTGTTAATTTGATTTCATGCATATCTCCAATCAAAAGGATGCAGTGGCAATTTAAGCCACCAGAAAGCAAGAAATAATAAAATGGTGTCAGCTATAAAGGCTGTGACTGATTTCTGTAGGAATCTAGAAGTGACACTGCTACTTCACTTTGTTACTGAATATGGAGAGTGTATAGATGTTGCCTGGCTTCAGTGGACTGTGTACTCTGAGCTCTGCTGCACCTTAGTTTGAAGAGTTCCTAGTAGCAAAATTTTGTGAATTGTTCTGGGAGGGCAAGTTTCAAATGCTTAAGTTATTTTTTTTTTTCTGTTTGCTCTACTTTCAGTTCTTTGACTCTTGCGATGTTGAAGTTGCACATGTCACTCTGCTCCTGTTTTCTGAGGGAAGGCAAAGTCTGAATTTCTGTAATGCGATTTAGCAGTGGTAGGAGAACACATTTTGTACAGGTGGAAGGGAAAGTAGAGGAGAAACTATATTCTCAGACTTTTCTAGATTATAAAGGATGAAAAATCAGGCCTAGTCCCTTTCATTCCCTCATGTTCATTTGAGATTGCAGAAAGTGGCTTATTTTATCAGTTTCGTGATCTCAATTTGTTGTGTGCTGCTCCTTCTGCAACATAGGAGAGTTTGGCAGGAGTATGGCCATATACCTATGGATATATAGCTCTTTGCTGTTGTTACAGTATTAAATCCCTGCAGCTAATGCTTTTATTTCTTAATGCACGGTAGTAACAAATACACATGCAAAGTGTTCAGGAGATGAGATTGTAAACAATGAGCCAAAAGACTAAGGAGGATCATACCTAATTTTTTCTTTCATTAACTGCCTGTGAGCTACATATAAATAATTCAGTATAGTGTTTTGTTACATACTGAAAAAAATATTTTATCATAGATGGTTTGAATTGAAAAAGATCTTTAAAGATCATTAGTTCATCTGGAGGAGGGTGGTAGTACTTGGGTTTTTTTCTGTTAGTCTCCCACGTGCCCTACTCTGAGCTGTAATACCTTAACCTTAGATTATCCATAGGTATGGTGTGACTGGTAGGCAGTTAGCCTTAGCATTTTTCTCCCACAGGCTCAGCAGATGAGCATGACTGTGGTTCAGCCTGACACACAGTATCTGCAGGTGGAGCTTGTTTCTGTGCAGCTGTGCTTGGATGTTTGCCGGAAGTGGGGGTGGGAGGTGGGATGGCCACTGTCTGGGGCTTTCAGAAAATTTGCTACCAAAGGGAGTAATTTCCAAGAAGCATACTGAAATACTATAGAGGCATCATGAATTTTTTTCCAGCTCCTATATCTCTAGAGCAGGAAGGATATTGCTACTTTTGGACCAGGACCATTGCTAAGTGGCTTTTTAGTGATGTTATATGTAAGGCAGCACCAGTTTGTTCATGGAAGTCTATAGTAAGATTCTTATTTTGGTGGCATCATCCACACTTTGTCAGTTACAAGCAAAATTTGGTGAAGATAAATGCAAGGTAGCCTCACCTGACAGGAGGCAGTGTAAACAAGTTAAGCCTATTCATTGTAAGGTACAGAGTGGAGAGAAATTTTGGGAGTCTGATAAAGAAAGGAAGTTTGATCATGAAGTACCTTGTCTAAAGTTAAGCAAGTTGAACAGGTACCATGATAAAGGGTGTTTGGAAATGTATTATATACAGGAAGTGCTGATCTCATGTCCCTGATAATTGTGGTTCAATTGTCTCTGTCTCTAGAGACATTGAAAACGTGCCTGGGTGACATCCTGTGCAACCTGCTCTGGACGAACCTGCTTTGATGGGGTGGTTGGACTCTCCAGAGGTCCTTTCCAATCCCTAGCAATTCTGTGATTCTGTGTTGTGGTTAGCCTCCACAGTAGTCTGAGCATCACTGATACTGTCTGGGTTTCAAATACATAGAATTTGGCAGCTGTTTTTCCAAACGTGTCATGTTTTTCATGTATGAAAGCATTCGTTTTTTTCCACGTTTTCCCCTTAAAGTTTTCTTCTGCAGTTGAGTTGAAGTGTTTGCTGCTGTGATGTTTTCCTTTGTGCCAGCTCCGTTCACCTGGCCTGTGTTTATTTTCCTATCTCTGATGACACTCTGACAATGTCAGTGAGTGAAATTCCTTCCAAGGCAATGTTTTTTTTTAATCTTCCATGTAGTTTGACCTCCTCTCCAGACTCTGTGGCAGTATAGGGCTCTTGGACTAGGATGCTGTGTAGATTGGTATGTTTATTACTGTAGTATCATGTAGTTGATAGCAGAGAAATGCCCCAACTGCTGGAAAACCTTAAGGCAAACCTAGTGTTTTTCATTTGCCTCTCTGGTCAGTCAGCTGTGAGGCACAAATCAAAAGGAATTAATTCAAGTGTTTGCAGTACTGCTTGTCTGTTTCTGTCTGCTCCTAAGTCAAGGCAGCATCTGAAACTAGAGGACTTGAGTGGGTTAGAAAAACTCAAAGGTCAGAAGGACTGGCTTTGTGCTGTGAAAATAAAATTTTATGGTCGAGTCTGTTAGAACTATTGACCAACTTTGAGCATAACCATGCTTTGAACATTTTAAGAGATTTGTAAATTTAGTCAAGACAGAAAGGCACCTCAGAAACTGGAGATCTATTCTATACTGTAAATATACTCTGAAAGAGTCTAACTCATTTAATAACCAATTGGCTGTGTTTTTTTTAATTGTTTAATGTTGTTCTATTTCATTGCAGTTAAGGAATCTTTAGAGATATTACTGGTGGTGGTGTCAAAAAACTCATGTGCATTTAAATGAGATATGTTCCATACTTTTGTTTATCCTGTAGGTTACCAGTAGCTTAACATGTCCCATATCCTTTTTACCAAAGATTCTATTTTTATTTTTTGTATAAAAAAACACAGTAAATTCTTGGTTTTACCTTGGGCCTTGTCCATTTGAATTTACCTTAAATGCAGTTGCTGACTGTATCTTAAGGTGCAGGACTATAGTTGACAAAATTCTGTTCAATACCACTTATTTTAAGTGCTCTGTATAAAAGGATATGAAGGAGATGGATGTAGACCTGGTTGTTGTACCAATGATTTTTTTTTTTCTTTACAAAGTCACCAAAAACCAGGAAGTGCTAGAAGCTGTCAGTTTTTGAAAAACAAACTTGGTTTCTCACAGGCAGAATGGATTTGTGTGGGAGCTTCTCAGTGTGTCTTTCAGAGCTGTGCTGTTACACTTGACCAGCTGCAGTGACTAATGTGTACAAACTTCATGTCAAGTTTTGTTAGGTGACACCTGTTGCAGTTTAAAAATTTGGATTCAGATGGGAATGAATGTTAAATATTTCTTTAAGACATCAAGAAATATGAAACCTTACTGGTGACCTAAGAATTTTTTATGTACTCATGCTCTGCTGTATTATATTGACAGACTAACAAGAATTTCAAAGATAATTATATTCCCATCTCTTAATGGAAATTACTGATCTGTTACCTGGCATACTGATGTAGTGGGCTCAGCTTATGTGAAACCATGTGACATAATTGTTGAGATTATGTAAGAATCATTGCCTAAAAATTTCAGAAGGGTATCAGCAGTTAGTCACACTTAAATGGCATTGATATTCTTGCCTAAGAATATATTCCACATGTGTCAAAATCTGTGTGAGATGGTAGATCTTCAATATTACAAAAATTTCAGGGGTTAAGAATTGTGTTTTTTTAAAAAAAGTGCTTAGTGATGTATTTTACATTTTAGATTATCTGTGTTCAAAAGAGCTAATTTATGAAAGTAGCTATCTTGCCTGGAAGAGTTTGTGGAAAAATTTGTTGTAAAGGTTAAAAGAAGAGATGTTGAGTAAAGGAGAGGAGAATGAGATCTGTTTGATGGGAGAAATGTGCGAAAACACAACTTGATCTGTCACATCACGTAAGGGGCTACCACCTGTCAGCAAACATAGTCACTTAAGCAAACTTTTCACTTTGGAGAAGTACGAAGTAGTGTGAAATTTGGAGGTATAACTTTTTTGTCTCCAACTCTTGATTACCAGATGGGTCTTGTTCATCGTTGCAAGTGTACTTAGTTTTAATGAACATTTATGGGGAGTTACTTTTGAAGGTGGGCGGTTCCAGCCTATATCAGAAACATCTTTCTGTATAAAGGCTGTAGGCTGCAATTAATTGTGAAATAGATGGGTGCCTTTCCCTGCATGTCTTTATTTGCATAGCATTTACTTACAAATCTTGATCCTGGAGGAGACAGGGATGATGCATTGAAATAAAGCTTTCTTGAAGTGAAAATACACTTGATGCAAAATCATGTGAAGTCTACCATCTAAAATGCCTGATGTTTCTCAAAACTCTTCACCACCATCAGTCTCTTGATCCTTAACAGTCTAGTGTATTAATTGTTCTTAACACAGTAGTGATGCTTGTTTTTTGTTTCCATAGTATAATAACTTCCTTTAGTCTTTCTTTTATCTTAAAATGAACATAGGACCTTAATGTTTAATATTAATTAAAATAACTTTGGGTTTGTTCTTTCTGTTCTGTAAAAGGGTATCTGAAGAATTTTTACAAATTTTATCTTGGAAGTTAGCTTATTCATTATGTTTAATTTTAGGAAATGGTGCTCTTGCAGAACATTCTGAAAATGTGCATATTTCAGGAGTGTCAACGGGTAAGTCATTTTTTGTAATGTTTAAATTTCATGCATGACTTAAATAGTAAATATTGAAAGCCACCTGGTATCTTATGAAGAGATATTTGGCTATAAAAATTATTACTGCCTTTTGCAGCATGTAATAAGGAATGAAGCAACTGGAACATGGAAAAATTCTCATAAGATAAAATTGATACCTGCATGCTCATGAACAGATTATGCCTTTCTAAGTGGACTGCTTAATTATTTTTCCATACAAACATTGAACTAAGAGAAAAGTTGGTTTAAGTTGAATTGATATTTTCTTTCCACAGTAAAGTTCATGTGAAATGAAATTTATTGAAATGTAATTTTGGTCACTGCTACTATCAAAAAGTATAAATCCAGCAGTTTTGTATTTCAGCTGATTAGATTGAAGCAGTAACTGAAACTACTGTACACTTGACTGCACAGTTTCCTTAATGCAAGAAAAAATAGTTTTAGAACTGATGAAACTGAGAAACTGATGAGATGCCGGCAGAATATGACGTATAAAAGCAGCACACATTGCTCAAATGTTGCTATGTTCTCTTCCAGTAAGTTGGTCTTAAGCCTTTTCATGGCAGCAGCCCTGGCTGTGTGTTAGTGGTATGACTAGGTTTTAGGTGATACCAGTGCATAGTCTTTTCTCTTCAGGTGTTAAGCAGTGTCAGCTAAGCTGCTGGTCCTGTGTTATGATACAGATACTCAAAATATGTGCAAACAGGGAGTTAAACACTCCTGTTCAGTGGGTAGAAGAACACCAGCCTGATTCTTTCAGTAGGGAAGCTGCCACTTATCCGTGGAAATCCAACTGATTTTCACACCCTCCTCCTAAAATAAGAGGTAAAATGCAAACTCGTCCTTTCTGACAACAGTTGGAACATCTCACTGTAGTTATCCTTGCAGCAGCACTCCAAATATTACATTGACACTAGTGCACATAGTTAAGTTTTGGATAACTGGATGATGTGTTACATCACAGTATGTTCTTTTCCCCCTTTCATTGCTTGCCACTCAAAGACTGTCAGAAGTCTAATTATAGATGATCTTTATCTGGTTTTGTGATACATTTTGAAGAATGTTGCTTTTCAACAGTAGTAATGCACCAGCTGTCATATTGTTGTGGTTTAAGCCCAGCTGGCAACTAAGCCCCACACAGTTGCTTGCTCTCTCCCTGCAGGTGGGATGAGGGAGAGAATCAGAAGAGTAAAAGTGAAAAAACTCGTGGGTTTGAGATAGACAATTTAAAAGGTAAAGCAAAAGCTGCATACAGAAAGCAAAGGAAGGAATTCATTCATCACTTCCCATTGCAGGCAGGTGCTTAGAGCCATCTCCAGGACAGCAGGGCTCCATCGTGGATAACGGTTACTTGGGAAGAGAAGTGCTGTAACTGCAAATGTCCTCCCTTTCCTCTTTCTTCCCCTAGCTCTTTCAGCTGAGCATGATGTCATACAGTATGCAATATCCCTTTGGTCAACTCAGGTCAGCTGTCCCAGCTGTGTCCCCTCCCAACATTTTCTGTCACAATACAGACAGAAAAGCATCTGCTGGTTAAGAGGTGAATGGAATTTTTGACTCTACTTTCAGTACTTTGGCCAGCATGCTTAAATAGACAGTGCCAAGAAGAGAACACAATGTACTTTCTACACAAGATAACAGCAGATGGTGGACAGATGTTTAACTACTGAGAAGGAACATTCATTGAGGACTTCATTTAGAAAAAATAAATTTAAAAAAATTACAAGATTCCCTGTCCTGTTGCTGCTGTAAGGCTACATGACCAACCTTACTAAATTATGTTTTAATAGCACAGACCTCTGTGGTCTTCGGTATTTATGCTTCTGCTGTATATTATGTCTGTCAAGTTACAGGTACACCTCTTATAATATATAAGCATGCATTGTCTACAACAGCAGTAGTGGAATGCTGTCTCTTGTGTATAAGCTATCACTGAAGAACAAGTGTTTATGCCTTTAAAATCTGAAAAACTGAGAAGTTTTCAGGTCTGTCTGTGGGATATGTTATAGCATAGTTGTCACAACTGCAAAACCAGTCATTCCCATCCTCCCTCAACCTCCCCCTTTTAGAGAATTTCTACGCTGCTGGAGACGCTTGTTCACAACAATTTAAAAAAAATAAATATAATTATTCCTTTTTGCTAAGTGTGTCTCTGTATTGCAGAGCAAAGGGCACTTTAAATCAAAGCTTTTCAGCTTGACCTAGAGGCAAAGATTCCTGTGCCGCCTTCTCCTGTCATTCTCCAAATAAGACTTTCAGTGGCTCCTGAGAGTTAGAAATGCAATAATTATCCTCTCTATTCATGGTTTAGACTTTATCACAATATTATTCTCTTTTTACTCTAAGCTGGTTTAAACACCTTCAGATCATTTATCCAGCTGCATTCATGTCCTTACCATGTCCAATATAATGCATACCTTATCATCTTGTGGTTCACATTGAAAGCTAATTCTTTTATCTTCTCAACTAATCTTCTGGCATTACTGTGAAGATAAATCCCTAATCTCCCCCTCTCTGCTTTTTTGAAGTGACTTTTTTCCTTGACATGTTGTTCACTGTTAACTACAGGTACTTTATTTCTCTAGATCTTGCTACAGAATTTTTGCATAGGTTTCTTAATTTCTTGTTACAACTTGCAAGTTGAATTTTATACTTTAAAGTTTTAATTGGCTCTCTTCTGTCTACCAGTCAACATCCCAGAGGTAGTTTATAGTCATGGTCTGCAATGTGGAGTAGTGAACAAATTTCAGGAAGAAAGGAATAAGGAAAACTATCACATATGGTTTAAGTCTACAAGAAAACCCATATACATCAGAAAAGCATGTGCACAGCTTATCCTCTCAGCATTTTTTTTGACTATTATTTTGCACCTTAGTCTGTGAAACGTCTTGAGTCCCAGTTACAGTATTATTGTCCACTCAGCAGAGTTATAGTGAAGTTAGAAATAATTGCAAATACATCGTTAATAAAATAAAGACTCACAAAGGAAAGAGTTTAAAATGGGTAAGGGATGGTTCAGCAAAATTGTACTAAAGAATATAGGGGAATTGAGAGGAACGTAGACACCATCCATGTAGAAATTGTTGTTCAGGAGGTACTTGTTCCCATCCAAAAATCTTTCAGCCACCAACATGAGATTTGAAAACATCCTGGGCATGTGTGTGTTTGCTCCTCTGTGCTGCAACCTTCTCAATTTTTGTGCTTCTACCTTGGCTCATGCAAACTCATTTCCTTTTTTTTCTGACTTCTAGAATTTTAATTCTTCTTTTTTCTTAAATATTTTTAGTACTTTAAGTTTTTTCCAAACCTAGTTGGCTTTCCCTGTAATTTTAAGTGCCTATGGACATAATGGACTTTTATGACAAACACCTGCAGGGCTGCTAGTGCTTGAAATGAGAAGTGAAAATTCTCCACACGTTAGAGTAAAGATGTTTGCCTCTCTTTATACATTTGTGTTATGCACTGTCAGTTGAATCCTGGTTTTGTTTTCACTCCCATGCCCTTCTCGATGTTGCTCACATCCTCTGTATTTACAAATACACGAATAAAATGTCTGTTACATTGTATTCTCAAAAGCTTTAGAAGGACCTCGTTAAGCAGATGGTCAGGATTGTTTTTAAAGGCTTGCTGTTATCTTTATAAAGTAGATTCCCTTTGAAACTGTTCTGTTTGAAAGAAGGTTCATTGATTTTAAAAATCTTTCTGAAAAAAAGATTTCTTTCAAAGTGGTAATGCTTCTGAAGTGCAGCTTCTACATAATTGGTCTTGAGCTTTACGCACTTTTTAAGCAAATGGGAGATTTCTGTTCTCTCCTGAGTGCAAGAGCATGAATAGATACCAAGTATGCAAGTACATTTAGCTTCTTTAGTTAATGTGAAGTAACAAAGCTGTAATTCCCTTTTCAAGCCCATTCTCCTGGTTTTTTTAAAACTCATTTTGTTGCATGCACACTTTCTGCAGTTTGATTTCTACGTCTTCTACAGCAAAAGTACAGTACTGTTCATTCTATATTTTAGTGCCTGTGATCATTCTTGCTTCCTCATACCCTCCTTAGTCTGCTTCTCTTCCTATATTGGATGTTGCTGGAAATGATAATATTTTTGTCCTCAGTTCTTTAGTGTTAGATTTAGTGGAAACAGAAAAAGCCATCTTAAGTACAAGAATATAGAAAATAAAGGGATATGGCTGCTATTACAACGTATAAGTTTAAAAAAACCCGAATTTGAGCAAAACTGGAAGTTTTCAGGGTGCTCTGAAAGTACTACCATATTTATACAGGCTTTCCATGTGAATTTCTTCCTTTGAAACTTATGTGAGAAGTAAAACTTACTGCTTGTACTACTGGAGGGATTGAGTAAACTAGTAATCAGGGTGCACTCTGCCACCATAAGAAGCTGTAAAGCTAATTGTATGGTAGTTTACAGTTGCTAGCAGCACTGTGCTTGGAAGTTCCTATTCAACAGACACACACTACATATATTTGTAGCTTGCTAAGTTTTTGCAGGTGGACTTTGTATAATTGAATAAACATATGTTGTACAGATTGCTTTTATCTTCTAGCATAAGGTTTTTATTTGTCAGGGAAAGTTAAAAGTTTCCTCAAATTATCCGTGGCAAAATCTCATTTGTCAGTTTGTGAATACCTAAAATCAGATGAATGCTGTAATCATAGAAATTTCACCTGAGGCAACTTATTTTAAGCTGAGAGCTATTTCAGTAGCAACCAAGTAGCACATGAAATTACTTGCAACATCTGCAATCTTGGCACATTTGTTTTACACGTACTTCTACTTTTTTGCATGTGTTCTTGTTTTATACCTATTAAAATGCTATTTTACTTGAACATTTAATTGCAAATAACCAGTTTTTCTTTCCAGTACTTCCATTTCTTGTCTGAACAGATACAAAGTATGTGAGTAATGTTCCAAAATATCATGGTGTTAGAGCACCACCTATAGGATTTGCTCAAAATTAAAACAAGGCAGTTTCCAGGGAATAATAGTTGATTGAATATTCAAATAATATACCTTTCTGTATTTTGACACTTTTTCCCACTTAGACATTAGGGCAGATCCTATGTTCTGTAGCCAAAGTATGTTTATACTTAACCTGTGCAGCATGAAAGAAGCATGTGAAACTATTCATAGAAATGTTTTCTTACAGCTGTACATGAAAACAATAACTTTACTGAGTTTTATTTTTGTGTCTAGATTTCTGTACTTAAGCTAATACAGAAAATGCAGGCATAGGTCAGCAGTTTTGTGTTTTAGTCCTTTTAAATATAGTTTAGAAATATATGTCATATAGAAATATTTTAAAGCAATTACAATAATTTAAGAAAGTAACGTTTTACTGTATTGGAGCTAGGCAATAATTTCAGGTCCCCCTAGTCTTGAAAAATGATCTTAAAAGCTTGTTTGTGGATAAAAATAGAAAAAGGAAAAAACCAAGCTCTTACAAATTACATTATAACTTTTGCACCATTACAAATGCAGTTCATTCTTCATCATGTTGTTCAATGCATCAGTTCCAATTTGTTATTTTAATGAAATATTCAAAAATTGAGAAATTCTAAAACCTTTTGATTGTTAAACAATAGTGAAAATTCCTCCTCATCTGTACTAGCTTTTCTGTTTAAACTACTATGTGTAACCAATTGTGCTACCACTAAACTTCAAGAGCTCACAAATTTTGGACTAGCAGTGAGGAAATTGTAAAATAAAAGCACAAAGCAATTATTTTTAATGTGTTTTCTGACCTCTGAAACTTCCTCATAATTTCTGGCTCTATAGCAAGAGTATGTGGCCTTCCTATTTATGTGAAGGTTGTGAATGTGACAAGTTGTGAATATATAAGGCTGCTAAGGGGGAAAAAACCCAACCCAACAGTGAAACAAAACCACAAAAGTAATAAGTACATGACCTGAAATAAAATCAACAGAGCTGAGAACACTCCAGCGAAAGGAACAAGCAATTGAGTTAAGGTCAATACAGAAAGCTGCACCTATAATAAAGTGAGAATACAAATGGCTGAGTTAGTTTGGTTGCATAGAATTAGTCCTATAAATACAAGTTTTCTAGTCTATTACCAGAAATACAGTTACACAAATCCCTCTTAAGAATAATCTCCTGTAAACCTAACTTTTACTATTTGTAAATGAAGTGTCCTTTTCGCCTTTGAGTCATGTATATGAAGATTGTTTCCATGCCAAGGGCTGGAAGAGGGTATTTTAATAATGGCCAGGCACTGTGTCTTAATACAGGAATGTCAGCTACGTGATTATTTTACTTCAATTTAGTTTTCACCTTCTAATGCATTTGTCAATGTAAGGTGTAAATGCATAGTTTAATTGAACTGAGCTTTTGTGAAGGCTAAAAATTAAAATAAGGGAATACAAAATCTTCCATGTTAAAAATCTTTCATGTTACTAATAAAGTAGTGAGTCTGTATAATGTTGTTTTAATCTGTAGTATTAGCAGACATTAGTATAAACTTCTGCACTGGCGACATTGGAAAATATCTTTTGGCTGACATGTTGTGACTCGTGTCCATTATGACCTCTTTTAGACATTGTATTGCTACTTCATCTAACTCAGTGTGATATTTTCCCTGATAAGTGTTGATTGATTTTTGTCCTACTGACTCTTCTTAAAATGCCATTACTCTAGTTGCTTTTAATATATATGTATTTTTTTAGCTTGTGGAGATATTCCAGAACAAATTCGATCACCAAGCGGGACAATCACAAGTCCAGGGTGGCCCTCTGAGTATCCTGCCCGAATCAACTGTAGCTGGTACATCCATGCAAAGCCAGGAGAGATCATTACTATAAGGTAAAACAGAATCACAGAATCATTGCTGTTGGAAAGGACCCTCTGCTATATTAACCACATAGACTGACTAAACATTTTTAACTGCCAGTTATGTAAGTGCCTATTTCCTTCTCTTTCTGGTAAATGTAGGATTTCCGTTTTGTCTGGTTTCTGCCTTTCCTTTTATCTGAATTGCTTTTACACAGCCATGTAGCACTTGTTTTCATCTGGAGAGCTGACAACTAGAAAAAGGTGGTATGTGCTCATTTATTTGATTTCTTTTTAATGTCTTTGAAATATTAAGAATTTTGCATTAAAATGTGTCGAAGTTCTGTAATGCTTAATTGCTACGAATTCTTATGGTATCCTTAGAAGTGACATGGTATAAATAGTAAATCACTGGATAGGGTTGAAGTTTTGAAAATGTTGGGTGTAGGATGCTCCTCACAGTTTCACATACCTTATAACTTTTCAAAAGAAGTAATGTAAAAGAGGAGTGTCAGTCTCATCAGTTCTCTGTCAACTGTCTCATCAATTCATTCCCTGTTACTGTCATAACGGAAATCTAGGCTTGTTTTAGCATCAAAACACAAACTGGTACTGCTTCACAGGCTGATCATGAAAACTATGTTAACTGCAGATTCACTTCAGTTTTTGATCCCAACCTGTTGACTTAAGCAGCAGCCAATGAAGATATTATGAAGTATTTGCTTTGACATCAGCTACTCTTTTGAAGTGCTGGTTTTTAATTTAAACAATCTTTCCACTAAATATTAAACTGGCATAAATTCAATGTAAAGTAGGTAGAGCTGTTCGTCTCTTAAGAATCCTTTCTGAACTTTTTTCATACAGCTTATTTTTCATAAAGCCCTTTTTCCCCCCTTCACATTTTCTTTCACTCATCTACCTAGTATACACTTCATGTTTCATTTCTAGTTTACTGCTGTGTTGTCTCTACTGACCTGTTTTGCCCAGGCAATCTTCTCTTCATGCTTCGTTGCCATAATAGAATGTCTTGGTATAGCTGTATCCATACCATGATATTCCATGACATTCCCATTGGGTAACTGAGGAGTGCAAGTGGGAGCACATCTTATCTGAAATCAGTTTTGAACAATTTAGCTGTGTTTATAATGTTAAGTCATATCATTGGTTAAGTGTAGCATTAGCTAAAGTTCTGATGATATTTGGGTTAAATTAAACCACTTAGTAGTATATGAGTATCAGTAAATGAGACTCATAAAGATAACGGCAAGAGAAGAATTATATATTTATTTATTTACTTAGATGAAGGCTTAATGTGGTTTTTATAGCAAAACTGAGCTTCTTTAAGTACTGAATGCCATATTTTGGTTAACAGGATGTATTCTTGCTGTCTGTAAAAGTATTATCACCAGAAAGTTAAGTCCTATTCTTATATGGGTAGAGAAGCTGCTTTTTTTTATTTCAGACAAGAAAAGACCTTACAGCTAATTTCCATTTTTATGTGTAGCAATTCACCAGCTTGGTTGTTTAATATACAGTTCAGTAGCAGTTTTGACCACTACTTTTTTTTCTCCCATCAGCTTTCAAGATTTTGATGTTGAAGGATCCCGACGATGCAGCTCAGACTGGTTAACGATTGGAAGCTACAAGAATATTGAAGGCTATCGAGCATGTGGCTCCTCCATTCCTTCACCATACATCTCTACGCAGGATCACGTTTTGATTAGATTTCATTCAGATGATAGCATCTCCAGAAAAGGCTTCAGATTAGCCTACTTTGCTGGTATGTTTCAAATTATATCTAGTTCATTTTTATGGTTTCATTTTCTGTTTCAAGAACTACTTCCTGAACTACTTCCTTCTAGCAGGGTAGGGTATATCCATTTCCTGTAGTCAGTTCAAGGCTTATTGAAAGTATACATTGTGTAGACTATTTTGGGCTCATACATGACTTGACTATTCAAAGTGTGAAATACTGATCACAGTAATAAGGAGAGTGAATGAATGATTTAGGGTGGGGAATTCGATATTAATACTAGGTAACTTGGGAGGATTTTTTTAACATAGCTTAAGATTTGAATTTTTTTTCTGTAGGATGAAGTTAAAATAGTTGGCTTCTGAGTAGCATAAAGAGGGGAAGAGGAGGAGGAAACAGTAGCATTCTCTGTACATTTGCATCATCATTTCCATCTCCAGCAAGTATATTCTTTAAAAAACAAAAACAACCCACAAAACCAAACCAACCGCAGTTTAGAAACCTATTAACATGATAAATTACTCTAGCCAAATATAGGCATGGTTTTGTAGATGGCAAATTTTTCTTGGATAATTCTAGTGTGCAATATAAGCTAGTTACCTGTAGAAAGAGTTTTGTGGGCAATTCTTGCTCTAGTAGCTGTTGCCAAGGGAGAGGAGACAGACAGACAGTCAGTCATATAGGTAAAGACTAGCTCCAAAATTTTCTGACGTTAACTGATACTAGGATTTGTTTGTTTTTTCAAGTGATAAAGAAGAGAAACAGTATTTTTCCAACTTAACTTCTAGTACCTTAGAAGCCAGATTTTTCAGTCACTATAAATGAGCATTGTTTTCTTGTTTGGGTTGAAGTTATTTTACTGAAAGCAGCTATGGATGACACTCATGCTGATGTCCTGACAAAATTTCAGGAAATAAAGCTTGAATAAACTGTTTTATCTTGAAACTTACTGAAAGCTTTGATGATTTACAAAGACTTTAAATAGTTATTCTGCTATTCTGAACTGTCTGGTGCAGCAAATAAATGTTCCACAAACTGTGAAGTGCTAAATCATAAGAAGTTAATGTTTTTATAATTTCGTTTTTCTTCTTCCAGGGAAATCTGATCAACCAAATTGTGATTGTGACCAGTTTCATTGTGCTAATGGGAAGTGCATTCCAGAAAGTTGGAAATGTAATAATATGAATGAATGTGGAGACAACTCAGACGAAGAAATCTGTGCCAAATCTAGTCCTCCGACAGCTGCTTCCTTTCAACCTTGTGCTTCAACAAATCAGTTCCGGTGTCTTTCTCGCTTCACCAAGCTTTACACTTGCCTTCCAGAATCTTTAAAATGTGATGGTAACATTGATTGTCTTGACCTGGTAGATGAAATAGACTGTGCTGTGCCAACATGTGGGCAGAAGTTAAATTACTTTTATGGTACTTTCAGTTCTCCCAACTATCCTGACTTCTATCCACCTGGAAGCAACTGCACCTGGCTGATAGACACTGGTGACCATCGCAAAGTAATTTTGCGGTTCACTGATTTTAAACTTGATGGTACAGGTTATGGAGACTATGTCAAAATATATGATGGATTAGAGGAGAATCCACGGAGGCTATTGCGTGTGCTAACAGCATTTGACTCTCATACTCCTCTCACAGTTGTTTCATCCTCAGGACAGATAAGAGTGCATTTTTGTGCTGACAAAGTGAATGCTGCAAGAGGATTCAATGCCACCTATCAAGTAGATGGCTTCTGCTTGCCCTGGGAAATCCCATGCGGTGGAAACTGGGGTTGCTACACTGAGCAGCAACGCTGTGATGGCTACTGGCACTGTCCAAATGGAAGGGATGAAACCAACTGCACCATGTGCCAAAAAGATGAGTTTCCCTGCTCTCGAAATGGTGTTTGCTATCCTCGTTCAGATCGCTGCAACTACCAGAATCATTGCCCTAATGGTTCAGATGAAAAAAATTGTTTCTTCTGCCAGCCAGGAAATTTTCATTGTAAAAATAACCGCTGTGTGTTTGAGAGCTGGGTTTGTGATTCTCAGGATGACTGTGGTGATGGCAGTGATGAAGAGAATTGCCCAGTCATTGTGCCTACTAGAGTAATAACTGCAGCTGTCATTGGGAGTCTCATTTGTGGATTGCTGCTTGTCATTGCGCTGGGATGTACTTGTAAATTGTACTCTCTCAGGATGTTTGAGCGAAGGTAAGTAGAACAGATGCACTTGAGAAGTTAAATTTTTAAAGTATTTTCATATCTTTTGTTAACTTGAAGCACGTTTATTGATGCATGTGATTTCTAAAGGCATTGTTCCTTCTATTTCTTCGACTCTAAAAAAAGAAGTTAGTTAAAAGGAAATAGGACTATTCTGATCACTTAACTACTGACAATTAAGCTTTCAGATCTTATGAAGAAAGGGGGGAAAAGCTGCCTTTCTGCAATTGAATATTTCAATTTCAATGTATGTAACAGCATGTTTATTCTATTGTAAACTATCTCATACCAGGATTAAACAGTCTTCAGTTTTTATAAAATAAGCATCTCTTATGGTATGTTTCATATTTAATGCATACTTTGGTTTGGGGTTTTTGTGGTTTTTTTTTATTTTGATTTTTTTGTTTGCTATTCTTGTTATATTGTAATTTATTGTTGGGTTGATTTTGTTCTTGTCTTATCTAGACAGACCCATAGGAATGACTGCAAGGACTTATTGTATATTCTTTGTCAATTAAATTTCAATTAACTTAAGAAAACTTCATTTCCAGAAATTTATTTCAGATTAATAATTTCTTGTAGTTTTAATATGTATGTACATCATAGTCTTATGTATTACAAAATTTCTTTTCTCTTTGGAAGATCATTTGAAACTCATTTGTCAAGAGTTGAAGCTGAACTATTAAGAAGGGAAGCTCCTCCATCCTATGGACAGTTAATTGCCCAGGGTTTAATTCCGCCAGTTGAAGACTTTCCTGTTTGTTCACCAAATCAGGTAAAAATATATATATGCATGTGTATACACACACACACACGTATACATATATAAACATAGCAAGCAGACTACTTAAAACTTAAGGAGACTGAAATAAAGATGTTTCAGCTTCCATCTACATTTTCATGTTCTATAGCATTTCCTTTTCTTCCTTTCAGGCTGATGCTGTTGTACTAAGGATTAGCTATTGGACAAAATCATGATAGGTAGCACTACAGTTTTCTGTTTCACTGTGTTGTGTGTGCCCAGTGGTATCTGAAGGATTGTGGAAGGGAGCTGAAGTGTTTGTAAACACTGAACTACAGTGTTTGTGAACAAAGTGTATGCACACACACGTTAAGTGTTTAATTGTGGGGGGAAAAAAGGTTATTTTGAAGAATATTCTGTATTTTTGCCATAATTCTCATTAGAAGAGGCAAATACAGACCTTATCCTGTAATTGAACAGATCAGTGAATATTTTCAGAATCATGGGCATCTGACATATCTGCTACTCTGGTATTTGAAAGCTGAATTATCAGGTGAGGCACTGTTCTCTTTGAGTAAGGACCCTCAATCAAAGGTGTTAATGTTCGTGTTACCTTACAATGTAAAAGTTAGGCAAGGTTTTAAGCAGAAAAATCCAGGCATACATTGTTCTACAGTTGAATAACTAGGAATTGTATACTGAATTTGGGAAATGTATGGTTTTGAACATATAATTTTAATAAGACAAGACCATTAAAGCATTTAAAAACTAGAATTAACTGAGTATGACAGGTTGGGGGAAAAAATCAAACTACACACCTCTGCTAGAGAGGACATTTAATTTAGCCTCTGTTCTAGGCAGCTCCACGGTAGTGAATCAAGAAAGATCACCTCTATTAAATCTTTCTGTAAGATTTCCTCTTTAAATCCTAAAGTTTTTGAGGCATGTTTCGATGTACTGTACTCTAAAACCCACAGTGACTGCTTTGTCTTGTTGGTAAGATTGTATGTAACAGATATTGCATACCTGCTGTACTGGGTCTGCACTGGATCTGTGAATGTGCTTTTAGGTAATCCATGTTACATATCTAGGTTATAATGCCTCATTTTAGACTTTGCCTTTATTTAGAGGTCTTTGATTTGGGTAGAAAAGTACCTTATGTACTTTATTGCTTTGTTATTCCTCTTCTGTCTTCCATCTGTATTCCCATTTCATTTTCCCATTTGTCATGTGCTTTCTAGATTATTTTTCAAGCCTGCTTTGTTTTTAAAATAGCTTCTTGCTATATACACCAGATCCTTAATGTTATAGATGCAACATTTTTTAATATTCAAGACTCTTCATTTAACCTCATGGTCATATGCTGATTTGCACAACAGTTGTCATTCTTTTATTAGAACAGCACCAACATACTGTCAACACTTCATCGTTGCGTGTGTTCTCATTTAGGCTTCAGTTCTGGAAAACCTGAGACTGGCAGTACGATCTCAGCTTGGATTTACCTCAATCAGACTTCCCATTGCTGGCAGATCAAGTAACATTTGGAATCGAATTTTTAATTTTGCAAGGTCACGTCATTCTGGATCATTGGCATTGGTCTCAGCTGATGGAGATGATGTTGCCAGCCAAAGTACTAGTAGAGAAGCTGAAAGAAATAATACTCACAGAAATCTGTTTTCAGTTGAATCTGATGATACAGACACAGAAAATGAAAGAAGAGACACAGCAGGAGCTGTCGGTGGTGTAGCTGCCACCTTGCCTCAGAAAGTTCCACCTGCAACAGCAATAGAAGCAACAGTTGGAGCATGTGGGAGTTCCTCTGCTCAGAGCGGCAGTGGCTGTAACACAGATGGTAGAAGAGAAGCAACGAGTGTGGAGCCACCAAGCACAAGTCCCGCTCGTCACCAGCTCACGAGCGCACTAAGTCGTATGACTCAAGGCTTACGATGGGTACGCTTTACTTTAGGGAGATCAAGCTCAGCCAATCAGAACCAAAGTCCTTTGAGACAGCTTGATAACGGGGTAAGTGGAAGAGAAGAGGATGATGATGTTGAAATGTTAATTCCAGTCTCTGATGTAGCATCAGACTTTGACATGAATGACTGTTCAAGACCTCTACTTGATCTCAGCTCAGATCAAGGACCAGGGCTTAGACAGCCTTACAGTGCAACACATCACAGTGTAAGGTCATGCAGTCGAGATGGTCCCTGTGAGAGCTGTGGCATCGTACACACTGCCCAGATACCTGACACTTGCTTAGAAGCAGCAGTGAAAAACGAAACTAGTGATGATGAGGCATTATTACTCTGCTAGGTACGGATTGTTTAGGAAAGATTGTGTACAAGTTGGAGCAATATCTGTCATTGTTTTGTACTTCACAGTTAAAACTAGTTTTTAGTTTAAAAAAAATCCAGGATATTAAGTTAAAACTATTTTAGCCTGTGTGGTTGATGAAACATTTCTTATACTGGATGACGTTATGGAACTATTAGAGTGAACATTTTAATGGCTATGAATACACAATGTGCGTATCCAGTATAATATGATTACTCTTTAAAGTGAAGTTATCCCAATTAGTTTTAAATTTAGTTTGTCCTGGTACTGTAGTTCAAACCAGAAACGTGGCTGCTGAAGACTTATTTGGCTGCCTGTTTAACCCCATATTAACAGGTGAATTTGTACAGAATTATTTTCCTTTAGGAATTGACTCTGTTGTATTATTGCCAACATACTTGTAACTTAATATACTAAATACTGGTAAGGATTGTAATGTAAAATATGTACTTTTCTTTGAGTTTATACAACACTTTGTCTAAATATTCTTGAATTTCATCATAATGTGAACTTATTTAAAGGGAGGAGAAACTTTTTCAAGGAGCATTCTTTTCTTTTCAGAAGTACAAAATGCAATGATTTGTGAAACTTGGATATTCTAGATAAACTGATGGCAAAAGCTCTTATTAATTAGCACTGACTTTCCTAAACTGCAGTCTAATATGGTACAGCCAAATAGTATATAAAATCCCCAGTTTTTAGTCTTTTCGATTTGAAGTAAAAAGGGGCCGAAGATATTACAATATGTGTTAGTTCTTTAATTATCCCACATGTACAAATACACTACAGAATAAGTTCCAACTGGTAATAGATCTTTCCCTAATACCGTAGGGTATGAAGCTTGTTTGGACTCAAGGGATTTGCACTAAAATCATATTAAGGTCTCTAATGAGCTTAGTGCACAAGCACTATCACTTTAAGTACTATTATTATCTAATATTGCAATGGCTATATATTTCCATGGCTCTTTTCTTGGGGTGTTGCATTTTTGTTGCAATTGAATTTGCTTTACTAATTCCCTATTTATTCATTGTATTTAAAAACTGGTTTACTTGGTTACAGACTGGTTGTTTTAAAAAAAGCAATCCTTTTTAGTGTATTTTTTTATATTACATAATGGAGCAAAACAGATCAGTGGTAAAGAGCTCGTAACTTCCTATTTTGTGATAAGGAGGTTTATATGTGGCTACTAGCATAACAAGAATTTACACCTTTTTCAAAACAAAAATGTCAACTACTGTTTTATTTATTCTTTGCCAGTCTGTTTTAGTAGGCTTAAAGAACCAGTATGAAGTGTATTTGTGTGTGATTGTATGCTATTTATTAAATTTTAAATACTTTGTTGAATGTCATTTTAAAGCATGTTTAAAGTCTTGTGCATTTCTGTCGTGTTATGCTGTCAGGCAGAACTGACTAAAATGTTTTAATATGTATCAAAATTAAATTGAATTTTTGTTAAGTTTTTGAGGTACTTTTAAAGATAAATCCAAGGTCTGTCTGGCTTTTTATTTTACTTTTTTCAAATCCTCATCTCTGAAGTACAAATCACATGCAGAAAAAAACCCAAATAATTGAATGGATTCCAAAGTGTATATATCTTCTCCCTCTTCTCTTCATTCACAGACACTGGGATGAGAAAACGAAACAGATTTACTATCTGGTTGATTTTATTCGTGAGAGTTAGCAGGTAAACTCTGAGTTCAGAACACAATTATGTAGATTTGTGCTTTTGAGGAACCTTATGTGCAATACAGTTGTAAAACATTTTATGACCCATGTGGTTTCAAGTTTAACATCACACCGGTACCAGATTGGGTACAGATTGGCCCATAATTACACATACCCAAGTAAAAGTCATCAATGGCCATTTTTATTCACATTGAATAATATCTAAATCTGTGGGTAATCTTTTGTCTGATTTCAGTGGCATTGCTTATAGAGCAGGCAACTTTGCAATATGAACATGGTATCACACCCTGAAATATATGTGAACAGTATGTCCTGGTATGAAATACTGGGTTTTTAAACGTTCCTAACTAATTGTCATTAGAAAGTGGTTATGGAAATGTTTATCCCTCAGGCAAATGCATTTTGAAAAAGTCTTCACAGAATACCTTTGGTGTTAAACGCACACATAGTGATCTAAATTTGTTCCATTAGATGACCCAAACAGCATGTACCTATGGACTCCATTTTGCAGATGTAAAAGGAACACCTTTGATTTGTTTTAAAGGAGAAATGCTACACATTTAACTGAGAAATTGGATTGGATTGAGAATTGGAAAATTGTAAATAAAATTCATGTTTGTATGAGGCTAATTTGGTGTGGTGATTGTTTTTCTTAGTGATTTTAACGGGGGTAATCCTTTTTGCTTTTGATTTATATATTAGTAAATGGGGTTTGGGGTTTTTTGTTTGGCTGGTTTGTTTTTCTGAGACATATTAAATCTCATTACTTCATTTCTTTTTAATCTGGAGAGCTTGAGTTGGTGTGTTTTTTAAATGATTTTTGATTCAGTTGCTCCAATGATGGGACATTCTGAACAGAAGTCAGAATGATTCACTGTGGAATTACCTTATTTTCTGTAATAAAACACTTTCATCTAAAAGCTTTGAAGAATATAGGTTATTGTGAAGCGAGTTTTCTCATGTAAAGCTTTCTAAGCATGGAAGGAGTTTGTTCCTTTTCACATATCATACTTTTCTTGTCGTTTGATTTGCGTTGAAACATGGCCTCACTGAGCTTCTGATGTTGCAAGGGCTTGATTTTTCTCCCAAAAGCAAGTCCATTTTCAGTATAAGATGAGCAAGTATTGCTGATGGCTCTTCTTTCAGAACAAGTTCACAGTGAGGATGCTGGAATTAGTATTATTAGTATCTTGTGTTCCACTTCCTATCCAAATGCCAATGTAAGAATTTTGTGGCAAAGCTTGATCCAGTCGAGGTCAAGTTTGTGACACAAATAGCATTTCAGTGAGTCTTTAAATACTCACCACAGGTGAAAGTTAATCATGGCTTTTTCTGTTGGGATGAGTTTTTGATTCCTTTCTGAAGAGTGTGTACTGGCCTGTTTCATTCTCCTGCAGCTATTGCCCTGCTGCAGTTGTCCTGAGGAAGTACTGCATGTTTCCTATAAGTCTTGTTTTAAGTCAACACCTTTAATCTTCATGTAGTTGTAGTGAGGCTTTTTGTGGAGTGTATTTTATTGGTTTGTGGGGATTTTTTGGCTGTATCTCTTCTCTCCTATGGGTTTCTGAAAGTAATCAGTTGATGACTTAAATCCTCTAGGACATTAGATACAATTCAGTTGCCCAAAATTGGGTATTTTCTGAAAGGACAAGGGAGAAACCTGTTTTGTCTCTTTGCCAAGTCACTGAAAGTACAGACAGGTAAGCAGATTGATCGTAAAATTTCCCTTCGATCCTCTTTTGGATTTGACTACTGTAGTTAGCTTTCCCTCATCAATGTAAATTTAAGTACGTAATTATTTGATTTGAGAGGTTTTCTAGCACAACATTCCTTTCATGTCAATATATTTGTCTAGTTGAGGCTTCCATTCACGTCCTGTACTACACTATGGTAGTATGCAGTATTCATTGAACTGAAGCATTATCTAACAATTCAGATAGACAAGAGTTCATCACTGATGGTGGAAATGACTGAAGTAGCTCTATACGCAATGTAGGTTAGTGATTCCTAATTTTGCATAAAGAAGGGACATTTGGGGAAAGCCAGCATTAACAAAACATAGCAAATGTTTGTGAAAATCTAGGCACAAATTAATGTTTGTAATATTTACACACATACTGAAGTCTGGCAGAAGAATTTAACTTTCAGCATTTTGCAGCATATTGTCAAAGGGCCAAATAAAAGATTCAGTAGGAAATAGTTCACTTGAATTCATTTCAGAATGTTGTTCCACATTGCAGTCACCATCTATGCTGTTTGTGCAGGAAGGAAAGGGATGGAACACAGAAGGCAAATAAGAAGAAAAGATGAATCACTGTTTTGAATTTGAATGATGGGAGAGTTGTAATAAAATGGATTAGAAACTCTGAAGTTATATAATTACAATCGATTGCATGGTGCAGAGGTGTTTTTCTTTAGATAACCCATTATAGGGGGACCACACCCAGCTCATTCTATTCTCCCTTCCCCTCTCCCACCCCAGGGATTAAAAAAAAAAAAAAAAAAAAANAATCAAGAATGTCTAAGAGAAGAAAAGGGGGGGGTTCTGGTTCAAGGTGTACTTACTAACAAATAAAAATGGTTGCTGGGGCCTTTTTTAAGGACTAAGGAAATGATCCCTGAAATAAGTATATAGTGCTCATATTACCTAACGGGGAGGTATCTGAACCCAGAGCAGAAATCTGAGATTTTGTCACAGCATTGTTGACTTGTGGTGTTACAGAGGAAAGGCAGAATAATTAGTAGAGCTTCATTTGTACCTTTGCAACCGGTCATGCATCTAAAGGTATGTCAACAGAAATGCAGAAATAAGTTTTAGCTTTTTCTCCAGATGTAACTGAGAAAAAAACAGTTGGTAAAATTTGTTTTAAACCTATCTGTGGTCAGTTAAGAAGGACCTTTGACAGGCATGGTTAAAGGAATTACATGCTGAGCAATAATGTCATGTGGCATGAAATTATCCCCCTGGTCTGTTGGGGTCAGCTGTCCCAGCTGCATCCCCTCTCAACTTCTTGTGCACCCCCAGCCTACTGTCTGGGGGGTTAGTGTGGGGAATAGAAAAGGCCTTGACTCTGTAAGTGTTGCTCAGCTGTGACTGGAACATCCCTGTTTTCAGCACAAATTCAAAATATAGCCCTATAGTAGCTGCCATGAAGAAAACTAGCTCTCTCGTAGACCAAACCAGTACAGCAGTGCAGAGTCAGCCCTTGATTACAGAGCAAAGATTTGTTTTAAACTGTGTGACGAAAAGGATAAAAAGAGTAAATATTTTATGAATGAGTGAAGGTTGCAAAGCCAACCAGGAACCAGAAGCCTTTTTGCAGCAGCAACATGTATTCATAAATATGGAGCCATTTGTCTTCTCATAGTATTATAAAGATTATTTCTGTCCCTTAGGTGGTATCTGAAGCCGTTCTTTCCAGGGACAGCTGACCCTGTGAAATATCAAATATTTGTCAAAGGTATGTAAATGCAGCCTGTGTGAGATTATCTTGTTGGTCCAAACGGACTAAATAAAATGACTGCTTAGACTGGATCTCATTATCTACTGACAACCTATTCAATGTGTTCAAAACCACCTGTGACCTGTGGGGTAAGTTCAGTTTTCCTAAGCATCGTTTTTTAATACCGGACACTCAATTACCCTGCTGGTTTATGGGACAGGCAGCTCTGAGTGGGTATGAAGTTACAGGTAGGAAGACTTAGGGACTGAAGAGGAGGATCCACAAAGTCTGAATTATCTAGGAAGAAACCAGAGGATGGGAAACAGAGCTTTTAGGTGTCAAAGTCATGTCAGCTCTTTTCTGCTCATTCGGCATCACACAGCTGCCCTGGGAGCTTTGGGGCATTTCACTTGGCTGTTCTTGTTCTCTGCTCTGCTTTTCCAAGGGAGTTTTGACCTTTTCTGTTGCTATCTGATGTGATGAATCCCAGTGGATCTCTGTCAAACTGCATGAAGGTGAGGCATAAGACAAGACAATTTGGGATGAGCAGATACAAAGGCAAACTTCTGGTACTGGTTTCCTACCCCCTGGGAGAGAAAGAACAAAGCTGACATGCTGATGAGAATGTGTTTTCCAAATCTAGTGTCATTTTTGTCTTTTTGGTAGTGTATGTGTGTACCTTCTCATGGCCCTCAGAGACAACGTTCCATCTTCGGAAGTGATTGCCACTGAACTGGAAGAGGCGAGTGGATGAAGATGCTATTGCTCAGCAGAATCAGGGACATGCTTGAGCAGTGTTATTGCTGAGTATGCAAACCCTGGGTTATTGGAGGGTAGAAGCAGTAAAAGCCTGGAGAACCAGGTGCCTCTGGAATGGGGTAGAGTAGGGTATTTCCACTTCTGCTGCAAGCTTTTAGCTCGTTTTCTAGCCCTCATAATTTTGCTTTCCATCCTCTTTTTCCTGGTCTATATTTTGAAAGACACAAGCTGTCTTGCAGCTGGGGTCTTGCCAACTATGTGTGAAACCTGCTGCAGAAGCCTTGCCTTTCCCTTTCCCCTGGATCTCACTGCCCAGTGGCAGGCTCCATCACCCCAGCCCGTGGGAAGGGCACGAGGTGGCACTGGGGAAGGGGATGGGAGGGCTGTGTGTTTAGGTCCTGAGGAGTGTGTCACCCTAATCATCTGAGCAACAGCTGAGGTGCGGTTCCTGATGGCTGGTATCCTCCAGCTGTGTCTCAGCCCCATAATAGCAGCGTGGACTCCACTGTAGCAGCCTGTGGGGGCTCAGCTGAGATGGGTGCAACACTTGGACCACCACAGCCCTGTGCTCTCCTGGGCCTCTCTGTGCAGGCAGGACTCACAGGCTCCCTGGACACTGCTGCTGGGAGCTCAGGTCACCCTTGGGCTCTCTGAATACTTCTGTGGAGAGCACAGGTCACCCTTGGTTTCCTCAAACTCCATTGCAAAGAGCTTGGGTCACCTTTGGGCACCATAAGCTGATGTATGGCAACATTATCAAAACAGCTCAGCATGCCTCAAACCCCAGAGTATACAGGGCAGGCTGGAGCAAGTGCCATAAGAACCCAGCAGGATCCTCCTAAAAGCCTAGCCTTGCTTTGTCCATGCAAAGGATCTGGAGCATAACGGGTCCAAAGCTAACTCTGCTACCAACCTGTATGTTGGCTCACTGCCTTGCTGGACATTGGGCCTCCACTGGAGGTGGTAGGTGGAGCTGCAAAAGGGTCAATGGGTCTGATGTCTATTTAAAGAGCACTCTGTGATGCGTGTTTAGGGCCATTTGGAGATTACTGCTGCTCTGGGAAGAGAGTGGGCAGTGAAATACTCTCAGGCAAGAGCAACTTCTGAGCTGAGGCCTAAAGCTCACCTTCTAGGGTCCCATGCCACACCAAAACCTGGCTAAGCAGAGACTTTTGATCAAGGGGGGAAAGGTAGTGAATGATGACTGCTCAGTGGTGGCTGATGTGTACGTGGAAGATGGAGTGGTGCAGCAAGTGGGACCGAACCTAAACCCTGAGCCACTGACTGGACTCGTTGTGCTGGATGCGACCAACAAGCTGGTGATCCCTGGTGGCATCGATACTCATACACACATGCAGTTCCCTTTTATGGGTAGCAGGTCAAAAGATGACTTCTATACAGGAACCAAGGTGGGTGCATGTATGTGTCTATGTGTGCATCTAGGCTTTCTCAGAAAGGAGTATCTGCTGGTTATTCAATATTACTTCTAAAAGAGAGAATAGAGTGTAAAGCAAGCACAGGGAATTGTTAATGTCCCTTGTTTGAGACATTGTAATAAGCAGTTTGGTTACTCTGACATCTACTTTCAACCAGTATGTTATTTTGGCTCTTTCAGAGACTTTTCTGGCTGCAAGAGGCAAGTGCTAAGCAGAGGCATTGTAGCTGGTGATTGCCAGGCAGGCTACAGCTTGCATTGGTAAATTCAACAAGCTTCATAGTTTTCTGAGCAAAGGTTAACTAAAGCAACAGTTTAACCCCCTAGTGCCTTGGGAGCATTTCTGTGGTAATCTGATCTTTCTTCTCTGTTATCATGAGACAATACAATGTATTCTACTGCCATTATTATAGGTGGAGCATGGTTTGTTTGTGTTTTTGTTTCACTTTTCCCTAGCTTTTAGATGATCTTATTACATTCCCTGTATTAGCAGCGTATCAGTTTTAGTATTAAGAGTATTATGCGCCACCTCCATACAGTAAAAATTCTAGTACAGAGCTCTCTAAAATTTGCAAGGTACTTTTCTAAGAGCTTTGCTATGGAGATTGAAATCTGTTGCACATAGTAGGTATCTACTTGTCTTGTAGACATCACAAAAGGAGTCAAACAAATGCAACTTGAAGGCAGGTAATGATTTTGCTTGACAAGAGAAAACATGTAAATGAAACAGCAACGACTGCAGCTTTCCTTTAAGATGCCTCCTTAACGTCTAAGTGATCTCATTCTTAAAATGCCTCCATCGACTTTAAGGAGAACCAAAGATGCAGACTCACTCAGATGTATGTGCCTACACATGAAATCCCAAAGTAGGGGAGATGAATTGTGTGCTAACTAGCAAAAAAAGTAGTATTTTTTTGAATACCTTTTTGAGGCACTGCACAGAGAAGCTGCAAAACACAGAATGCATACGCAAAACAGGATGTCCAGAGAGTCACTTTGCTGCCTAAAAAAAGATTCTTTATCCAGCTTAGTGATTGGATGTGAAAGAGTTAGATATTGTGGACCTTCTTAACACAGGTCAAAGTGTGGCAGATGTTCAGAGCTGCTTACTGAAGGTCATCGTCTGACAAATAATTTGGCAGGAGAATCAGGAAGACAGAGTTGTGTTCCAACTATTATGAAATATGCTACAATGATCAGCTAAGGTTTACCCATTTGGCTGAATAAACAAAGGCATAGAAAACCTCCTTTTACAAAGAGGGGAAAAAAGATGTTGCAGGAAAAAATAGATTGAGTGTAGTTGTGGAAACCATGATTCTTTTTTTTTTTTTTTTTTTTTAANTTAAACTGTGTAAATATTCTTTGTTTAACAAATAAGAAGCAATCTGTTTTATTAAAAAAGAATTGACAGTTTGAAAAACTTCTCTTGGAGAAAATGTTTTGGTGAATTCATCCCAGAGTCACAAATGTTTACATCACTCCCCAAATGTCTTTTTTTTCAAAGCCTATTGACATTTTTACTATCTTGCTTCTGAAATAGTGGGAGGTGCCACTGCGCAGGCTGGATGATCTTTAAGGTCCCTTCCAACTCTGACAATTCTACAATTCTATGATTGCTAAGTGAAGGCACTGACTGATCTTTAAATAGGAAGGGTAATACAGCATGAAGTTGAACTGTGTTTATTTTGATCAGACTTGGCTGAACTTATTGTGCAAAGGGGTATTGTTTAGGCTAATAGAGAAGATTTCTCTGACTATAGCTAAGGAATTTTTATATTGGGTCAGTTTCTGTTAGCTGAGTATCTGGTTTCTGAGAGTGACTAGCAAAGAACCTTCAAAGGAAAAAAAGCAATAATGCAATTGTCCTTAAGACAGAGTGAAAATTATTAGGAAAAAAAGCATGTAATAAGATATATAAAATAAGATTTTTTTTTTATGTGTAAATATTTATATGAAAGATGTGCCTCATTCTGTTTAAAAACCCGTAACAGTTTTATTAAATGATACCCTGTCAATAATAAGAATAATTTTAAAACAGTTCAGAAACCCTTCTGGCATTAGACAAGAGTTTGGGGATTTTCACACTGGATTTTCAAACTGAACCTGTTGGGGTTTTTTGATGTATATCTGTCCCTAAATATTTTCTTGTTAGACAGGGTTGTTTTTATCTGAGGTAGACATAGATTCTGAGGAAGCGTTTCTCAAGATCATTTATATGGTCTTCTGGTGCTCTTCCTTCTCTGTGATCCCATGGGCTTAAGGAAACCCACTGATTCATGAATGCTGCACTCATCTCCATGTCTTAATAAGATCTTGTACATGTGTGAAAATTTCTTCCATCTGAGAGTTTTTTCATGATTCTCCTGAATATCTATTTGAGAACATCCTTCTCAAAGGAGGTAAAATTAATCTCCACAATCATTTTGCAAGTTTAAACTTTACTCAAGGAAACTTTTAAGTGGACTTTGACTGTTCAGTGTATCAAGATTAATTGCTGCACAGGGAATTGGAGAGAGTGAGAGGAAATTTGTATTCTCTCTGATTGCTAAATATTAACTTATACTTTCAGGCTGCTATAGCAGGAGGAACCACTATGATTATCGACTTTGCCATCCCTCAGAAAGGTTGTTCTCTTATTGAAGCCTTTGACACATGGAAAAACTGGGCAGACCCCAAAGTCTGTTGTGATTATTCACTGCATGTGGCAGTTACGTGGTGGAGCAACAAGGTAAACACAACAGCTAATTTTCAATTCTATACATTTTTACTTCATTTGCTTTGAATTAATTCTCAGATGCTGAATATAGCTTTCTGGTAGTGTAATAGTACTTCTGTGAGTAAAAACTACATTTGAAATTGTCCACACTTGTTGCAGATTAGTGTTTTAGATCACTTAAAGAATTTGTAGAAGTGCAATTTAACAGTTTGATGACAAGGTTCAGTCTTATTTCTTACTGCACGGAGGAAATATACAAGGGAAAATCAAGTCAAAATCAGATGGAGAGATTTGCACAGAGCCCAGAGATGTGAAATGGCAAAGGAGACCCTCCCTTTGAGTCACAAGGTTAAGAATGGACCTGGTTGCTTTCTAAACTCCTCAGAGAGGAGTCTAGGTGTAGTGAGATCCATCCCTAGTCCCAGACTTGGTCAATGGTTTGTGGCTGAGGGATTATATGCATTTGTGGCTAAGGGATTATATGTGTTAACTCAATTCTTTATATAATTTAGCTAGATTTTCAAAGTTTCAGCATGCTTATGCCCAACTCACTTATCTTCTGTCTGGGCATCCAATGATAGCTCACTCTGAAGACTGAATCTTACATTTCTCAAAACAAAGCCTCAAGCATAAGGTTTTATAAAAAATAAATAATTTATATAAAGTGGTACAGTAGCAGGGTCAGCTCACACAGGGAGTCCTCGAAAAGGGTTCCTTGAAAAAAAAAAGGAAGTAAGGAAGGACAAAGAAATCCCTGGGCAGTTATACCCTTACAGACTATTCACTTACCCCTCATGTGACAGTTTTGTCCAATAGTGTTATTTGGGTCTGGGGTCGTCTTGTTGTTCATTGGGTCAAAAAAATTATTCTGGTCTGACATCTGACACCTTCTTGAATTCCTTCACTGCCTCCAGACGGGCTGTTATCTTGTCTAGTGGCAGCTGCTGTTGATGGCTGTAGCCTTGAAGCCTCCTTATCTTCTGCTTTACACAGGTTCTGGAGGCCCTGTTTTGACTAAGTAGGTACATGTTCAGTAAATCTAAGTGGAAAACTACAACTTGCAGCCAAAGACATCAGCAAATCTAGCAACTCATGCTAAGTAAAGCTCAGCAAACAGTATGCTAAATCACACAACGTTATAACTCTGATTCATTCTATTTAAAACAACTAATATCTCTTAATATTGAAAGGTGTCCCTGCTCAAGGGGAGAGTTCCTTTTGTGCAGTCCAGTTGCTGTCCAGGCAGAATTCAAATTAGGCTCATCCACTGATCTGTCACTGATAAAAGGTCTTGTTGCTGGAAATCACTGTTGTGCAGACACACATCCTTAGTAGAGTGAACTCTGAGGACTCAGTCTGTCATATCAAATTTATGGGATAAAGTCATTGGCTCATAATCAAATTGCATACAATGGGGAAGGTATGCATGAGACTCCTTGTACTCACAACTTTCTTTGTTCACTCTGCTCCTTTGTGGGTTTCCTAAAGAAATTCTTTGCCCAGCTGCAGCTCAAGCCTTTATCTCCTTTGAAGCCTGTTCTAAAGTGCTGCTGGTTTGGTTAAGGCAGGTTGAATGCATCTGTTACAAAGACCTTCTACAAGTACATGTGTTTGAAAAAAAATCAAAGAAAGTCTGCAAATAACTTGTGTCTCTGGATAATACCACACAAAGTTAAATGAAAAGGAAGCAGTTATGCAAGACCAAGACCAGGCAGAAGACTGATATTTCATGCCCTTCTAATTAGCTATCACCTCCTCAGTATTTAAAATGTTAATTAAAAACATACATTCTTTACAATGCCTTCTTTTAGACATAGTGGTTTGTGAAGAAAAAAATAAATATCAGAGCCAGGCCTTTATGTCAGGTATTTATTTGTTTAATAATTTCCACTCAAGATATGTTCCCATCCCTCCTCTGGCTAAGTCCAGAAAATTTCCTTGAGTTCAATTTCTCATCTTTGTTGGACAGATCCATCCAGATTATTAAACAGAAGATGAAAATTAATGTTTTCCCTTTTGAATCCTAACAAAATTGTAGTAGAGTCACAGATCCACATAATTACTGTCACCATCATTTTGCTTGGAAAGGAAAAACAAAGTTAGGTAATGCGTAGTTCCAGCTAACCATCTCTACAAGGAAGCTTTGGGCTAAGATCAACACCTTTCTTCCTTTATTTGGGACATAATGTTTTGCTAAGCTTCACAGACCTTAGGAGAAGCAGGGAATCCTATCAAGGAGTGCATTCAAGAAAAAAAGGAGGCTTGCATCTAGAGTGTGAGCCTTTTTTGGTTTGGTTTTTTTTGGCAACAAAATGTTTCAAAGGTCTGTGTGTTATTTAAAGTCAAGATAAAGCTCTATGAGATAAAATCTTTTTAGTCACTCTTTGCCAGAAACTGAAACTTGTTACAATCCAGTTTTGAAAAATCTATTTTGCATCATTCTCTATACTGTATAGGTTAGATACATTGATTATAATATTGGACTGAGTGTCTTCAACATCAGGAGGATTATGTGGAATAAAATTCTGCTTTGCTATCTTTTTTAAAAAGCATTCCCTTTGTGCAATTAACTTGTGCCTCCTATATCTGCACTGCAGTGGTACTGGTTTATATACTTGAGAATCAATTTGGTACTAGAAGAATAGCATCAATCAGTCTTTAAATATGTGACTTGGACTGCGTGGGTTAAGTAGTTGTGTGATGGGTGAGTAAAGGCTCACCCTTAATATTTACAGTTTCTTTACACAAATTTATTAACAGGTAAAATATAATATTTCTGGGTTTTGAAAATTTCTAATTGCCTTTCAGGTGAAGGAGGAAATGAAAAGTCTTGTTCAAAACAAAGGAGTTAACTCCTTCAAGATGTTTATGGCCTATAAAGATATGTACATGATCAATGATGAGGAGCTATATGCAGCCTTTTCCTGCTGTAAGGAACTTGGAGCAGTTGCTCAAGTCCATGCAGAGAATGGAGAGCTCATTGCACAGGTAGGTGTTTCATATTTTGTCCATTGAAGTCAGAAATATAAATGGTCCTGTTACCTAAGTAGTTCAATAGATGTTTTAGTACCATCATTGTATCACAGAGAAAGGCTTTTCTACGCTATTTCACTTACAAGGAACTGAAGAAAAACATCTTGTCCAAGATCCTATATGATGCTTGTAATAGGCTAAGAAATTGTAACCTGGAGTCCTGACTTCAGGGTAGAGAGGGGGCAAATGATCCTTTTATAATTACAGTTATACTTGCAGTATAATATACTTACAATATAGTATATATATTTGGCTGACCAAGAAAGCAACAGTCGGGGCCTGACTATTGACCAAGTTAAAAGGGGAACACTTGACTGAGGATTCAGATGTGTATCTTTGTCTCTACTAAAGATTTCTTTTTTTTTCTCTCTCCAGTGAGGGGTTAGTGAGGGGTCCAATTATCCCTGCAAGCCAGTGGATTGTGTTCTCTGAAAGTCACTTAGGTATTCTGAGACCTGTGTTTACCGAGAGGCATAGTGGATTTCAGACAATGCAACAACTTCCCTTGAAAAACAATCGTAATTACCTTGGTTTTTTTTTTTTCCTCAAACTATCTGCAGTGGCTGGTTTAGGATACATTTGGCTGGCAGCATGTTCACAACACTGTGGTTCCACTTTAACTGATTGTTTCTGTGTGGTGTTCAGGGTGCAAAGAAGATGCTGGCAATGGGAATAACTGGCCCTGAGGGGCATGAGATGTGTCGTCCTGAAGAAGTGGAAGCTGAAGCTACACAAAGAGCAATTACCATAGCAAATGCCGTAAACTGCCCCCTTTTTGTAGTCCATGTGATGAGTAAATCTGCAGCAAGGGTGATAAGTAATGCACGAAGAGAAGGTAAGAGTTCTAACTCTTTTATAAAAGCTTGGGCAATGGCATTGGAGGAAGAGTTATGGAAGATCAAATAGAGTATCAGTGTCTACTTATCATAGGTGCTGCAACTGTCACAGCACAGGTGAATTTCTTGGTGTGGGATGTCTAAACTCTCTGTGTGTGTATTGTGGTGCTGTGTGTGGAAGAACAGCAATTGGGGTTGAGACTTTCATTTCCCCCCCGAATTTTTTTCCTTCTTCTTGTACCTCCAAAGTCAGAGATGGCCAGGATAACTTCATTGCATTAAAAATTATGTGACCAGTCCAAGACAATATAGGCTCTGCTATTCTCTTTCCTTGAGTCTTCAATCCTTGACCAGCTGTTTGGATGAGAAATTCTACAACAGAGATCACAGAGTGTTTTTGCGGACAGTGCTGTGACATGATTAGGACTCTCCTATTCATTAGGCACTGTTGTGGTTTAGGCCCAGCTGGCAAGAAATCACCATGCAGCCACTCACTCACTCCTTGTCCCTGGTGGACAGGGAGGAGACAATACCACAAAAGACTTAAGGGCTGAGAAAGGACAGGGGGGGCTCACTCACCGGTTATGGTCACAGACAAAAGATAGACTAGCCTTGGGGGAAAATCATCAGTTTAATTTGTTGCCTGTCAAATCGGAGTAGGATAATGAGAAATAGAACTATAGATAAGTCTTACACAAAGGATATAGCCTATTAGTGTCACAAAGCAGAGTATGAGACCTTGACGAAAGTGCAGTCAAAACGTGTGCTAATATAGATGGATATGTTTATGTGGAATATGTGTTATGACTTCTAGTAAGACTTACCAGTAATTCGAGTTTATAAAAGAACCTACAAGAATATTTTTACTAGCACAGCTTCTGGTACTCTGCTATATTAAATTCCTCCACTAGGTGGTAGTGCTGCTGGTGATGTGGATTACATCTCTCAGCATATGCTCATTTGTGAGTTCATAGATGTGGTGTCAACATTAACTACAAGAACCTGTAATAACAGTTAAAATATCCAGATTAAAGATTAAACACTAGCTGGAAACACAAGACAGCTAAGATACGAGGTGGTGTTTTATAACACACTATTCATGTAAAAAATTCTTCACTGATAGTAAATACTGTAAAATCTTGCTAGGCATGTGTTGTGTGTTGTAAGAATAATCTGTGGCGCTAGTTTGATAACAGCCTTGACATACATATGTGCTTCTTGGAAATGTAAAAGAAAAATTTGGTATGGCTTATGCTTATTGTGGTGCAAACTGGATTTTATAGCTCTCTGGGTTGATGCAGGAAGAATCACCATTGCTTGCATTTGTGTAACATCTCTCCAGAATTAATTTCTATTTGCATGGAAGTACACTATTTAGGAAACAGAAATCTGGGCTTGATTAAAAACTTCCAAAAGATAGTTAGTCCACCATAAAGTCACAGCAATTACAGATTTAATGAAAATGATCTGTATAAATTCTGTCAGAGAGAAGTACATTGTTGGGAGTTTCAGTAAAAATTATTTTTTATTCTACTCTAGTGCAATTTATTCAACTTTTAAAGATTATTTCTCCATCTCTTGATCCTAGCATATTGCTAGATACAAAGGTGAAATTTTTCATGTTCCTTTCCAAGCACTTAGCATGAAGTACAGTGTGTGGGTACATACTCACCTCAGCCCATGTCAGAGGAAGATTGATATCCCTTCCTATTCCATACTGACCTCAGAAGGGGAGAGACTGATCTTCAGTGAACATAATCTATTTTCTGGGTGATAGTGTGATACCAGAACTGAGGCATTGCTTCTCAAATTCTGTGGGATGGTGATTTGCCTAGTCAAAAACGTAAGTCAGAGACCATTTCTTCTGACTCTCATTTAGCTATACAAGGTGAAAAACAATATTAGAGCTAGAGATCAAAGGCCTAATACAGTTTGCTGAAGGCAGTAAGACAGTCTCTGTGTGCATGACAGTCTGTTTCCTTTGAGTGGGAAAACAAAGAGGATCCTTTTCCTACTACAGTGCAAAGTCTTGCCTACAAATACAAGACAAAATTGTGGAGCACTGGTGACAAGCAGTGTAGCTCCCTCTCTGTTATCACTCCCTGGTGTAAGCTTACCAGGCTAAATTAACATGACTTTGTCACCCATTCCTTTAACCAGTAATGTCAATGGGGAAGCAAGATTAATAAAATGTGATTTAAGGGTATATGATTTATACTGCCTTCTACTTGAAAATATTTTCCTCCTAAGTGTCCTGAAGGCTAGAGATCATGTCCTTTTGCCCATTAATTCAAGAAGCACTTGGACAAAGGTCTTAGACATATAGTGTGACTCTGGGGTTGTCCTTTGCCTAAATAGGAGTTGGACTCGATGATCATTGTGAGTCCCTTCCAACTTGGGATATTCTGTGATTTAACTATGCTGTTATAGCTAATGAAATAAGACTTCCTGGTGCAGAATCTTACTAAAAAGTCGATTTATTTTGTTGTTGTTGTTTTTTTTTTAAAAGTTTTCTCCCTTTTAAAAAAGTGCATACAAAAATATGTGCTTGGTCACATTATGGGAAGCTTGATTAGACTTACAAAGTTAGTACATGCTACCATCAGTCATGAGTTAGGAAGGGCATGTTCATAGCCGTGGCTATACAGACTCTCAAGCTGATTCTGAGCACAGGAACGCAACTAAAAATCATCAACCTTCTATCTGGCTCCTGCAGGACAGTTCAGGTCCAGACTGTAGATGCTATAATTGACACAATGTTATGCATGATTCAACAAACCCTGCCTTGCAGTTCTGCTCCTTTCGGATCACAGCTGGTCAGTGAGTATCTTTGCTCCGTATGACCTTATTTGAAGTGCTCCTGAAACTTTAACTAGAATAAGTACACAAGGACCAGTTTTTCAAGCCAGTAAATATTGGTTGCTCTTTCTCAAAATTATAGCCCTTTTTGAGTTTTGATAGGTGGTAAAATAAATTACAATTGCGTGGTGTTTTTTGTTATAAAGTAATTCATGTGAAAATAGTTCTTGGCAGCTAGTTTGGGCATCAGATGAAGTCACCCAATTCACAGCTATTTTCCCAGCAGCTCAGAGAGATCAGAAAGACCGAACAGCACAACACTTTCTGCTTATTGTTTTTACTGAATGCAGGAAAACATAACAAATGGAAAGACCTGATTTATTACTACCTTACTCCACTTTTATGCCTATAGACAGAAACCCCAATTCAGCTAGAAGAATCTTAATGCAGAATTTCCTTGTTGTCAATCAAGCTAAAAGATCCTTAATGCAGAATTTCTTTATTTAGATTAAAGCAGTATCTTGATATTATTGTACCTTTCACTTTGGATAGTCATGGTCCAAATGAAAGGCAAGAAGTTTTTTGCTCAGTCAGCAGAAGTGTCCAGAGGTAGTCAGTGGAATCTGCAGTATTCAGAATCAAAATCACTTGAGGCAATATCTTGTACTCCTTCCCTCTCGTGGGAACAAGGAGAGTTGCATAGGTCAAATTCTGACTGCAGAAATACTGTCATCAACTGAGGTTTTAGTTTTGAAAATAAGATGCAAAAACCAGCAGATAATCGCTTAAATCGCTATTTCAAGTCCAACAAATGATAGTGGTCTGTTCTCCCTCTGAGCCCAAGTGCAAATTGGTAGATAAGTGGGACTTGGAGCTTAAAATGCTCCAAGCCAAAGCGTCGATGTAAGACTTGCATGTTCAGCATGTCAGAGTATGCTGAGGTGGTTACATAAAATTAATAATGCTAACAGGGACTCTTTAGGTCATGGAAGAATTTATATTATATAGTACTTGTACAGTACAGTAATGTCAGAGCAGGTCTTGAAACCTTGTAGAAATAACTGTGGGGTTTAAATTGTCTGATGCCTTTTTTCAAGTCTAGCACAGAAGATTTAGGGAATGGCAGTACTGCAGTGGGAAACATATTGTGAATTGAGTTCCTCAGTAGCAGTCCTCAGCTGTTAGTGTTAGCATTTACAGTCCAGTAGCTCACAAGAGGTACCAGAATCTAATGTACAAAGAGAAATCTGCAAAGGTTTGCTTTGTTTTCCCAACGGTGCTATGTGTGACTTACATGTGACTTACCAAGAAAGCCAAAGAAATGTCATTGTCTTATATCACCAAGCAATTACTGGCTGAGCCCTTGCTGGAGTAAGGCAGTGATATTTCGAATAAAAATTGTACCTGGAGTGAAGCTGGGGATCCATACCAATATACGTGCTGTCTGCAGAGAGCAGGGAAGAGAGAAAGCTCTTGCTGGGATCCAGCAGAGGTTGCCTTGAAGCAGCTCCAAACAGTCTGTGAGTGGGTGTGTGTCTTGCCAGCTCGCTCTGGTTCTTTGATGTTCATGACAGTCAGGGGCTTTACAGCCTGTCACCTACAGAACTGCAGAGTGGCTGGATCACCTCCTCAGGGAGTAAAACATCTTCTTTCATCTCCTGTCTTGTTCTGATGAGTTTTGAACTCACGTTTCCTACAAGGAAAAGTAGTTAAAATATGTAAGGTTTATCCAAAGTCTACTACCTGATCTGGGTTGTGGTGGTCTTTTCTGAGGAATCTAGAATACTGTGCAGCAAAGAATTAAAAAACTAAAATTTGGGAGGTTACTTTAAAAATTAAATTATTTATAGCTTCTGATTTGGGAATACACTCTTTAAATTTATGTCTGGTGCTGTATTGTTCTTCCTGGAACAATTATAGCTTGACAATTAAAGGTACCACCTTGCAGTCTGTATGCCGTATATATCAACTTGCATTGTTACACAGTTAATAATGTCAGAGCACCAAACAGATGCTTCCAAGAAATATATAGATCTTGAACATAATTAATACAACTGAGGACTGTGTTCCTTTTGAAATCTCAATCACATGCCTAGTAAACAATGTGTAAACCCATTATAATATATCTGTCAAAAATTTAATTAAAAAACTTGCCCAAGCAATATTCTTTTGAGGAAATATATTCAGAGATAACCAGCAGGATATTTGGTACAGAGATGCTGTGTTATAGCTTAGTTTATTATGTCCTTCCATATGTTGGGTTTTAATTTGAAACACTTATTCAAATTGAAATCCATTGCCACCAAAAAGATCCAGAATAGAGAAAGTGCAGGATATGTATTTGTATATTGTTTGGTGATACTATTGCTTTACATTTTCAGGAAAGGTGGTTTATGGGGAGCCTATTGCTGCTAGTCTTGGTACTGATGGCGCCAACTACTGGAACAAAGACTGGGCTCATGCTGCAGCGTATGTCATGGGACCTCCCCTGAGACCAGATCCATCTACTCCTGGCTTCCTCATGAACTTATTGGCCAAGTAAGCAGAGGAACAAACAGAGATAGCTGATGTCCACATACACAACAAATTCTGGAGTATGTAATAACAGGTTGATGCCCTGGAGATTTTCTAAGTGCAGAATGTTATATTATCAGGAAGGAGAGATGCCAGTGAAAGCATGAATGAAACCTTTCTCTTTTTTAACATAAATTAGAAAGGATTCAGATTTTGTTTCTCTGAACTCTCGTGGCCTTCTGTCCCCATTCGGTTCTAATCAATAAGTCTCACCTTGCTAATACTGCAGCAGAAATTTAAACATGACTAGGGGGACAGTAGGGCTGTAAGTCAGTGGCAAATGTGTGAAAAACAGGGTCACAGCTAGGGATTCTGGGATTTGTTATCAGCTGACTTTTTCACTTGAAATTTGGATGTATAAAAACTAAGGCTGCTGACTTCTGAAGGTAGACATAAGTTGTCCACTTCATAGCATCTCCTTCAGAAGGAAGTAGGAGCAAAAGTAACCTTCAGATACCTGCAGTTAACAGTTTGTTGGTGTTTAATTACCAGTAATGCTTAACTCAATAAAATGGTTGAATTTGACCAAAGAGCCAAGAAGAAGGTATGCATGAACACTGGCTGATGATTGAGCATATTTGTAGTAATTTCACAGGTTATATGGAATGATACAGTCTAAAATTACCTTGAAAGTGGAACCAAGTCCCTTGCTCTGGGAAAAGGGGGACAGTCCTCCGTTTGTGGGACACCTTTAACATTTTCAAACTAAAAGTGTTGGTTTTGGTGCTTGGTTTCTTCTGAGGGATTTCATAAGAGGAAACTACTTCACAGGGGAGCTGGCTGTTGCTGTGGAGCTACTCTTGGAAGATAGGACTGAAGACAGGCTGACAGGGCATATTAGTTTTTCCTTGTAGGATGAATGCCTGGATCTACCTAGCCTTGCAACAGATTTTCCTGTGTGCCACTGTCTGGTACGTGCTCTGATTTTTAATAAACTTTGTTTCTCCATAGTGATGACCTATCTGTGACAGGGACTGACAACTGCACCTTTGACATATGCCAGAAAGCACTGGGGAAGGATGACTTCACAAAAATCCCTAATGGAGTGAATGGTGTGGAAGACAGGATGTCAGTTATATGGGAAAAAGGTGTTGTAAGTATATGAAGGTGTCTGAACATGGAGGTAATTAATTTTTCCAACAAAATGTAATCTCTCAGTGGTTATCAACACTCCAGTTTTATCAAGTTTATTTTTCGTAGGATAACACCTTTGATGAAATATACCATAACACAGTTTCTGCTAACTCTCACTTTATGGTCCTGGGAGATAGAGGGAGATTCTTAGTGCTTAGAATATAACACTACAGAATAATTTCCACTGTTTAGCATCAAAGGACTGCTATTGTTTCAACAGTAGTGCACAGTACATTTGCTTGCAGCATTTTTTACAACATATGAAATGAAAGTAAAATAAAAGAATTCCCCAGAGTTTCAATTTGGTCAGTTCTGTATTTTATCTCTTTGATCTCTCTCAGACTTAGCTATTGGAGGAGCTTTAATGCTGGATGTGTGCCTGTCAACTTCTAATTTGTGTTTTCACTCAGAGGAAACAAGCCAGAGATAAGAAATGTTTCTCTAATGTATGTCTGAGTCTTGTGATATGATGAGATGAGCACTTTTAAGTTCCATTACCTTCAGATTCTCAGTGCCAACACAAGAATGCTTGGTGCTCTTCAGGACAAGCCCTTCAGGCTCTAAACAAATATAAATATGAAAGGTAGCAGCCAGGCTTTTTTTGGATATGGGGTAGTCTGATGAGGAGGGAGTTGAGGCAACCTGGTGAGGGATCAACTGCTTACTGAGTGCTAAACTTGCTCTGGCTCATGCAATACTCTTAAATTGCAGAGGCTGTAGTTCAACTTTCTCATTAAGTTCTCTTGCAGTGGCTAAGTCTTGTTGATAATGCACTGTGAAGGATATTTATTTGTCATAGTAAATTATCTACTTCACACCACTTGGCAAGGATGTGATTCTAAATCTCTCATGTTTATTTGTATTTGGGGTTCAGCTCCAGATAGCATGTACTAAGCAGACTTCTGCCTATATTCAGCTGTGGCATAGCTCTAGTGTGAGAATTGGCGGTGTAAACTGGAGTATAATCTAGCTTGCGGTTAGTGTGAAAATGAGTCGGGAACAAGTACATCTGTGCTGCTTTTGAACAGTATATTCTGTTGGGCAAGATAATTTTTCAAAAGGTTATTCAGTCAGTAATATCCTCCTTTTCTTGCATGTAAAATATTACACAGCTGGGAGAGATTGTCTGGAAAGCTTCTCTCCCTTTCCGCTCACCATTATTTTGAAGAGTAGTGTTCAACCCTTTCATTTTCCATTTCTTCTCAGATGACTGCTCACAGGCCACCATGCAAACATGTTTTTTATGACATTCTGATTCCTATGCACAATATTACTGCCAGTTTAGATGTCTTTCTGAGCAAACAACAGCCACGGAGGCTGGATTAAATTAGTTAGTTAGTAGTGGACAGTCCCAAGACACATGTATAATGTTCATTATTTGCTGGTTTCCTGATGTGACACATCTAGTTTTTATACTAGTTGATCTCAAACATTTACTAAACAGGGCTATCCTCTGTGTTATTACTGAAGAGATTTGCAAATCACCTTTCCTGTATTACTCATTATGCTTTGTCTCTCCTTAATTATCTTCTAGGCTCTCTTTAATATTGCCTCACCATTTTCCAAAACCTAGATGATTGAGAGATGTCATGTCTCCTGCGGAAACTGCTGAGCAGGATGACGGATTCAAAGCCAGCTAAAAATTTTGATTTCAGTTGACTTGGGACTGAATCCCTAGAGCATTTGGCTTTAAAATTCTTTTTTTAACCTTTGCTGTGGGATAAAGTAAGATAGTTATCAGATTCACTGAACATACATTTGAATATGTGCATATGAGACAAATAGTTATTTTTATTTCTTTTAAACTCTTTAGTATGACATTTAAAAATATTGATGTGAAGTTGGCAAAGAGCTGTCTCTCATCCCAGCCTTTTCAGCAACAGGAACATTTTTTCATTACTAGTTTAAAAAAGTAATGAATTTACTTTTGTGTACTCTTCTTCAGTACAGTGGAAAAATGGATGAAAACAGATTTGTAGCTGTTACCAGCACAAATGCAGCAAAAATCTTTAACCTTTACCCAAAGAAAGGGAGAATTGCTGTGGGTTCTGATGCTGACATCGTAATTTGGGATCCCACAGCTACAAGGTATGTATGGCTAGTTATTTCTTCCCATTCAGTGTCTCTGCAGGAAAAAAATAAGCCTCTGTACAGCAATAAGCCTTTGGGGTCAGGTTATGGTGTTTTTCAACAGCACTTCATGTACATTATTTTTGGGTTATGTGTCTCCTGTAATGGTATATGTAAGCAGAGATCTTTGATCTCTAGATGGATTTTAAAAAATTCTTCTAGATTGCTGACTAAGTGCAGAAGTAACAAGGTCTGTATGTTATGTTACTAGGGCTTGGTATGCTAAGAGTAAAAACAACTGTGTTGGGATCTCAGAGTACCTCTGTTAAGTGCTGGAGTATGTTTAGATTCCTCCCACTGCTAAGAGCAGAGAGAGGAGCCTGTGTTCCTGCAAGGCTATGTTTTGAAATTACAGCTACTTCAAACATATTTAAATGTGGTCAGGATGGGTGGTGAAAGCGTGGGGTCTTGCCTTCTTAAAATCTTCCTGCTAGCTGATAGAACAAAGGTAGAGACACGGGTGAGCTTCTGAAGATGGAGCTGTGCATGCTGATGCTTTTATTTAAGGAGGTTTCTGATTTTGTACAAAGTCTGCTAGAATAGAGCTTATCACACCAACAAGAAATGCACAGGTGTACTGATGTCTCACCCTACATGACTTGATACCATGATACATTTATGCTACAAAGGTCATGCAGTGTCATTCTAGGAGCCTCAACTCACATAGCCTACTGTGCATTACAGCTGATAATATTGTCTTCAGGTATATTCACACCATCAACAGCTCCATACTCAGGCCACTATAAACCTCAAGAACTATATGTCTTGGGTCTTGCTGTCTCTTGTACCCATCCTGGTATTGTTTAAACTGCCTGGAAATGGTCTGGCAGCTGGCTGTCACAGAGCCAGCTCACCTAGCAAGTTGCCTTTTTCAACTGAGATGCCTATGGGCTGTGCAAATTCATCATCTCCACTGTTCAACTGCTGAGCAGGTTAGCTTAAATCTGCAGGCTGAATCTTACATCTGACCGCATCCAGCCTCGCGCACAGCAGCAGCAGCAGGTCAGGAGGTGTACTAGGCTGGTGCTTCTGTCTTGGGCTCAGCTCTGGTGAGCAGTGTGAGCATACATCTATGCTAAAGGCACACATTGACACTCCTTGAAATCTGTTCATCACTTTCATCCAAATAGTTAGTAACTCTGTAGAAGATAGCAATCACTAAAACTAGATGAAGTAGATGAAGTGTTGGCCAGGATGACAGTATGGTCAACTTACATCAACATTATCAGTGTTTGGTGTTCCTAAAGCCTGAGCTGTTGCAACTCAGACGGCATTAGATTTTTCAGCTTTGTTTGTTTGTTTGTTTAAAAAAAAAAAAAAAGAGTTGAAGTCTCCTCTCATAGTAGAGGAAAGTTTTGAAACTTAACTGGGAAAATCTGGTTTTGGAAGACAAGTGAAAGAAAAAAGCCCTAGGCCTAGATTTACCTTGTGCAAACAAAATTTTCTATACCAATCTTCTGGGTTTTTATTTTTTGATAATGCAATTCTTACTCATCTCAATATATTAATAAGCTCCAAAACCATGTAAAAGTAAGAGGAAATGCATTCTCTATCTTAAGCTGCAAAACTTTAGGACATGAAGGCTGATATTCAAAAGTCCCACAAAAAACTGGCAGCACCAGCAAAAGAAGTTTCAGGAGTGTCAACCTCAATAAACGTAGAGGCCTGCCCACTGCCAGGTCAGAGATTTTCACGTGCTTTATGCCTTCTGGCATGTTGAGCAAGCATATTTTGAGACAGCAGCAATGAGCTATTTCAGGGCAGTAGAGCTATGAAGCCTGACTGGAAAAAAAACCCCAAAACAAAAACAAAACCTGAAAGATTCTTTTCTGAGCTCACTTCTGTTCCTCCTGGGGACAAATAAATCTAGAAGTGTGGCAGAATTCTGACACTGTTCTCAAGGTGCTTTGTCAGCTCCTGTAATTATTTATTGTTTTGCCTCCTAAACATTCTTTCTGCCTCCTTCACTCTCTCTTGATTGCTCTAATTCCATTTTTGCCCACTGCAGCTGTGAAGTTGCAGCTTTTCTTGTATTTTCTTATTGAGCAGACTGATTTTTAAGTTCAGCCAATGCTTTTTTCCTAGTCTGGTACTGTTCCCATTGTTTATCTCTTTGGTTTTGCTGCAAACAAGCCTCTCTGCAGGTACAATCATGTTAACTACATGAGTTAGTATAAATAAATCTCACTAGGGCTTGTCTATTCATTTCACTATAAATCCTGAAGAGGGCACAAACAGCTCAGCAGAAAAAAAGGGATCTAGCTAATGAACTTCAACCGTTTAAAATATTACACAAGCTGCAGCCTCATCTGCTTTGTTGACTCTGGGGAATTATTTTCAATTTCACAATAGTCTTTTTCCTCTTTCTTGTTAAGTCCTTCCTCTTTTGTGAATGACTTCTTTTCTTCTTTGTAAACCTTAATCTTGTAAGAGAAGAAAATGCAATTTTCTGTTTCTGATTTGTTGCCTTACTGTTTTAGTCTTAAAATACTGAGTGATGCTAGCCTAAAGAGTTAGTTACTGAAGTATTGCCATGACTAACTGGTATTATCACAATGTGTCAGAGGAAGTCCATAGGGAAGATTCTAAGTTATTCTGAAAGGTAGTGAAGCTCTTAAAAATACAAAAACTTACCTAAAAAATGAGCTGCATTTCCCCTCCCACTTCATTGCATAATAGCAGTGTGTTTGATGCTATCTGGACATTCAGGATTTTTCTCTTTCTAGGTTGCAAAAACCTAGTGAATTCAATGTGACAGCTCTGCAACATGATAGCAATTATAATTCAAGGTTCCACTTCCAGCACTCTGCCACTTTAGGTGAGACCTTCCTTTTAAGGGTCAGCTTTGTTGCTTGGCTCATTTCTGGAGCATTTTTCAGTAATTTCTGCAGGAAATATACAAATAATTATCAGACTATTTAAAAGCTTCTAAAATCTGATTTTAGTAGGTCTGCATGAAAGCAAGCATTACTGGGAAGAAACACATCAAATGTAAAAACTAGTTGGAAACTGCATTAGAAAAGATGGGTTGTGAGTTCTGCCAGGCTAGGCCCATTTCTTAGCTTCCTTATCCTCATTGTGTATTTATTAAAGAATACACAGACACATGTTAGTTTATTGCAGCCACATGCTACCAAACATCGTCTTACAGACATCAACACCTTCAGCATCCCAAGCATAGCCTGTGCACACAAGATTGTGTTGTAAGAATTTGCAAAAAGGCATGTATGCAGCAAATGTGTACTCACTGTACTGTCTTATTTTAATCTGTGCTTTGATCCAGAATGTTCACTGACTTCTTTCAGCTGCACACAAATAATATAACAGCCCCAAGTCTGTGAAACAAAAGCAACTGTAAAGACTGTTCCAGAAGGAGAGGGCAGAGTAAGCAAGGAAAAGGGAATGTCACCTGTCAGCAAGTCAGCGTCCTTTATAGCTGATGCCTTTAGCTGTTTGAAAGCAAACATGTATACCAAATCTCTAGGGCTTGTTTCAGAAATGCACAGCAAGGAATCTAAATACTGCAGTACCTGATTCAGACTGTGGAAAGAGATGAGCATCCCTTTTAAAGTAGGGGCAGAAGGTGCTAAAGATCTCATAAGAGACATTCGGCTCCTGGAAGGTATTAGGGCTCAATAAACTCACCGTAGCCTGTTAGAATCTTGCAAACATGCCCTGGATCAGGCCCCAAAGGCAAGATCAAACACCCATTGGGATAAAAATCCCTTATCAAATGGAGCTGAACTTTCTAAGTCCAGCCTCTTCATTTTAACATGCAGTTTGGGAAGCCTCACTCATCAGTCTTTTTTTCACTCACCAAATACATCTCAAAAGTTAGCTGATTTTTGAATACAAAGGCAGAGCTGGCTGTGGAGGTAGCAGTCTCTCACCCCATCCTCTTTGGACTCTGCTGGAACATGTCTCTTTGTCAGGCCAAACATATGCCCCACGTGTGCCAGTAGAGCTGGTCTCAACCTTGAACACATCACTGATGGCTGCAGTCCCAAGCACACAGCTGCTGAAGTAGAGTCACTGATGAGCAGGGAGTGCAGAGTCCTGAGATAAGGAGGAGAGGGAAGAAAAGGACATTTTTGTCTGTAATCTACCTGCAATGATTAAAGAGGACTTGGTTTGTATCCCCTGTTAGAAGTTGTTTATGCGTTTTAGGAGAAACAGGATGGATGCAAATTCGTGAGAAGTCAGACTGTCCCCATCTGCTGGCATGTGTTTCCTCAATGCCTTTGTTTGTGTGTAGATGTGTTCATGGATAAATCTTTTTCATTTGTTAAAACCAAAATCTGCAGCCTGTGCCCGTCTCATTAGTAGTCAAGTCTTCAGCCTCAGAGACTTAAGTGGAGACAAGTTACAACATTTAAGTACTCTTTATCATGCAACTGCCTGTAATTTTTCCTAACATGAAAGAGGAAGAAACTAAGATATTGGCAGATGATTAGAATAAATAATGCTGCAACCGTCTTACTCTTTTGATGAATGAGCCTAATTTTGAATACCGAGTATATGGATAACTGCATCTAGACACAATGAAGCAAAATGAAATAATGTAGCATACAAATATGTATGCATAGAACAAGTATATTCTGGTATTTCCGATAGTCCCATATTCTTTTGCACAAATGCAACTGTGGGCATGCATGAATGTACACTAATTCACTCAAATAAGTGTTCCTGTCAAAGGCCTGTTATCTTAAATTAAAGGGACATGAAGAAAGACACAACTGACATAAAATAAAATACAGGAAATTTAATTTAAACATAAGAAACAACTTTTTTTTTTTTATGCTGTGAGGGTGATCAAACACTGGCATCGGTTGCCCAAAAAGATTGTGAAGTCTCCATCTTTGGAGGTACTTAAAACCCAACTGGTCATGGCCCTGAGAAACCTACTTTGGCTGACTCTGAGTAGAGCAGGGGGCTTGGAATATACGATCTCCAGAGATGCTTTCCAACTTCAATGTTTCTGTGTTTCTGTGAACTGTAACAAAACAAGCCTCTCTGAGAGTATGATGTACATTTCCTTAATAACTTGCTGTCTTGCAAAATGTCAGCTGCCCTCTTTGGAAAACTGAATCTTAAAAATGTTATCAAAAAAACCCCAAAAATCCTTTCTTTTCTTCATATTTAACCTTGCTTTCTTCCCTTCCTCATAATCCCTTCCAGTTTTTCTTTAGTCATTGAATAGACTAATTTGTATTTGCCTCTTTTTTTTATGCTTTTCTGCAAGCTGAATTTCTCATTACTTTTTCCCTCCTGATCATGCAATGACATGACTAGAGAGGACATGGTTTCTATCCCCTGTTGCAAAAGTTTTATGCATTTTAAAAGAAACAGTCACTGGATGCAAATTAGTGAGAAGTCAGACTGTTCCTATCTGCTGGCATGTGTTTCCTCAGTGCCTTTAGGAGATATGATTGCATGAAATACAAGATCCCATCCCTCAAATAAATCACCTTGACTTGGAGCTCCCAAACATTACCTTTTTACTTCTTCTTGGATCTGCCATTTTATCCACAAATCTCATCTCTTCATATGGCTACTCAAGGGCAATGATTATTTGAAGATATTTTTTAAGAAGCTAGGAATACAACCTTACAAATAGTTGCCTGAATATGTTTGCATGTGCAGTTATTGCAGTTCTTAATATGACGTAGGCCGTGGGGTTTTAAATCCACATTATAGGCTTATAGCTAGCATTTCTGCACACAGATTTAAAAATTTTCTCCTTCTTTTTCCACATCCTTTGCTTTTCTTTTCAATAAAACTGAGTCTTTCACAATGTTCAACTTAATTATCATTATAAATGAGTGGTAGCTAATGGCAGCACAGAAAAGTGAACGATCTGGTTTTTTTTCTAGATTTTAGAAAAGCAGGTTAACAATATGGAGAGTTCAAAGGCATCTGAAAGTGATGTGAAGAGGCAACTTGCAAAGGCTGATACCATCCTCAGCAAACTGGCATTTCGCAAGCGTATGCTTGTTCTATTTGGCTATCACTTTTACATGAAACTTTCACTACCATTGGTAATGGGAAAGGGTTTAATCACAGAAAAGTTTGGGTGATCTCCATCAGGGAGAATGAACTTCATCTTCAGAAAGAGCAGCATAATCCAAGGTGTTTCAACAGAAAAGTTATGAGTTTCATAGAAGTTTGTTGTTGAGACAAGCTCTGGGAGTTGGGCTTTGCCATATTGTAAGGTTTATCTGTACAAGTGGATATTACTTTTAAATGGGCTAACTTCCATTCATTTTGTACCTTTTTATGAAGGAAGTACATACCCCTGAGGCACGTTTACTTCTAGTGATCCTGCTTTTAACACATTTGAACAGCTCACATGTTGAGTTCAATGATCTTGCATATTTTTCTGTTCATTTGCTCAAATTACATTTTTCTTTTCATGTCCCAGTGCTCTTTTGCAGATAGATATGATGTATACCCAGAGAATGCTAAAGATAATTACATTGCAGTTGTTCTTACTTACTGTTCTAGTAATTGGACCCATAAGGGTAATGCACTTAGCTAGAGGAATACATTAACAAACTCTTTGTAGGGCTATTGTAGCACCCATGGATAAAGTTGTTCAACAGTATTCATAGGACTATTGAATGCGAGAGAGGTCTGACTTCTATTGCTCATTCTTTCCACTGTGAATCTACAAAATGATGATGACACTGATGAACAAGCATGTGTAAGGTTTCTGTGCAAGGCGTGCTGGACAAGGAAAAGAATAATCCTATGGGCAGATTGGTCATGTATAGTATTTCTATATATAGTGTTTGAGAAGTCAGTTACCAACAAGATTTAAATGTAGCCATTAGTAAGACCAGTTTCTCTTAGTTCAACAGAATAATACGACAGGAAAACCAAGTATCCTTCCACAAATTCTTTTTTCCTCTGTATAAGTAATGATATGAAATTTTTGATGTCATTACTTTTGAAAATGCCTATACTTAAAGAAAAACACAGGTTTTGGTTTGGTTTTTTTTCATTTTGATAAGGATATTAATTAAAGTTTTAGAAAATTCTTCTCCAAATATGTCAAGATTTTACTCTATTTCGTAGTACTTTAGACTGATAATTCTTTGGAAAAAAGGCCTCTCTGAAATAATGATAATGCTATATATGCATGATAGGTTTTTGATTGTGTGAGCATTCATTCTGAAAAATTCTGACTGCTAGTCAAAAACATGAAGATTTCTTCTTTTCAGAAATTGCAGATAACACATTATGAACTCTCTGAATTATATAAAATAAAAATATCTGTTGATTAGAAACAGGAAGTTAGGTTAAAATCAAATCTTGTCACTTATTTTAGATACAGTAGATAGTAACTACCCCATTACTGACAGTAGATAATAAAGGAAGCATACACAACCTGTGTTTCCAGATGCTAATGTCAGCTCCAGCATCGGCTCTGCTTTTGATATAGCCAGTTAGGGTTGGAGAAATTGGCTAGAAAAATGATGATCATAAAGAATGAAGTCTATGCATAAACAAAACAATAATACTGTAGCTCAAATGAGTACTTTAGTTTTCTTCCTTTATCAATAGCTCAAAATTTCTTAATGAAGTAAAATGCAAGGATCTGAGTAATTTTGAGTGTTGTTTTGTTTTGTAAACACAGGACAATATCTGCAAAGACACATCACCAGGCCAACAACTTCAATATATTTGAAGGAATGGTCTGCCATGGAGTCCCAGTTGCAACAGTTTCAAGAGGCAAAGTGGTTTATGAAGGCGGAGCTTTCAATGTCACAGCAGGAGAAGGCAAATATGTCTCCCGTCCACCATTCCCTCCATATGTTTACAAAAGAGTCAGGCAGCGGGAGCAGGTTAATTAAACCAATAAATCTCTCTAATGTTTTATACAACATGAGAATAACTAGCTCTTGGGAAGAGAGACTTGGGGATTCAATGGTAATTTCCCTTACTAATCAAAATCTGCCAAGGAGGGAGGAAAAGAAAATAAGGACTCAATTTTCATTGCTCCTTATCTTACAGAAAAATATCATAAACTGTTTCCTACTTTTAGGGCAGTCTGTACAGCTCATAGACTAAACTTGAGTGCTGACTAAAATAAACTTGTCCCACTTGCAATGTAACTGGACAAAGTTTTGCTCATAAGTTATCTAACTGCTACATTTCATCACTGATTTTACTGAAAATCAGAGAGGCTTAACATCATCTACAGGAAGTCACACTGAAGAAAAAATCAGTAATTTTGTCTTCCATGGATCAGAGCTAAACCTTCTAGAGTTTTGAACACTTGTCCCTGTTCCATCAGGAACGTGTTAAAAGCTGAAGGTGTGCAAAGCGCACTGCTGGGCCAAGCAAGATAGCTCTGTTCAAGGTTTTGATCTATATTTTTTTAAGATAAATGTTGCAAAATATATGAAGATAGAATTTTCAGAGGTTATTTGCTATGCAAGCATTCATAAAGTATGCTTTTGCATCATTAGCTTTTCTAATTGAGTAGATTTTCAAAAGCACCCATACAAAGCATATTTTAAAATCACAACATACATCAGTGGGATTCACTGAAGGATCTAAAAGATAAATCAGACTAGCATCCATGTGACATATGGCCCATTGAAATGCTTCCAGGATAATTCTGTATATTTCTTCTTGCTGTTGTCTTGATGGACTGAGAAAAGCACATAAAAGTGGCTGAATGAGTCTTTTCTCTAAAGACCATACATTCACAGGAGCTGGTGGACTGCCTGCAAGTTCATGCATGTAACACAGTGGATAGGCAGGGAAGTCCCCTCATGAATACAGTTTTCCCCTAGGAACTAGGAACAGGAAACAGATTATTGCATTTTGGGGGGAAAAGGACAAAAAAAATAATCAGTGCCTGGATGTCCCAGACCGAGTAGAAAAGTGAACCAGTAGTCCTAACTGAATTTGTCTGGAGAAAAATCTTCATTTTCCATTGAACCTTTAATTCAATTAGAACAGGATTTATTTAAGAGAGGTTTTGCTCTGTTTCACTGATGTTCATTAACCTCTTTTACCTGTATTAAGAGCATCACTGGAAAATGCTGTTACTTTAACAAGATCAAGCTTATAGCTTGAAGATGCAGTGAGTCAACTGTTCTGGAGAGTAGCTCAGATGTGTTTTCACTGTATCTGTTCTCTTCTGGGATAACCTGAAATAACTGAACCAAGATTTAAAAAACCTACAGAATCAACCAGATTTATGATTGTGTTTTAGCATATCCTAATTATTTGTGTGCTAAAATTTCTTGGGTTTTGTCACTCCAGGATCTATTTGGACTAAGGAAGAGAGAACCATTGATAAAATAAGGTGGAACATAGTCAATTGCTTCTTTTAAAAAATAGATTTGGAATTGCTTTGTTACCATGCTGAACAGATTGAGCCACTCAGCTCCTGAGGAAACTGAACAGTTTAATCCCAGTGTAGGGCACCTTTTCGAGAAGAGGTTTGGTGGAAGTGTTGGGATCCATAATATACAAAGATGGGTTATCATAGGACTGCTATTTTCATTCCAGTTGGCAATTGCAACAGGAAGACAAATAACAGTGAAACATTTGAAATACTTTATTGCAGGTCTGTCAGCCTGTTCCTGTTAAGAGAGCACCGTATACAGGCGTGGTCTCAGGAACATCCATCACACCAAAATAACAGCCTCATTCCCCAGTTTGGGCTCTTGCAGGTAACTGTCTCCTGATACTTTACTTAATGCTTCTTTGAAACTTCAAGAAAACAAAAGTGTAGGAGGCCATCTGGCTTGTGACAGGCTTGTCTGTAAGGCTCAGTGCTACTGACAGGGGAATAATACCTGGAGACTCCTCTCCAGTGTCTGCAGTGTGTAGCCTGGTTATTGATAATCCCTGACCTGTATATACCCTGGTACCTGGTAGATCTTACTGTGAGCTGATTTCATTGGTAAGCCAGCAGAAAACAATTAGCTTCCTTTTTCTGGGTAAGTTTTCTCTTGGCTTAGTGGGTTGAACTCCCTCTGAGAAGATCCTAGCATGGATCAGTGTAGTGTGAAATATGGGTGGGATAAGGCAGCTGGGGAGAAGGACTAGGCAACATCAATGTTTAACAAGCAGAAGAATTGTGTCAGGAATAACTAAAAGAACCTGTTAAGACCTTCAGCAAGAACAATTATAATGCTGCTTGTATGCCAGCTGCAGCTGAAATGTTGTCAACTACAGCTGGAGATTCAATTCGTATGGGTTGGGGGAATAATGAGCGGCAGTAAGCATGGCAAAATCCAAACTGAGTATTTTGGATGCATATGTGTACCAACAACAAGATCAGCTAGCTTGAGAAACGATTTTCCAATAGATGGACAGACAGCCTCAGTTTGCACTCACATAAAACAGGTCTGTTCTTAGTGCTAATTAATATGAGGACAGGTAGAGACCTGCAAAGGTGAGACGGTGAAGTTAGCTTTTCCACATTTCATTGTAACATTCCTTTAAAGCTGCCTCACAGGGCACCTTATCCAGGCCATCAGCAGCAGCAACAGAGTGTAGCAACCCTATCTGTTTTCCTCTGTCGTAGGGGAGAAAGCTTTTGTAATAGAGAGGACTAAAGGCTAAAGCTGCAATAGAGTAAAGGAGCAATAATCATTCTTTCTAGCTCCTAGCACTCTTTCTCTATTATTACCTCTCTGAGTGACAAATTGCAAAGCAGAGATTTTCTTTTGAAAGATTATATCATACTGTCTTTTTCTTCTCTGCAGATAAAAGCAAATTAAAATGACCCTGCTGTCCCCACCAAAGCGCTGCATTCTTGAATCCAACAATCAATCCACAGTCAACTTCTCAAGAGCCAACATGAAACAACAGTAACCAATAAACATTATACTTGCTTTCCTGCATGAAAGTTGTCATTGAAATTTCTCTTTAAAAGGAATTTTGTTATAATAACTGGAAAATTCTTTTTAGAAAATGGAGTAGAAATAAAATAATAACTGCAGTTATATTGTGGCAGCAGCTCTGTAGGTTCTTAAAAGTAGGGAAGTTTGGGAATTGTATTTCTTAATATTTATCTTTAGAAGCTAAAAGCAATGAGCAGTGGTCTTTAAGCATATTTTCTACATTCTTGCTCTGTTACATCACAGGAGACGAATCCTAATTCTCTAATTTCATGTGTTAGAAAGAGCTGTGTTGCATTTAGCAATACAGAGAATTCTGATAGCAGATGATGAATTTGATTTTTGCTTTTCCATTCCTGGAAGGGGTTAGGTAGAGAAAAATGTTGATTTGGGGGAACTGTCACTATTTTAGAGCTGCTTCTACATCTCCCCATCTTTGTCTTTAAAGGAATTTATGTATTTTGCCTCTGATAGCTGTACAACCAAGTGTTTGTTGGTGTGCTCAGGTGTTTCCTTTGTTACACCCCAGGCAAACCTATGGATCTCACCTACATTACTGGTTTGTGTCCTGGCTTTAGAGTGAACTGGGGCTTTCTGGGGTGAAGGCTACCTGTCTTATGTTTTGTCTTCTCAAGAATGCACGTCAACCATGAATCCATTCTTTTTAATTAATCTTTCACTACCTTGGAAGAACAACAGAAATTTGGGAAGAATAGGGGGCAAAAACAGGGGGAGAAAGGGCCTATTTCTGCTTTTAACAATAACTTAGAGTTATGTGGTATCTTTCACCTGAGGCTTCAGGTTTTGCCTATAATTAGAGCCTTGAAGTTGCAAGAGACACCTGTGAGACAAATAAATATGATTAGAGTAAGTTTACAGTTATAAGAATTATGAATGCTGAAAGCTCTGAAATCGCTCAAACGACTAAATATATGTATTTCCCTTATGCTTAACATCCAGTGTTTGCTTAAGCAAGTTGCTCAAGGCCAAAATGACTCAATAATGACAGAAATGAAACCCAGGAGTAAAGACTGCCAGTTCTTTAGATACTGTGGATGTGCCTAGTACTTTCAAATGTCCTTCGGGCTCTTGAGACACCTATTGAGATAAAAATGACCCAAAAGACTGCAGTTCATGAAAGCCCAAAGTTACTGATTTTTCTAAAAGCACAAGTTTTCATGATGTGATATCAACAAGTAGTTCTAGGAGCTATATAAACACCCTTTTTGTAAACTGAGCTCTCCAAACCATGAAAGTGTATTATCTGTGGAAAAAATGTATAGTATTTTTAAGTTTCTTACAGGTTTTCATTAGATTAGAAATGAGGAAGCTTCTCCCTATACAATTACCAAAGAGTTCCTCAACCTTATGTTGGTATTTACTGCTCTGTAACATAGTTTATTCTCCTCATAGGGGGTAACCCTTGGATTTTGTTCTTAACAAATGGCTACTTTTAAATCCCAATGACTGCTTTAACTGCTGTGCAAATATCATGAAAAAAACCCAGACAAACTGCACATTGTGAACTGAGAGTTACACCAAAGCATCTGCTGTATTTTTGCATCCTTGAGTGCAACAATTTATTGAGCCTGTCAGGTTATGATATTTATGACTATTTCTTTTGCCGTGACACATGCTGGCCCTAGTACCTGAAACCTGCCTCTATCCACAAGGTGTTAATAATACTATTTGAGAAGCTGTGTGGCATCAAAAGCATTTCAGCTGTACTGTTCAGGCACTACTGTTAAATTTGAGACTGTCAGGCTTTATGGAAAGGTTCAAGACTCAAATACATTGTTAAAGTAAGGAAGAAACCCCTGGTAATCATGTTTTCATCACTTTCTTCAGCCAGATAGAGATTGGAATCTTTAGTACTTCATTCTTCCTGGTGACATGGATTCCAGATGCAGGAGCAGAAAAGTAATTTGGGAGATCTGATCCTGGCATAGATAATATTGCTTTCATCCCCATAATTTGCCAGAAAAATCATCCTGTGGAGAATTTTAGCCATGTCTTTATTGCCTGGTTGTTTGTTGCTATCATTTCACTGCCTGTGAGGAGCTCATAGCTGTGGTGCAAGCAGCTACACCTGCAGTGCTTCTCTCTTTAGCCTGAAGTACTAGGGATCTCTGCAGAGAGTAATACTGAGTCATGTAGCTTTACTGGGCCACTGGAGGGCAGGGCTGGCATTATGTATCAGGAATGAAATGAGAAAGAAGTTATTCTTATGCACAGCAGCACCCATGAAGCAGTTAACACATTTACAAGTCTGTGCGCATAAAGTTGAAAATAGCATCACAATTTCCAGTCTTCATTTCAGCAGCAGCAACAGAGAGTGATCCTTTGATCCTTACTTTCCACTTTTGCAATGTAGAGCAGAACCAGAGGAAAGGCTCTGCCTGTTTATTTCTTCTTTAATTGCAAACACTTCTGGCCTCTCTAAGTTGTGATGAAAACACAGTGAGTCAGTGTGACAGTATTGACAGAGCAAAGATCAGGGTGAAAGCAGCATCCTCTGACTGTGTACACCCAGCTTCTCACACAAAGTGCTACAACAAAACCTGCAGTGAGGAAAAAACCCTTTGGATTAGCTATGAATCAAGCCAGGTTTGAGGATATGGGGTGGTGATAAGGAGAGTTCCATAAACATGGTTGTTGAAAGGAAACATCCTCATTTGTATTGTGCTTCAGAAGGGTCAGGAGCACTAACATGTCTCTCTGGATTATCTTCACAAGACAATCAGGTCAGCCTTTCATTAATTTTACAAACCAGATTTGATCCAGTTGCAGGGGGGGTGGGGCATTACAGTAAATCATACAGCTTCTACAATAGTGAAGGACGTTTTAAAAGGAAGTTGAACTCTACTGTGGGCTGGGGAAGTAAAGGTCTGAATGAGTCAAAAGCCAAATCCAGACTTCTTCTCAGACACTCATTCTGAGTGCTGAGTACATTTCTGACAAGCTCTAGAAAGGAAATTGGAGACAATGCCCAGTAAAGTGGCAGATATTAAAGATTTCAATTAAGCCAATAAATTATTACATAAAATCCTTAATTTCAACTCTACCTGTGGTTCACTTGTGCTCAGCAAAAATAAAAAATGTGTTCTTTTATGTATGGGGAAGAATGATCTATTGAAGCAGAAGAAAATATACCAAAAGAAGAAAGAAGTATTTGAATGACAAAGACACTGGAAAAGAGCCAAAATAAGACAGGAAGTGTGAGAAGAGGGTAGGCAAGAAGAGAAACAGAAATAATTGTGGACACAATACTTACTAGTTGTTTATAGTAACTTGCAGACTTCTCTTTTAAAAAAAAGGAGAACAATGTAATCATGTGGTTGAGTGTTCTGGTAAATAGAGAGGCCAAGGGAATGGCTGAACAACTTTCAGAGGAGACAGCTGAAGATAAACAAACCCCCAGACTTCCTTAGCTCACAGGACAGAATCAAATGGGAGAAAACAGAAACCAAGTAAGGTCTGCAGAGAATGAAAGGTATGTCTTTGTGTAATGCCAGGGTGAGAGAGACATGCCTTTTCATCTCTACAGCTGAAGAAGACCCCTGGGCAGCTGAAGGAATGGACCAAGTACTATTGATCAGGTTAAGAAGTATTCTATCACTGAGATAAGCCTCAAAGTCTTGAGGCACCGAAGGTCAATTTGTTTTAGAATTTTAAAAAATGTGCAGAATGTGTAATTTTCCCTGGTATCCCAGGTTTGGGGAGGTGCAGAAGAACAGACCTCTATCTCCTTTGTCTGCCATTCAGCTTACCTTCAGCATATGGGTATGCATGTGTATGGCTGCAAAAGCAAGTGGTCCATTACTCCACTCAAGTGCGTGACTCCAGTATAAGTGTAATGGCAAGAGGATATGTCAGGTGGCACCTTGGTGCTGGCACAACACATTCACAAATTAACACTAGCTTTTGTTGTACATGTCTAATAGGTTTTCTGCAATGTTTTGTGTAAAAGTCACCAAATCCCAGAGTGACTGAGACTGGCAGGCACCTCTAGAGATATCTACTCCAGCCCCACTGCTGAGTTGCTCAGAGCCATATCGAGTTGGGTTTTGAACATATCCAAGGATAGAGACTCCATAACCTCTCTGAGTATCCAGTTCCAGTGTTTGACTACCCTCACAGTAAAAAGAAAGTTTTTCGTATGATTTGGTGATATCTCAGTCAAATTCCTGGCCTTTATGTTTGGAAATGGTTTCCGAGGGAAATTACTTCGTCACTTTCCCACATACTGAGGTGATGCTGACAAACCTGTTGTTTCACAGATCCTTCTTTCTGTTCTTGAACACGGGAGTGACATTTGCTTTCTTCTAGTCCTCAGTAGCCTCTTTTGATCACCAAGACCTTTCAAAGATAATCAAGAGTTGACTCACAATGACACCAGGCAGCAATCTAAGCACCTATTGGTGCTTTCCATCATGTCATATGTACTTAAGAATGTACAATGCATTTTAAGTGCCCTCTAACCATGTCATTGTTCATGTGGAATGTCTTCCTTGCTCCAGACTTTCCCTCTGGTCTGAAATGCCTTCTACAGGTAAAGATCAGTCTTACCTATAAAGACCAAGACAAAGAAGCACCTTGGGCTTTTCAATGTCTTTGTCACTAGTAGTGGTGTCAAGTATCTAGAAGGAATGTTTACAAGAGCTGAACATTTTGTACAAAATTAAAATTAACATCCTGAGAAGGATTGTCTTTTACCACTGCCATGACTTTTGCCAGTTTGAGGGGGCAAGCTATGTAATACTCAGTAAGCTGACCTGCCAGTTAGTCATGAGAGCCCCAGCATTCAGGTACAACACTGTTCTGTAAACCCTGCAAGGTCTCATCTATCCTACCCAACTCTGATGGCTCTTTTCCATGATCAGTCATTCCCACTAGGCTTAATTGCCTTAATTAAATAGAAAGTACAGACATGGTATTGTCCTGACAGTGTACTCCGGAACTCAAAATTGTAACAGATTTAGGTATTTCTCTCATCCATTGTCCCCTGAGTAATTTTGATGAACCACTCCCATGTGCTGCAAAGCTTTTTCTTCTTGTTTGCAGAACTACAGAGAGAAAAGTTATGCCTGGTGGTAACATCAAACAGGAAAGGCAAGAAACTCCAAAATAAATTTTGCTTCCTGATGCCAAGTGAAGCAAGTAGTGTTTCGTGGTAGTGCTGTCAATCAGATCTGTCCCCACCTTTGAGTACTTTTAATCAGTAGGAGATTGGGGCTTCTCACCAGCCTGTCCTTTGGGACTGAAAGGAGCACATCCAACTCCTACCAGCAATGAACTTGTCAGAAGTCAGACAAAAATGTTCATCTCTTGCTGACACTTAACACTTCCCCTTTCATCTGCAATGATAACAAGCCAGAACAAATATATCTTCTTGTCAATAGTATCTGGGCAACTAGTTTGTTTCATGAAAACAAATTTAGAGCAACTCTCATTTTACTCCTTTTTCACCAAAATGCTTTTTCCTACTGGTCCTTGACAGTAGTACCTGGGATATAAATTACATTCTGCTATTATCCAGGGCTGTCCTACTTTAATAAAAGAGAACAGGTCACACTGAGACATTCAGTACAACCCTCAATAATGCATAGCTTTAATCTAGCACCCCATTTTCTAATGACAGATTGTTGGCATGCTAGCAACCCAGAACACCTGCTCCAATGGAAGAGTGAGGTTTAATTCAGAAGATTCAAAGAAAAAAAGACCTGTTTTTCAGTTTCAGGTGGAAAATAACTTCTGACACTTGCTACTGGAAAGTTTTAAATAAGTCTTTATTCATTCAGATAACAGAGACATTGATCAATGGCAGTCCTGGGACCATGCATGTGTTATAGAGGAACAAAGCAGAGTTTGCTACTATGCAACCTAAAGAAAGAAGTTGGCTGTGGCTGAAAATCAAGCGTACACTGTGTTTTGGATTTTTATCTTCACATTAAATCTCCAGGGCCGTGCCAGTCAAGCCATTCTTTTGTCTTTATGCTTTTAGAATTTGTTGTTGCATGATATGGAGTGACACCGCCAATACTAGTTGAGTCAGCGAAGCACTCTGTATTGGCTCAGTTTTATTTTGAGGTTAATGGTGGCTTTAGCAAAATAATTAAGCCCATTTTTGATATTTCTGCTAGTTCCCTCAGACTGCAAGTTTTGAAACATCATTGTTGACCTCTACTCATACGCTGCTACACCTCAAAACTAGCTTGTTTGCACCCACACCACCTGAAAATCCTCTGTATTCTGGCTCTCATGAGCATTCTTATTTCTACATGTATTACATTACCTCTCTCATGATCATCAAAAATACAGGACAATCTGCACTAGCAATACAGTCTGTGGATCTGTGGAAGTGAGAGACTAAGACCAAGAGAGGAATTCTGGATGGGAGACTAGGATTAGAAGTTTCTGAGAGACAAATTAGCAAAAGTAAGTGGAGGAGTCAAAGTGGTATGGAGACTTCAGCTGGGCTAGAAGTTGAGAGAGTATATAGAGCACTGGCCCTGCAGAAGAGATGGCTACAGAGGCAGGAGCAGCTATATGAAGCTAGGGATGGGAAAAAAAAACAGGCTGAAGCTTTTGGGAAAGTTGAGGGTTGAGAAATAGATAAAAATGTGTAGAAATATTTATGCATTTTTTGTTTGCTTTTACACAGAATAACAGACCTTTCATGGATTTCTAAAGTACCAGATAGTGCAGACCCTGAGGTATAAGATGAGCATTAAAGCAGCCTGGAGCTCTCTGTGGTGGAGAGCACACTCTATGCAATGGTTTCTTTTCCACACTTTTCAAAAATACTGGTGATTAGCCTTTGATCCTGTTTTTTACATTTTAACAATGACATTCCATCGGAAAGATGGGTGCAAAACAGGTCCCTCTGGAGCTAGAGTATCTCAGCCTTATTCAAAAATTCACTTGGTCTCTTTCACAACATGTTGTCATTTGCCACTCTCCTTTCTTTCTTTCTTGCTACCTCCCTTGCCTTGAGTATTGGAAACCAAAAGTGGACCTGAAAAGACAGAAATATGATGCTATGATTATAGCATTTTTGAGTTAGATTGACTGGACATTAACATCCTGTATAGTCAGTATTGAAATCTATTAAAAAAACCCAAACCAAACTATATGTGTCTTCAGATATCTATCTGGATTCACTATAAATATATGAAGATGTATTTGTTATTTCCTTTAGTGTATATATATATTATATATATAGTGAATGTTTTTGCATTAGGGAACATTCTGTTTCCTAATATTTGCATTTGCATTATCACTTTGTTTTAAAAGAGAAATACACCACCTTCCATTTTGCTAAGCTACTAATGAATATCTTTCTCAACATTAAGAGACTACTCACAAATGTCTAACATTTGCTATCTAGATTGTAGGAATACTCTTTGTATTGAGGTACTTTTCATATGTTCATTGAAACCAAGTTTATTCTCTCGAGAGCTCTATGTCTGAGGAATATTTTCTTGCCAACACAGTCATTTGGCTTTACCCATATTTTTTCTGATGCATGTGTGTTGAAGGACAGTTGTATGTTCTATTCTCACTAAGAGGCAACAAGTTGCTGGCCCCTGTGCAGGGGAGCACTGGTGAAAGCCTAATAGCACATAATTGAAGTTAAGAAGAGTTAGTATTTCCTGATTTGGCTACCACTAGATCAGGGATATGTTTTCTTTCCCTAGAACTGATGGCTTACCGTTCTAGCAAACATATTCTTCCTAGTTTTCTCTCGTAGCTTTGCTCTTTTCTTGAGTAATTTTGCATGTAAATAGTGTATCCGCTTCATCTCGATGTCAGGATAAAAGGAAATTGATATGAGTATTTTCAGCTGGGTCAGAAAGCCAGAGAATAACCCAAAAATGATTAAGAAGATGATGATGGCTACAAGCTGGATCCATGTTGTTGGGAGAGCACGCTCTGGCTGAGGGATGCATTCATGCTTAAACAAAGAGATTTTGAAAGGATCAGTCTTTGTAATGTGCTCTCGCATGCCAATGATAAATCTGTTCTCATTCCTCTGCACAAGAAAAGGGAAAAAAAAAAGTTGATTGTAGTATTGATATCCCCCCCCATTTTTTTTTAGCATTTCTTCTATTGGACATTCAGATTTGCAAAGGAACATAAATCATCTAGTCCATTCAGTGTCCATATATGCTTATAACAATGTATTTATTGGCTATTTATAAGTATTTCATGCTCTTTGCCTGCTTTACCTGATTCATCTCTGATTGGGCTTTGGCTTTCCTGCCCCCATCCTTATAAAATCAGACAGTGTCTCTGTATCCCTCCTGGGCCACCTGTTCCTGCTTCCACCTCCTCTATGCTGCTTTTTTAATGTTTGAGTCTTCAGGAGCAACTTCCTCATCCATGTTTGCCTCTTTCTGCCTTTGTTTGATTTAGTTGGGATGTATAAATTTTGGGCTTGGAGTAGGTAATTTTTTTAATATCAGCCAGCTGTCCTGAACCTTTTTCTCTCAAGGACTGTATCTCATGGGACCAGGACCATTTCATATGCTAGTTTGGCAATGCTAGACCACAGCTGCTCTACAGCAGCAGGGTTTGTATGAGGTGTAAAATCCCCTTAGCATGCATAACAATGTCTTGTCAACGTATCTCACATGAGACTGACTGACCAGATGATGAAAGCCTCTCTTATTTTCCACAGGAATCTGACCTCCCCAGGATGGGTTGGACTTGTTATATGTGTATTGGTTGCACAGTTACAGTGGATCCAATGGCTTTTGCATTTACTTTCCTAAAAGAAAGTTCAAGTAACAAATAGAAAGGTAACAATTAGAAGTTGGCAGCTTCTATTCTCTAGGAAAAGTGCTTTCTCACCGAAAGAATCTAGGAACATTTGCTTATGTCTGCCATACAGACACCAGTTTTTTTCTGCTCTTTGTTAAGATAAAACTTGACAATAATTTAATTTTTATCCTGTGGAATAGTTTGATATACAAAACATAATCATTTGAAGTATGACAGGATTTGACCAGCAGCTTGACTTCATTTCAGCTGATTTCATTAGTAGTTCACATTTGCCTAAAGTGCTCCCATTCATCTAGGGTGCTGTGCATTACATCTCCCTTCCCCTTCATGGTTCACTCCCAAACAGATGAATATATCATGACACACCCATACCACTAGTCTACCACAACACTGTCTAAACTGAACCTGTAATGGTTCATCAGTGTGTTATAAAAAAATGTGGTCTAGCTGAAGAAACCAGCTCAGAGGTTCAATAAGTTATATATGGAAAGGAGAGAATGAGAATCTCTCTGCCAAGGATTGTATGTCCTGTTCTGTTTGCTTGTAATTTCAGGCAACGTGTTTGCTGCATTGCTCACCTCAATGATCTTACTCTGTGGAATTGCTTTTGGGGAATGGGGAGAATGTATTCTTATTATTATGAGTGCTAAGATGCAGTAATAGAAAATGCTGAGTAGGAAAAAACTGACAGAAGAGAGAGTATCTGTCATATTGTACTAACAGTCAAGTAACATTTTGATATCTTTTTATCTTTTATGTATCAAAAGGTTATATACTTTGGGGAAATGTTTTAAACCTAATCTGGCAAGATGTCATAATGGGCATCTTTCCTGTGCCTACGCAGCATCACACAGGTCACATGTTCCAGCAGTGAATTCTCCAGCTTTAGAAGTATTCACAGACAAGACCCTGAGCAATTTGATCTGGCTCTGGCCCTGTTTTGAGCATGAGATTGGTATAGATGGCCTCCAGACATCCCTTCCAACTTAATTACTCTATGGTTCTCTATGCTGCTGCTGCTCCTGGCAGAAGAAACTAGAGAGGTGGTATTTTTTGTGTCTATACAACCATGCTTTTTTTTTAAAGTAAGAGCACCTCATAGTACTCAGATGAAGGTAGGTAGGCATCTCTTAGGTCAGTGTGTCAGTGGCATTTTGATTGTGAAAGTGGTGCTTCACAAATGACAGCATTGTGAATTCCCAATTTTAAGCTTCCAGTCTTCTCCACATATATAAATGGAAAAATGAAAGTCCTTCTTCCTGTATTTACCATTCTCTAGAAATATGATGACACTTTGGAAAGTGCAGAGAACTATCTGGTTCCATTCAATGTAGGTATCTGTAAAGTCAATGTCCCTTTTTGAGATAAATGATAATGCCATGAAAAGAACTGTTGGCTCATTGACTGTATGTCTGCTCCTGCAGCTTCTGAAGATGAAGGAAAATTTTTCAACACTAAACTAAAAAATATACAGTACTTATAAGTACTTACTTGCTGAAAGAGCCTGAGTTGAATCTCTAGATCTGGTACTTCTTGGAGATGTTTATTCACAGAAAAAATTAGCCAATAAAACAAATAATCTACTGCAGCAAACAGAAGCCAGATGCAAAGATGAATAATTACAGGGAGAAAGAAATACTGCATGTTTTTTCTGTCCTTCCTTGTGAGGCAGAAAGATGGGATTGTCACATAATCTTTTCTTTCTTTTCTGTTAAGTGGCAGAAGACAGGGTCTTTGCTGTTGCTTTTGGTGCTCATCAAATACAATGAACTGTTTTGTGATATAAGTATTCTTAAATTTGGCACTGTGAGAGCCCACGAATTTTTTGATAAAGAGGCCAGTTCCAAAAGAAGCTAGAAAAATCCCCACTAAAGGCAACACTTTCTGGCCTATATAGGGCAGTATAGTCAGCATAAAAGATATCTGGTTAGCAACTCTCTGGATTTCTTGTTTTGTGTCATTTATCTCTTGTTTTAATGCATCATCTGAAATTGAATAAGATGGTGTGAATTCATGTCTTAGGAACACTACAGAATTAAATAGTTCACTGGAAGGCTTGGCTGCCTCGTAAATCCATTTTACTGCCTCAACATAGTATTTTATCAAGGCAAATTGCTCATACTCTAAATGACAGGTTATGCTGTCTGCCAGAACCTTCAGGTTGTGAAACATATTTTGGATGTTGCCGGCCATCACAACCCCTGTGCCAGCAGTAATAAGGGCATTCCTGCCATTTTGCAATCCACAAGAAAGAAGGAACAGGAGGCTGAAACAGCGCAAGTGCTTGAAATAGGTGAGAACGATTGAAAGCGAGATCCAGAGGAATCCAGAAATCAGTAAGGGACCTAAAGGGTGGTGTGCCAGGGAGAAGTGCATGCCAAGGAATAAGAGAAAGCTTAAGAAGAAGCCAATAGCAGAGCAAACTGCAAAAAGATGCATCAGGTTCTTCCAGCCAGGCTTCCTTTCAGATACAAAAATTCCCCATGCATTCTGGGCTATTGAGACCAATGTTTGCATTTTCTTCTGATTGTTGCTGACACTGCAATGTCTCAAGCTGTAAGGAAAGAAGAACAAAAATACTAATAGTTATGGAGTCACAATACTGACAGTGATGTGCTTTTAACTGGCTGGTTAATGCTTCTTCACAATGAAAAAAATGTGGGTCCAACTCACATGCAGGCTGAACCACTCACTCCATGTGAGACTCAAATTTTCATCCCCAATATCACATACATAAACATGGAGGAGATGACTCCAAAAGGTATTCTATCTTTTTTTCTGAAGTGTTTCTGTCCTTTTACTTTTTGTACACTTTTATTTCTCATTTCCTACACAGCCACAGCAGTCCATACATACGTGTCCATATATATGTGTGTGTGTGTATGTAAGAGAGGGACTCAAGCCTCCCACAGCACCCAGTGCTTCTCCACATACACTAGCTTTGCCTTAAAGGGGCACTGGGAAGGGAAAGAGGGGAGCATGGGGACTCCCCACCAGTACCGCAGTGAAGGGAAGCGTGCCTTGACCAAAAGGGAGAAGGCAGAGCAGCTTCCGGGGAGAGAGGAACAGGTGGAGCAGCATATGCATGCTGCCCAGGGATGGGTAAAGAAGCTCTCAATCTTCTGCAGAAGAGTGGTCAGTACAGAGGCAAGAAAGTGTGTCTCAGAAGCATCATTCCTCCTCTGGGTCTCTCTTGGGATAGCACAGCTACAAATTGGTCCATATACACTTTTAACCCTAATTGCTTATTGTGTATTTCCATGAGATTCAATTCAGTTTCAGGGGAGACAGTCTAGTGCTCACATCTTTCCTTCTACTTTTACAGTATAATATTTATAGTGCAATTTGTCCAAAGATGCAAGATCAATTTATATGCATATTAGCCTTTTAACGTACTAGAACAAATGAGATACTAATTAAGTAAAATAAACGGTTGCAATTTTATCTTACAATAGGGAACAGTTGTCTTCACAAGTACATTCTGAAGATATTACTTTGTCTTTTGCTTAGCTTTAACACAGTAGGTAGCCAGGAACTAAACTATTGTATTGTAGACATATTGTATTTTACTGGAATTTGACTTCATGAGTTGTGCTTGTACTCACTGCACCATTTTCCTCTTCCACTATTGTAATTAGTTATGTCGTTATCAGCTTTGCATGCATCTGGAGCTGAGCTCAGGTGATCAGAGCAGGCACCTAACCCCAGCCGAGACCTTATTGGACTGCTGGGCTCTCTATGCTGCTTTTCCTTGGCCTCACTTGGGCCTGATTCTTTCTAGTGCTGAGGGCTAACCTGAAAGATTCTGACTGTTGTAGTTGTTTAGCTGTTTCAGCAGGGATTAACGGTGAACAATAGCTCCAGGATGGGCTCGGTCCCTAGTACTATGATTCTGTTTGGGAAGGCTGAGGAAATTGCTTCCCTCCACAGCCTCAGAGAACTCAGCTGTAAATCGAATACAAGAGCAATTAGCAGATCCTTCACAGAAGTGAAATTAGTTAATTGAAGCCCTTAAAGTATGTATGTTGCTGTGTGTTTGGGAAAGTGGTGCAAGTGAAATGGGGAGGAGAGCTAGCACACAAGCCATTTGACTCCAGCTCTACTGTGAACAGAACTGTCCTCTGTTACATGGATGGTTTGCTTTGATCTCTTCCTACTGAAGTAGAAAATAATAAGGCATTTTTTATGAAACATTGTTGAAAAGGAAATGTTCATAATTCTGGAGTCCAGCAGCCAGCAAATCCTGCCAGCAAATCCTGAAATTTCTGGATCAGCTCTTTAAATGGTATGTGTTGACACATATTCTTTGTAGAGCTAAGAAAAAATGTCCTGTACAGTGAATAGATTTGGAGTTCTGTTCTTGATTTAAGAAGCCATAAAAAACTAAATGCAAAAAACAGCTAGGATTTATGTAATATTATGCAAAAACATCCATGTGAGAAAGTAACACCTTTTGAGTTTTCTTTTGCACTGCTCATTTCATGGCTGTTCTCAAGCATAGATTCTGCCTGGTTTTGTGTGCTTGTGTGGATGGGTATGGTGTATTCCTCTTAATGTTAAGCATTTGTTACATGGCTGCAATATGTGACTGGGAGTTTGGCATGACTGCATCTAAGAACTGGAGAGTCAAGAACAAAGACTTAGAATTAACAAAAGTCATACTTCTGCACCACGAGTCTGGAGACTTGGAAAATACAGACAGAACTTGAAAATAATCAAAAAAATCTCCTCTGCTGGGCAGATTAAATGCTGTTACATGAGATCACTGCATTCCTCTGCATATACATGACACGTTTGTTCCTAACATTTACATACCCAGAGATTTAAGGCAGAAAAGGCATCATAAGGAGCCACTGAATTTTGGACCTTCTGGCATAGGTGCTGAGATGTCTTTGTGTGATTACTGAAGGCTGGGAAGGGAGTGTTCCTATTCTCTGCAGGGTCTGTCTCGGAGCTCAGCCTTTGCCAGGGTCAGAGTCAGGATCACAGTGTGCATCTCTGTGCCTTGTCTGACACCTCTACTTCCTCCCACAAGACATCAGCAACAGACATAGATACTCAGCAGGGAATAATCAAGTAATGGCTGAAAACTCTAAACTTCAAGAAATGCAGAAATTGAAGACCCTTATGTCAGCAGGCACCTGAACAGTTGTGACTGCTTGGGAAGGGAAAATAGCGCTCTGGCTCAGAGGCAGAAATAAATCTTTGCATCAACTAAAGAGACTAGTTCAGTGTTTAACGAAATACTAAACCTTGAGAGCTTTCTGAAATGATCCCTTTTGAAAACATAAGTTCTTCTGAAGTTGTTTGGTGCAACTATGAATTCTAACAGGAGTCTAACAAGAACATAATCTTAATTTTGATAGCAATCTGGAGCAAAATATTTTTTCTTCTGTCCTGTTACATGAACTAAGATGGAGGTTGCTACCATTATTTATGTAGCATTAGGAAGGAATTATTCTTGGAAAGCAGTTTCTTGCTTGTAAGTGCCACTTTCTTTCCACCATAGTTTCTTGTGATTGCCACAGAGGGGAGCTGGAAACTCTTGTGCTTTATAGAATCACAGAATATTAGGAGTTGGAAGGGACCTTGAAAGATCATCTAGTCCAACCCCCCTGCCACAGCCGGATTCCCTAGACCAGGTCACACAGAAGTGGGTCCAGACAGGTTTTGAATATCTCCATAGTTAGCCCCGTCTTTGAACCTAATTTTTCTGTAGAGCCCAAGAGGAGCCTCTCTATGCCTTAGTTTCAATCTCTAGAAAATACTCAGATCTGGAAGTGTGATGTTTATCTATGAAATGGCATGCTAGCAGGAATAATTACAAGAACAAATTCTCAAAATGAGAATTCTCTCCAGCAAAGTGTTTGGGCCATACTTCGTAAGATTCGTGATGTACTGAAATTAATGCAATCTAATTAAGAGGTATTTTTCTAGTTTAATTTTAAAATGAAAGAGGAAAATTTGAAAGAGTTTTTAAGATCCTGCTTATGATATTTCAGGTATTGCTATAGATTTCCAGTAGGCAGAGGATAAGTGCATTGGCAGTTTGGCAGACTCTTTACCCTGTACGGTGCACAGGATCTTCATACATAAAAAATAAAGTCTTATAAAGAGAGATATTAGGTTAAACAAGAATCTTGTATCCCATTGATGTTAAAGCTTCAGCTGCACAGTGGTCTTTCCCTTGTAAATCCTGTTTGAATTTTACACAGGAATTAAGGAAGAGAAAGCACAGAATAAGAATATATTAAAAAATTACCTCCTATTTTGGCAGTTTCAGCAGCTTTCTCTCCTAGCCTGGGTTAGTTACATTTCAACATAAGAGAGTTACTTCCCTTTTTTTAGATACTGCCAAACTATGCTGAACTATGGTTTAGGAAAAAGCAAAAATATAGGAGAGAGTAACACATTATTTCCTTTGGTCAATGTAGGGCATTCAGCAAAGAATTAAAAGCCCAATCCAAAATCCAGCAACGTTACTGTAACTATTCTCACTACTTCACCAGGACCCCTGTAATTTCTCATGTTCGTGTTATTCTATAATGCATACTTCAGACCTGTTTTAGGAGTCTATCTTTGCATGAGATGGACTGCATCCTATGAGGGCTTGTTCTCTATCCCCGCTATGAAATGAGTCTGAATTTCTCAGAGCTATCCAAAGCCAGCTTAGATGAACCTCTCCCTGTGTTTCTCCATTGCAAACATAGCTTATGTTGAACAGAGCTGGGTACTCGGAGCAGGACAGGACACAATGTGTCTTGGGCAGCTACAGAAAATGGACTGCTGCAGAAAGAACATGGAATAAGAAATCAAATTTTCTCACTTCTACCTCTGTTCACTGTGTTATGTTTGGAAGCCCTGACACAGCAGACCCATAGACATGTTCTTCCCTCAAAGTGCAAGCAAGAATAGAGTCACAGTTTGGGAAACCCAAATGGTAGTTTGCCTATTGACAAAAACAACTCTACAGAGCACAGAAATTTCCAATATGAGGGATATAAGGGAAGATAAGAGGTTGCATATGCCCTTCTGCACATAATATCTCTAAACATAGTTTGGGGAGAGCGTAAGACTAAATTTTTTCATGAATTTTAGGAATAGATCCTCCAATCATTAAGTTGACAACAATTAACTCTACCTTAGAACAACTAACTCAGTCCATGATTACTATCCACAATTCTTAACCCTATAGCATTACTTACAGGCCCTCCTGTAAAGTGCATGAAGGATCTTCACAGTGCTGTGTGTCTCTTGATTTTGGTGAGGAACTGAGACAGGCACTAGTAAAAATTTTGCATGAGTAATTTGTTTCCCATACCCTCCCTCAATGAGTCAGGCACATTACAATTTTGAAATTATTCTGGTTTTGACAAAGATTAATGAGGAAGTATCTTATGCATAAGACCAAAATAGTATATAATTTGCAAGTGCCACTTTCCACCTTTTTTGTGGCAGAGTAATGGATATCAGCAAATGAGCTCTGAGCCAAGATTTCAAAGATTTAATTTTATGTTGAATAATGCCTTAGGTCCAGAACATCTAAGCTATTTTAGTGCTTCCTATTGAAAGTAGCAGCAATTCAGTGCCCAAATAACTTTGCAGTTCTAATAATTTTTACCCTACAAATGTTCCTACTGAGACCTGTGTAAACATTTCTGTATACAATCTGCCAGAATATGGTCCTTAGAATGACACCTACCTTAAATACCCAACAGAGGCACCCAAATTATGAACAAGTCCTTGGTCAATAAAGATAACTGAATAGCAGCTCTACTCTCCTGCATATCAGAGGAGTTTTATCAGGCATCAGAAATGGACTGACAAGAATTTCATGAAGTTCACCAGAGGAAAGTATAAAACCTTGCCCCGGGGAGCAAAAACTCCAAACATCAGTACAGGATGGAGCTGACGGTTTGGGAAGAAGCTTTGCTGAAAAAAGTCTCAATCCCTTTGTAGAAAAGAAGTTGAACATAAGTCAGCAATGTACCCTTATGACAAGGAAGGCCAATGATATCCTAAGCCTATTAGCAAGGGGTCTTACCTGCAAGTCAGTGGAAGGAATTCTTTCCCTCTACTCAGCACTGGTGAGACCACATGTGGAGTGCTGTATCTAGCAAACAAATACCAGTACAACAGAGCAATGTGATACAGCTGGACCTGTTTTGAGTAAGTAATTGAACCAGATAGCTTCTGGGAGTAATTTCCAACCTAAATGATTTTATTCTTCATCAGATGGCTTACCAGTCAAGGATATCAAATCCACCTAGACTTGCTCTGATCTCTACTGGCACAGTACCATTTATATGTGTCATTTATATTCTACAATTGCTCTAGATAAGTTTAATGAATATTATACTTTTATTAAAAGCAAAACATTATACCTCAGTAATAAAAAAAATCCACAACAATATATTACTACTTTAGTAGCTTTGAGGTCCTAACAAAAGAGTGAAATCAGTCTGTCTTCCAGGAGTTTATCTGCATAAAGCACTGCAGAGTAACTTAGAGATTGATATTGGCATCTTAAATACCCTACGGCTTTTGCAACAAATAAGTGGATATATGATTTCTTATTTTTGCAAGACAGTAGTTTTCTTGCAGAGAAATTCATTTCTTGGATGTGGCAAATGGATTTTCTTCTTGCTCATGGTGCTGAGAAAAAAGAACTGGTGAAAAGTGCAATTTGTGTTCAAATGTGAAAAGGGTTGAAAATCTGGGACAGATTTCATTATCACAGTGATATGGGAACACAACACACAGCAGAGACTTTTAATAACTTCTGATTCATTCAGTAAACAAATAAGATCATATTTTTACAGCTTTCTGGAAAATATATAAGAATCTTATGTTGCTTTAACTTTGGCACTTTAAATAAACTACTGGTTTCTGCAAACTCTACATTTTCTATGCATATTTTTGTGTGTGGGAGAGAAAGACAGTAATACTGGACACCCATACTCCCCATTTCAAATAGATCACACAGATCCTACCAATTATTGGATCCACTGAATCAGTCGGTCCTTTCATTCAGTTGTCATCAGGGCCACCTGATGAAGAGGGTTCCAGTTTTACTTCAAATGAAATCCAAAGCTGATACGATGCTTCACAAGGACAAACACAACAGAAAAAGTAAGAGGAGTCTTACACACAATCTACTAAGTGCCTATGATACCTTCCCAATAACATCTGCCACACACTCTCTTAATCACTTGCAGAACTAACTTGAAATTATGGTTTTATTTTTTATGTTTAAACTTCCAGGTCCATTTTTGGAGTAAAATATATCCATTTCTTTTTTCAGAAATGTCATAGGCGGCTAGGTCAATTGCAGAGATAATACCTACAACATCTAAGAAATTCTAAATCACAGGTTGACTCTTACTTAGATTCTGATTTGAGAGATACAGGTCTGTACAGCAGGCTTAGTTCTGTCCTTGGTCTCTTTGGAGAGTCCAGTCCTATCAGCAGCTATAAGGTGCTGACATGCACATTATCTATTTGTGCTTTGTTGAAATGTCCCCACATGTAGTTTTCCAACAGCTGTTTTTCCAGGAGGTACTGATAGCACTGAAGTAGTAGGTCTCACTCTCTCACTGTAAGACCAGGTTTCCCCTCCACAGAGCAGCTATACCCCTACTGTTTCCAGAGCAGCTACTGAACAAGTTCAGAAAGCTGGCAGGCAGCAAGATGAACATAGCATAATGTTCATAGCATCTAAATTATGCATAATGTAAGGGTATAATTAGATACACTGGACCATCTATAACTGGAGAAAGTCTTTGTCCATTATAGGACAAATGAATTAAATGATCTTTTAGCAGAACATGTTCTTCATAGTACTAAATAGGGAAAAAATCTGTGAAGTGATCCCAGTAAAAGCACATTAAATCAGACCAAGTCTGATCCCAGTAAGAGTATATTAAATCAGATCAAGTTTCCCTTGACTCTCCATAGCAGCATATATCAGATGTTTACAGAATCACAGAATGGTTATTCTGCACCATCTGGACATGGTCCAGGTTTGAATGGAGGAGAGATGTGGAGTTTGGACAGGTGAGCTCCAGAAGTCCCTTCCACAGAGGTCCCTTCCAATATCTACCATTCTGTGATTGATTCTGTGACAGTTGAGATTCCTACTGGTCCATTTCTGCAGCCTCTCAGGCCACTCCAAATGGTAGCACAACCATTTGGTGTATCAGGCACTCCTCCCAGCTTTGTATCATCTGCAAAATTTCTGAGGGTGCACTCTTTCCAGGTCATTAGTGTATCAACCTCTGAGACACACTACTAGTGAAGTTTGTCCAGCTGGACTGTCTGTTACTGATCAAAACCCCCTAATATTTCAGTTACCTAACTCTGTAGCTCCCTTCAGAGATACAGCGTGTTGACAAAAGGCCTCAGCTGGCCTTCCAAGCTCACATGCTGCAACCAGCAACACCTCTCAGGTGTTCTGGTGTCACAGGTGTTTTTGGGCAAATTTTTCAAGACACACTGACAGCACACCCTCAGAAACTATTGTGTCACTACAACCATCTATCACATTTCCTGTGACTAAAATAAGATGCCTAGTGGCTGAGGGTGACCAAGGCCACTGGGACACAACCTACAGCATGAATCTCTGTTTGGGGGAATATTTTCTCTAGCTACCATAGTTGCTGGGGCTGCCTGGCTCACGGACTTCCCTGTTATTCAATACTGGCCACTGTAAAATGGGAGGAACTGACAGTTCACTAATTTGAACAACAATATGATAATGGCTATTGTTTTTTAATTCTGCTCTGTCTTCTCTCTATCTGCACTAGAAAAGTGCATTTCTGACCTCTTTCCCATTTCTCCTCTTAATTCCTGCAGAATGTCTAGCAATATTTGCTTGCACTTAAAAAGCCTTCAAAATGTCACTTCTGAAGATCGTACAGTTCTGGCAGCTCCTTAATCTGTTTAAGTTCCTTAAACTGACAACACTGCTGTGATCAACACAGTTTTGTTAATGCTGTGCATTAGCTACTGTAAAATGCAAGCAGTATGCATGTTTCTTTGGGTTTGTCCTTAGAATGCTGAAGGGTTTTTTTCCTTTTGTGATATATCTGTGTGTTGCAAGAACAGAGTTACGAACAGTGTGTCACATTTAAGTGACTCAATATTCTGCTTTACCTGCTTCTGCCCGAGGAAGATCAGCTAGAAACGAAAAGTTCTTCCTTGCAGCCAGCTTCCAGAGAGCCACGAGAGAAACAAAGATCAGCATTTGTAAATATCTGTGCTCTTGGTTTTGAGCCATGGTTTTAATTACTGTTTCTGGTTTATTGCTATAGCAAAAATTTAGATTAAAATAAGACAATTACATTTTCTTGTCTAAATATTCATGGAAATGAAATAAGGACAGTGGATCATTACTCACAGTAAGAAGAGCTCCAGTGAATGAGCAGGATGTTTTGGAGCCAGCAATGCAACAACTATGAGTAAATGGTTCTCAGAGTGAATCAGGGTTGCAGAAACTCATTTCTAATTGGACTCCAAAGAAAAACCCAATCCAAATACTGCTGAACTTGGGTAATGCTTATATCTGATGCTGGTAGCTGAAGCCAATTTTTGTATGATACAAAGGTAGTGTTTGAGACTTGATGTTTGCTATACAGAACTATTTCTGTAAACTGAGCTGGGGAAGGTTCCTAACAGTCTCCAGGAAAGAAGTTTAGCAGGGAGTTTTCAGCTGCATAATCATCATTGATGGCCTCATAAATGTTCCTGATTTGGTCCCAGGAAAATGAGATCTTGATACCTCTCTATGGAGACTTGATTGAGTGCCCAGCAGGTATAATGAACTGACTGCCCAAGGCACAGATTTGTCACATCCTTCTTCTTTTAATGAAAGCTGGAAATGCCTCTCTTCCTTTTGTTTATATTTCATAATGTCTTCTATGTTGGAGATGTCACTCCCAACAAATTATGCAGCCAGCTACAGCTGTTACCTCCAACTGCAGAAAGAATAGGCATTTCAAATGAAAAATAAAATCAACACTTAAAAAAGCACTGGTAGCGGTTTCACAGTTATAATGAGGAGCTGCACCTGCTTAACTAGCTCTACTGAAAAAGGGGGATGCAGCCTCTCTGAGATCCTGGGTTAAGGGTTCTGTAATAACAACCTTACTTGGAAACAAATGCTTACTAGGTCACGGCTGTCTGTTGGATTCCTGCCCTTCACTCCGTATCCTGAACTGTTGGGTAGATTCATGGACACATGCCTTTGGGCTGGAGCTTCCTCTGGTGCAGTCATGCACCTTATTTTGGACTTGTGGGTCCTTTACATGAGCGTTGCCACCCTCCTTAGAGTCACATACCCAACAGCTCATATCCTCCTGCTTTAATTCTTTTCAAAATTGCATTGCTCAGAACAGGTATATATTTTTAGAAAACATAGAATAGTTGGTGCCATTTTGACACTGTTAGACTAGCTAGGGATTGCACAAGAGATTATTCCAGAAAAATCTGGAAAGGAAAGTAATCTCTGATAAGCCATAATGATGGGAATGGGCTGGGAGAGCAAGGAAATTTCTCAGGCTTGTAAAATGTTATGTAGGCTTCTGCTTGACTGGGGACACCTGGGGATACTTACAAAGCACATTTTCGAGAAGTGGATTCCAGACTGTTTTCTTCAGCTTAAAGTAACCCCCAAACTATTTATATATTAATAACTGAATTACCATTCTTTTTTTTACCTTTATATTTTCATCCTGTTGTTCACTCAAGATGTTATCTTTTTCACCAAAGCAAAAATACACCAGGCATAAGAATTAGGTGTTTTAAATGGCTCTAAGGAAATAAAGAACAAATAGGATGCGTCACAAAAATATTTTGCCCCAGACAGTTGCACTGTAATGAAATGCCAAACTATTCAAATCTAATTTTCCATAATGTATGCTATTCCAGATCGCTAAAGTCCGCATTGCTCCAGTGAAGGTGTCCATACAGCAAAGACAGCCAAAGTGATAAAGGAAAAAGGTTATGTGGCAAAAAGAGAAAAAAGTAATAACAGCATTTGTTGGACCATATCTTGCCAGTAAATCTGATGCATTACTAATAAATTTCTTACTGTATGCTATGAAAAAACTCAGATAAGAAAAGAAATAATGTAACCAAGGAACAGCAAATGGATAGCAATCTTTGCTTAGAATAATGTAAGTAGAACTTACGATGGATCTATCAAAGCATCTGGCAATGTTATAAAGTAAGTCTGGCATTTCCATCTTTACCCCTCAGTTACTTTGAACAAGTTTATAACTGTGCTAACTTGATTGAAACTTGCAGTTAAGTATTATTTTCCAGTCTTGGATGTTTGGTTTGGTTACTGACTAATAAGAAAGTTACTTTGGACAAAAATAAAAAAAGACAACACTCACAACAACAACAAAAACCCAAAAGAAAAAAACCCCAAGAATTAAAAAGTAAAGCAGACTAAAACTTACAAGACAATACTTCACACAGTTCTTTCCAAAGCCTTTCTTTCTGCTGTCTAGTTCTGACTGAATTCTCTGTCTTTTGCTTTGTGACTCTCCCACAGTATAGCTAAAGAATGGATTCTTTAAATTAAATGAAAGGTGAGAGGAAGTGGTTAATTCAGTAATATTAGTTCTTTTACACAATAAGTGTATGATACCAAAGTTAGTATCGAAATAGAGAGTTTTGAGAAAGAAGAACTGGTAAACCTCAACACACACAAGTTTGCAGTTGTGGAAATGGAATGCCTTAGACATTAATATGTAGTGTTATGGATTCCCATTTGTCCCATAACTTTACAGGACGTGCTGCCTTCCCAGACAGCCACAGCCTCACCAGCTATAAAAATATTAACAGTTCTTTAGGCATTAAACAATTAACAGCATATTTCATCTCCTCAGATGTACAAAACTGAAGAAGGTTTGAGCCAGAACTACTTAGGATCTGAGAATATGCATTACCCAGCAGTTCCCTTAGCTAATTATGGCAAAAACCCTATCGTTTAATGCTTCTGCATGGACGTGGGTAGTGGTGCCTTCATTTTAGCAAGAAGAAGAAAGATATAACAGGAAAAGGAGTGATCAGCATAAATATGGTCTTAAAACTTACCCTTGACCCTTCCTGTGACAATCTTGCTCTGCAGGCAAGGTTCTCAGGAGCCTCCACAAGGAGGGAGACTCTCATTTCTGTCTCTGAAGGGCTCTGAGTTGCAGGACATCCAAGGACATAGAGAGAAGACAATTATGAGCAAAGCTATCCTGGGAAGGACCTGCAATAAGAAGGGTGACAAAGTGAGATGGGAAAGATTCATATCAGGCCACTATAGCTTCTGTAATAGATTTTATTTGATTTTATTTGGGTTATTTGCTTTATTTGAATTGCTTTATCTGACCAGAGTCAATTAAATTATTCTTTATGGAAACAGGCAAATAGAGATGGCATACACTATAGCAACTGGAAGTTGCACCTCTTGACAATTCTGGTCAAAAGAAAGAAGATATCTCAAATATGTAGAAGTTAAATGTTTATTTATAAATAATGTTAAAACAATAGTAAAAAGTGAGCTTTCCTTGATAAAAACTGAAGGTGGGATGCTATTTTTCTTCTGACCTACCCAGAGATTCATTTTATCCCTCAAATTCACTAACAAAATCAGAAGATTAGTTGTATGACATTTCCAGAGAAATTCAGTATAGTGCATAAATGAAAGAAACACTTTTTCTTATTGATGATAGTAAACAGAGGACAATAATGTTAATTGTCTGTAAAGAGGGAAAATTAAAGAAATTTTCTATGTTTATATCATTTCTTGAGATCTTAAACCAATTCATTATAAGTCTGGTACAATGATTGCAGCAATTAATCATTTAAGTTGTTACAGGTAAGCACCCTTAGCACATGCCTAATGAAGAGAAATATTAAAAAAATCCACTAAATGTTGAAGTATGTGATTCATAAGAAAAGGAATTTCTATTCTAGCAGATTTACTTCCTTCTGCATTTATGTTGAAAGCGACTTTCAGGCTTCCAGTATATTATCCTTTCTTCAGTAATCACAACTTCAATTAACATTTATCAACATTTGTACTTTGTTAGAAAGAAAACAGCTAATCAGCCATTTCCTTTCCTGCAATCAAGCAAAGATTGTGTTCAAGATGAGACAAGGCACTTTGGAACTACAAAACCTTCTGTAAATATGAGAAAATTGGGGGAAACAGAGATTTTATGATCAGCTAACAGATTGCAGAATGAAAGATTTCAGAGGCAATAAGGCATTTGACAGAAAACGGGAGTGAGGAGGCTTTGAGGAAGACAACTTTCCACTTGAATTTAGCCAGCCAGAGTTTTTCTCCAAGTACTCAAACAATAGAGATCATAAGCCAGCACCAGAAAATATGGTTATGATCTGATATTAACCAAGAGGTTTATAGGAAAGACAGCTGTCTTGAGGGTACATTTGTGTTGAACTGTAATTACTAATGGGCTGAATTACACTGTGCTGAGCTTGATAATAGCCATAATGCTAATAAGGATTATTTGGAGATACCAAGTCTCCTGGGTGCAGGACAAGGAGAAGGCCCGCAGCTAGTTCCTCCCCTGTGAGGACCTGCGGCAGCAGAGAAGAACTTTGCATACAGAGCTAGCTTGGGATGTGCTCAAAATCTGAAACTTAAATTATTTTATATGTTAAAAGCTCTACCATACAATAATTAAGATCATTAATTCTTGTGAAAACCTTGCTGCTACCTGACAAATGCCCTATCTTGTACTTTTCAACATTCCCAAAGCAAATATCAGTGCTATGACAGAATTACTGTGGTTTCTTTCTTCCTAGCATGGTGTAAACATTCAAGTCAATGGGATGGAAATCAAGTAAGATGCTCAATGCACTGTAATTACCTTTAGTTTTTCCTGATTTATCAGTTCTCGATCGTTCTTCTCCATTCATCACAATTGTGCTAGAAGCTTTCATTCCATTTTCTTTATCCTTTCCATGGTCATTTTAAATATTAATATGTTTAAATACTAATGATGTGAGAAGTCTGTAAAACGAAATGCAAACAAGTCTTCTCAGTAGAAGTCAGTGAATATCCTCCTTGTTTCACTAAGGTTTCATAAGATTTGTATCTTAGTTACTTTACAACTAGGCAGAGAGTACAGCTCAGGTTGTGAAAGAAAAAATACTTGTCATACCTTTAGTCAAGTTGATTTCCTACCATTTATTCAGAATACTAATATGGAAATTTTAATCTTGCTCTAACATAATGAGTAACTATAAAGTGTGTTACATATAAACTCTTCATTTCCTGTAGCTTGTTAAATGTTCATTTTCTTAAGATGCAATTAGTTCCTTTCAGATTTTTAATGGAAAGATCTTTTTTAAATGCCAGAGCCCAAGTGCTCCTACCAAGAGAAAAGGCCTAGCTCTTTACAGGGAGTTTATGCAAGGGGTAGTTGGTTTGACTCAATTAGTTTGTCCTTTTTTTGGGCAAAACTTAGCACATTTGCAACAGACCTTTTCCTACAGCTCCAGTCCTCCAACCAAGCAGAAAATCTAGTTTCCAACTAATCATAGAATGGTTTGGGTTAGAAAGGACTTTAAAAATCATCTAGTTCCAACCCCGCTGCCATGAGCACAGACACCTTCCAACAAACCAGGTTACTCAAAGGTCCATCCAATTAAGACACATTATGTCTCATAGCCACAAAAACTATGTTAACTTTTCTAATGCTTGCTTTCTTTTTGGAACCAAAGTAAGCCATAGATCCAAACAAAACTAGAAAATGTATGTTTCCATGCTGCCATGCTTCCCACTGCTGACTGTGCTTTGGCGTTTTCCCTTTCTCCCAGAGAAGGAGATCCTGTGTCACATACAAGGTGTTTCCTTCAAATCACAGGTCCTCTCATACCTTCTCTTACTATTCTCCCTTTCTAAAATATCCAAAACTTCCTTTATGTATACTGCATCCTCCACATCAAGATGAAGACATGAATAAATACCTTGTCCAGTTGTTACTGTTCCCACCAGACCTGCTGTTCAGCTACCAGACATCCCAGGTTCTTTCTTGGTCTGGCCATGCCCTTGCCCAGAGATTTATGCAGAAGTATTTTAGAGCTTCACAAACTTCTATTGTTAGTCCTGTATCACTACCTTCAGGAATTTCAATCCAAGATGAAGGCACAATTTTGCAGCTTTGGCTAGACCGGTAGTCAAAATAGCATTTGCAGTTCATGACCTCAGCTGGAAATGTCACCATAAATAGGGTACGTATAACAAAATTGCCATGCAGAAATGGTAGTTGTATTCCTCAGCCTGGATATATTAGAAGCTGGTTGAAAATGGTCTCATCTTAGTGTGAAATAATGCTGGCCAGATCTGCCACAATGGACAGATTTCCTTGAACTCTAAACTGATTTAAAAACTCTTTGCAGGCATAACTCCATGCAGCTGGCCAACATGTGTTCTGCCTACACCCCACTCTTAAATAACAGTTTTAATATAATGTAAAACTGTAACTTTTGCCAAATACTGTAATTTTATCAAAATGTGAAGTACTTTATTTATTTTCTTACCTTTGAACTGCAAACCAACATTTGAAAGACCATACAAAATGACCTGTAGATTTTTTTCACTCAAAGTTTAAGTTCTTTACTTAAGAAAGGTTGAAATATATAACTTTAGAGGTACAAACACATCACATTAAAACCAGTTATTAGCCTGTGTGGCAAAAAAAGAATGGAACTTGTTTCTAGTTCCTGAAGTCAAAGTTATTGTATTTTATTTTGGTTTTGTTTTTAATTAAAACTCTAGTACAGCATCTTTGGCATTTGTGGTAATTATTCTGAACTTTGTATCCCAAAGGAGAAATGTGTAAATAGTTCACTCTTTTGTGGCTCTTTGTTCCTGCCATTAGCTCAGGAAATGTGTTTTCCAAGCTCTGAATTAGTTTAGCCAAATGGTGACAAAAGTAGTCATTTGTGTTAACACAAGCAGAGCAGAGTTAAGCAATAGAATAGACTACATTTCTGAGTAATACAATATGACCATCTGAGGAAACAGTAATCATACAAAATGTTTTGTATTAAGTGTATTCTTTATTATTCATGTGCTAGTTGTCAATGTGGATGGAAAATGGCTTATAAATAATTGACAGCTGTCACTGGAAACATTTATATTTTGAGGACTTTTCTATCTGTCCTGCTGCCCTTGAATTCAACCTGGATTCTACTCTCAACCTACACTGTAATGAGCAGGGGGTTTAGGTTTTATCCAAACATTTATTTTGCTACACACTTTGAATTTGAAGGATCCACTACAAATTCATCCTAGAAAGGTAGCTGAAACTGCCCTGGGCCAGCGAGCCTGCATGTGAGCAGTGATGCTAAATGTCACCTACCAGCTGTCAGAGGGGAAATAATTGAGTGATCCTTCACCAGCACAAATGTAACCAGTAAGGCAGCATGGCACAGGCATTCATGAGCTACCAAATCAATTTTGGAGAAAATGGGGTGTGGATAAAACCAAATTCATCTGAAATAAAACCTCTAAAGTCAGTCCACGTTCACCAAATTACAGGAAGTCACTGTGGAGGTAGAAGTTGCCTTACAGACAGTTTGAACACCCTTTGGGTCTATGGAGAGTGCAGGTCAGACCTAGATAGCACTGGTATTGGACTCAGGGTAGTGATACCTATCCAGTATTAGGGAGCCACCTGCAGATCTGCTCAGAGTTGCTGGAAAGCCCCATGTTGCTCCTCGGTCCCCACCAGCTCACTGGGACACAGACAGGGATGTGAGCCCTGTATTCATTCTGTGTAGATAAACTCTGTGATTACTGGATCAGAGAACTAATGAGAGCTAGTCCTGGGCATACCACAGCTTTTATTGGCAGAATGACACAGCTCAGCTTAATCTGACCTGAAATCCCACACAGAATTATATCACAGAATCACAGAATGTCAGGGGTTGGAAGGGACCTTAAAAGATCATCTAGTCCAGCCCCCCTGCCAGAGCAGGATTCTTCCCTAAGCAGGAATTGAGCCTGGGCCCCGGTGGTGAGAGCACCAAATCCTGACCACTAGACCACCACTTCTAATATATTTCACAATGAGGAGCAAGGGCTTTTTCAGACCCAATATCAAACCCAACATAGAGGAGGGAAAAAATGACCTATTATCATTCCAAAGGGTCACATGCTATCTCTAAGAAGAAGCAGTGGACTCATCTTTTCCTGATACTGAAATAACTGCAGAAGGGAGTTTGCAGGTTACTCATATTAGCTCTTTCTGCCAGTCCTATTTTCAGCTCACTGCTCATGTTTGTATAAGACCTCTTCTGTTTTGATTTTCCTCCTTTATAGGAAAAAGTTTAGTTTAAAGAAAACTGAGTAAGGTCTTTATAGCACAGTTCCTCAGGTAAAGATAAAAATACAAGGCTATAGGTCAAAGTTGAAGTAAACCCTTCTAGTGACATCAGATCATGATTCTGGGTAGCATATATTTGCTACTGATACCTTAATTGTTTTGTCTGACAAATAACATGAGAGGAACTTAAAAAATGTCTCCACTGATAGCTATGACTACTGTGGTAGGAGATACAGATCTGTCTTACATGAGTCAAAGGTAGGGTATGGCAAACATTACAGTGACAAGTATTTGGTTTCAGATATTTCTCATGTTTATGGAGAAACACCAGTTATGGAAGTGTTGCATTTCATCTGACTCTGACACTGTAGGAAGACAAGTTTTCACAGTTCAGGGTGGGAATTGTAAATCTTTGTCCCCTTGCTTTAAAACACAATAGCTGGCCCAGAAAGGCAATCTTCACATTTTTGGTCTGGCTGCATAACGTTCTTCGCTGCGCAACATAGCTGTGGTTTTCCTTCTGATTAAAACCAGGATTTCATCCTGGTATCCAGCTATTACATTCCTTTGTTTTTGTTATGTAAATGTATAATAAAGTATTACAAGAGATTGCCTCCAGCCTAACTCTCCATGTTACTCAGAAACCTTCCCATCAGTGTGAAGGAGAGCTTCCAGCTCTGCCACTTGCCTCCTGTCACTACATGAAGCCTCCCACATGCCAGCGCCTGTCTACAACCATCACGGTGCCAAGCACAGGATGCTCTCACAGCCCAGGGGAGGCTGGTAGAAGTAATTCTTTAAGCCAGACACATTCTACATAAAAAGTGAGTGTGGAAGATAAACCATGACTTTAGGCTCCTCAGAGCTATGTTTTGGAGTAACCATTTTCTATAATCTTCTTCCTGTTTGTTTTATAGCATTTTTTTGTTTTCACAGATGACTTAACAAAGCTGGAAATCATAATTTATAAACATTGGAGGAGAGGTTGCAGAGCAAACTCTTGTAAACCGGAGGCCCAGTGACTCAGGACTTTATAGGCTATGGTAATTGATGTGGTTTTTTCCAGGTTATCTGCTCCCTTCAGGTTATGGATGCATTTGCCTACAGATTTTCTGGAGTCATTCCAGAGCTTTCACATTGTTATTTTTTTCTCAGGTCTCTTTTGATCTTCAGTGTTTATAGCAGAGGCTTAGTTTCCTAGTATAATGTTGGTCACGCATAGTCTTAACAGCACCATAATACATCCCTGTGCCCTCCTAGTGCTGAGTCTTCCAGTTTGGTCCATATTCAGCACCTTCCCCTGCCACAGGTCTCACAGGTGTTACTGGAACAAGAGGAGACACCCAGGCCCAGTTAGTATGTACGTAATCAGTCTGTGCATCTTTGTACCTTGTTGCAAACCTCTTCTGGACCTGTTTTTCTAGCATTAGGACATTTCTTTCAAATGCAGGACATAGACTGCTGCTGAGAATTGCAAGTGGGCAGCAGTGTCAGGAAACCTTGGCTGAAGTGACATCCTTCTCTTCATTGTTTCTCTAGGTGGGGGACAACTTAGGTGTTTTGGCTTGTTTTCAGCTATGTGTATTGTATAGGGAATCTGGGTACCTTGTTCAGAAATGGGAGCTCAAAGAGCATTAGATTCAATATAAAATCAGGTTAGAACCTTCATTACCTTAGAGATGTCAGAAGTATTATAGCTTTACCTTATACCTTCTATAATCTCTTCTCCAAAGTGCTTTCCTTCTGACAGCTTTTCTTCTGAAGCATGTAGCCTAACACTTTGGAAAAGGGAAGGGTGTCTCTGAACAGGCGACTGAATAACAATTGATACTGAGACAAAAATTCAGTAGCAGGTTTTCCTGCTGAACATCATTCTCTCTGACTGTAGTTAACATTCTTCAGGGGGACAAAATTGTATTATTTTATGATTCAAATAATGGTTGCTAGTACAGGAAATAAGAAATTAAGCAGATTAGAAGTGGTATTCTTTCAGACAACAAATACAGGTTGCTTGTGTGTGAAGGTCATGTCACCTGTAGGAAGCATGGTGGAGACATGAGGTTTAGTCTGAAGCAGAGAAAAAGAAAGGACATAAAGCCTGTTCCTGTGTTATGAAATAAGGTAGCCTGTGAGAGATGCACAGTCTCTACCCAGAGATGTTGATGCTTATTTTATTCAGTAGCTGTTTAAATCCAAAATGCAGAGAGGTTCCTCAACTCACAGACCAGAACCCAGACATGCCTAACACCTCATCTTAGGCAGCACACCCACACGTCCATCCGTCTCTGCTTTGACTACCCAGGCATGTAGTTTCACAGAGGCTAGGAAAGTCCTTTTCCATCACATGCCTCAGAGCTGTCTCTTGGGAGCTCTTTCCTGCTCAGCAAGAGATTTGGGTGTGAAGTCTTTCAGAAGTAAGAAGAAACTCAATCTCACCTTCCAGCATTTGGGACTCATGCTGTAGGTGAAAGACAGCAATACAACTGCCTCAGCAAGCTTTTAAAAAACAGCCAGAGGCAGAATTAGCCACCTGAGGGAAGAAAAGCAGCAGGCATCTGTCACTGGAAAAGGTCTCTCACTCTGCACCCAAGAAACAACACCTGAACCCCTATACTTTCAGATATATTCCAGAGATATCTTTGCTATCTCTGCTGGGTTAGCTCAAGGTACCTCTAGCCCTGCAGCCCCTGAGGTTATTTCAGCTGCCATCTGGCAGCACTTCATAGGTGTCTCCAGCTGTCTTGGGCTGGATGCCTCAGTGGTGCCACTTCTGTGTTGGAGCCAAGTAGGAGGCTTCAGTCAAAAGCCCATTTGAGTCAATAGCAAGAGTCGATTAATGGGATTCAGCAGACTAAATGTTCATATGAGCTATTCCCTTTATAGTCAGTGACAAGAAAAGGTACAGCTTAAGCTATGATCCATTTCCATCTTAAAGGAGATATCTAAAATGTCATAAAAAAAAATTGGTTCTAAAAGTACCATTTCCACTGTCTGTACAGGGAGACCAGAGTCACAGAATCACAGAATGGTAAGGGTTGGATCTCCTCTTGAGATCCTCTAACCCAAGCCCTTGCTAAAGCAGGTTCACCTAGAGCAAGGACCCATCCAGGTGTGTTTTGAATAGCTCCAGGGGAGACACGACAGCCTCTCTGGGCAGCCTGTTCAGGTGCTTTGTCTCTGTCAAGGGAAAAATGCTTTTCCTTACATTTAAATGGAACTTCCTGTGTTCTAGTTTGTGCTCCTTGCCCTATCACTGGGTACCACTGAAAAGAGTCTGACCCCATCCTCTTGCTTCCCACCATTTAGATATAGATAAGCACTGATAAGATCTCCTGTCAGTCTTCTCCAGGCTAAAGGGCCCCGGGTCTCTCAGCCTGTCCTTGTATGAGAGATACTCCAGTCCCCTAATCATCTTTGTAGCCTCCACTGGACTCTCTCCATTAGTTCCATGTCTCCCTTGAACCGGGGAGCTCAGAACTGGACACAACTCCAGATATGACCTCACTAGGGTAAAGTAGAGAGGGAGGAGAACCTCCCTTGGCCTGCTGGTCACACTTTTCTTAATGCAGCCCTGGATACCATTGACCTTCTTAGCTACAGCAGCACACTGTTCCATTTATCATTAGCAGATTTTCTGAGGGTGCACTCCATCCCTTCCTCCAGGTTGTTGATGAAGATACTGAACAAAACTGGACCCAGTATTGACACCTGGGGAACATCACTATCTACAGTCCTTTAAGTAGGCTCTGTGCTGCTGTTCAAAACCCTCTGAGTTCCATCATTCAGCCAGTTCTCAGTCCACCTCATTTCCACTCACCTAACCCACACTTCTTAAACTCACCTATGAGTATGAGATATAGTGCCAAAAATCTTGATGACATTGATATAGACAACATCCACTGCTCTCCTCTCATCTGTGCAACTAGTCATGCCATCACAGAAGGCTATCAGATTTGTCAAGCATGATTTCCCTTTGGTGAATCCATGCTGACCACTCCCAATAGCCTTCTTTCCTTTTACATGCTTAGAGATGACGTGCAATGAATTCAAATGAATCACTCAGATACACAAGTCCACCTGGCTGAAATCTGAAATCAACTGAGGTGTGTCCTAGGGACTTGCCAGATGACAGAGCAGTCTCAAGTTTTAGTATCAAGACAGCTTTAGTATCTAAGTGAAGGCACACTGCAAAACACTGTGAAGTGAGGTAAGGGAGATGGTGGTAAAGTTGGTGTAACACATGAAGCATGCATCATCTCAGATTAGGCATTTATGCAACCCACGCAGCAGGGAACAGAGCCTGACGCCAGGGCAGGAGGAGAGTCCAATCTCTAGTATGGACCAACAGCCACAAAACCTGAGTTTAGATACAAAAGCTAGAAGAGTCTCCTCTCACAGGAACACTTAGCAGAGGCAGGTAATGTGCCATTTTTTATGCAGATACCAATGAGCCCCAGTGTGCCAAAATAGTGGATAACTTGGCAGACGGCACTTTTCAGACACTGTATTCGAAGGGTTTGGTAGGTAGAACATAATTCAATGCTGACTGGAGCAGGCAGGTTTTGTCACACAGCTCACAGTGCCTCCATATCACTTGAGAGCCTAGGAGTCCTTCCAACTCCTCCTCACCGCTGTTTCACTAGTTGTCATTGGTACCTGCATTTTCATTTTTAATGAGACATCTAAATACATCTAAAATACCCAGCCCTGGATGCACGCCAGTCATCATCTAATTCAGCCATGCCTATCATTCCTGAAGATTTCAAGGGATATGTGTGGTTTCACATTCCTAGTGAGCAGTTCCTCTGAGACTCACTTGAGCTCCTCTCCCAACAAAAGAAAGTTCCAGCAAAGGCTCAGTGGGAGACAACTGTGTCACAGCTTCTTCTCTCCCTGTGGAGCTTTGGATAATAGCCCTACTTAAAATAAATTAATTTTTGTTCCCTTCCAGGGGAGATGATGGATGGGATTTGGCATCATTTGGCAATGGCCCATTGCGGAGCCTTACAAGGCAGGCACTTATTCCTTAACTTTCCTTTTCTGCATGAATTGTGAGCTGTTTCTTTCCAATTTGCCATTTTCATTTTGGCCTCTACTCAAGGCAACACTTTTTTTTTTTTTTAAGAAAAGAATTTGACTTGAGCAACTCAAGCTGTATTAACAGTTATGTCCTGCATACATGTGCTCAGTAAATAATAGGATACTAAAATAAAAACCAAACCCACATTTTGGTGTAAGGAAACTTGAGAAAGAAAGAGGATGTCAGTTGGAGACTTATAAACATGATCTTTGTGTCATCTCAGTTCACTGTTACTTGGCATCCTTAAAGACTGTAGATCAATAGAAAGATTAAGGCTAGCCTTGAAGACTATGGGAGTCACCATCCTGGGTCCTAGTCTGCATTTCACCTTAGTTTGACAAAATTCTTCAAAGGAAGTTAGATGACATTCCTCGGTAGATAGGAGCAGGATAACCAGCCCCATCAAAAGAGCTTATCCTTCTCTCTGGTGCTTGCAGGTCAGCTTCAGCCCTGAAACTCAAGTCACTGCAAAGTTGTACAAGACCAACTTGAGCAAGGTAAATATTTGGCCAGAACAGCAGACTTATGGGAAAGTGGAAAATGGATCCAGTTGCCTATTTTTCCTGAAGCCACTACTTAGCAAGCTCACTGGCTCTTACACTTCCTGTTGATGGGGTGGTGCACGTGTGTGTGTGTGCGCGCTATAGCCCTTTCCTGTCCTGCCTCAAACTCCCACATCTCCCATCTCTCCTGTGATCCAGTGGTTCTTCAACACCACGCAGATGTTCCTTCTAATTGCACATAGCTTGGCCCTCCTACGGCAGGGGAGAATTTACCCTTGTATGGTTGGGGCTACAACCTGCTGTTTTGCTTGCTGTACCCAGGAGCCTGGCTGTCTTAAAACAGCTTTTAATTTCTGAAATTCTTGTTTACTTCAGCATTTCTCTATTAACAGACCTGCATTTATGTACGCATTTATTTAGGATCAGACAGAGTAAAGGAATAGTTGTGGAAAGGTCACAGGGAGGCAGCTTGGTCCTATCTCAGTTTATGAATTGTTCTTAAAGAAAACGAGGAAGTAAAAACTGTGCCTAAGGAAATAAAGAAAACAATTACTATATACAAGTAAGTTCTTAGTTATCCAAGTGTGTAACTAAAGAAAACTAGCCCTGCAGCTGTACAGATACTGTGATCTTTGCTGACACCTCAGCATAGGAATTACAAACAAGAAATCCTGAGTTATAAATGAATGTAGTTCACAGAATCTGAATTGGGGACTATAAAGTACTGATGGGCTGATAGCCTTGAAAAGCACAAAAACTTCCTTCCCCAGCAGCGGGAGGAAGGGTGGGAGGATAGGCATTCGCTGCTTCCCACGGAAGGAGCCACCAATGAGCTTCATTGGCGTGAATGGGGAGCAAATGGCAGAGGTCCAGGCTACAGATAAGGAGTGGCCGAAGAAGCTCTCTGTTTGCATATGCAGAGCGGAACTCCCCTCCGAGGCGGAAGAGCAACCGTGCAGGATTCGGGACGGTGAAATGACTCACTTCTACTTTTGTGTCTTGCCCTTGCCTCCCCATGTGCCTATCCATTCTGTTAAGGACTTGCCTTTAATGACTTCAAGTTGATTTGTTGTTAATTTTCGTTGTTAAGATATTCCTTCAGTTAATTCTGAAACCTGTGATTGTGATTTTCTGATGGGATCAGTGTTACTGTTCAACGACACTGATCCCTAGTTCTCTGACTCAGTGCAGCCGTGCAGGTAAAGCGCCGGGTCCTAGTGCCTCCTGTTATTTGTCTTGGTGGGATGAGGGTTTCTGTGCCAGGGCACTGATCACTGATTGATGAGGGCTTCTCTACAAGGGCATTGATCGCCGGTTGGTCAGGATTTCTGTGCAAGGACACTGACTCCTAGATTTCCGTGCTCCCTCTCTTGAGTTTCAGTGCAGAGGCGAGAACTGACTTGACTCCTTAACCCCTCCTAGGGGTATATGGAAGAAAACCTCCTTCCCCCGCACTGGGCTGTGTTAGAACACTTCAGGGACTCTTACGTTCATTATTTTCACCTGTGAGGAAACTCAACGTTTCCTTGTCTGGCACCTGTCTAGTGTTTTTAGGTGATAGATTAGAGATACTGGTTTTGTTTTTTTACCTGATTCAGTGGGCTGCCTCTTTCCATGTGACCCAAACACTTCTTGGCTCATTCTGACGTCTACTCTTCTTAGCTGTAACTTGGCTTTAATGGCCAACATGTATCAGGATATAAAAAAAAAGTCCTTTTTTTTTTTTCCAACATGTATCTTTGTCAGTGAGGAATAAAGTTGTCTACTGGTGAAGTGCTCCAGGATTGTTCTTGGAGATCCACAGCTGTTGGCTTCCAAGCAGTTGGGCTTGTAGCACTGAAACACAGTGTAGAACAGGACTTGTGCACATGGCTGTGTAAGTATGTGTGCTGACACCTCAGACACATGGTAGGTAGTAGCTAGGGCTTCTAAAAGTCTGAGTTAGCAGAGCTGAGAGTAAGAGGGTCTTGAGTTCATACTTTAAAACAGAAAATCACAGCTTGGAGGTTGGTATGGAATCAGAATACAGGCTGAGAAACTGTTAACTAAGGAGAATCTTTGTCATTTCATGTGTGTAGTAGACTGCAAGAAGGCACTTGGAATATCCCCAAGCTTCTTAACCACATGGCTTCCCATGCAGCACTACTCTCTCAGTGAGCAGGTGCCTGATACAGCTGACTCTTTCTCATCTTCAGGGAGCTGTCTGCCACTGTTCAGGAACACTGCAGATAAAGTGCTGATCAACCAGAAACTAAATGAGGGATCAATAAAATATCTACCCATTGTTACTTTGATAATTTCATATTCCTAATTAATCCCTCAGTCTTCCCTAAATCTGGTTTTTATTCTCATCAAAGGGATAATAATTTTGGCCGCTATTGGCACTTAACTGTTCTTGATTGCGGGACCAGTCACAGAAGAGAGGCTTCTAGCATAAGCTTTCCCTCAGGCCTGTATCATGGACTTTATGCAGATCTAGGATCTGCGTAAGCTCTTTTCTTTCTGTGTGACCTCATGCCAAATATGTTTTGGGAGTATTATGGTTTAGTTAGTATGGCTGCTTCTTTTTCTCCCTGGGACCCTGGCATGGCAGGGTGTCACATCTGGGAAATTCCCAGTCATTTCCTCCCTCATCAGTCATTGACTGCCTGTTGCCCTCAGACCTGATACAGACCTGCTACTTGATATAGGCAGTTCAGATATGGCTTGCTAATGAAGGACAATAGAGTCTTTGTTCTTACTGGTGGCTGCTGAGTCTGGGTTTCCTCCTCCTAGGATCAGGTACTGTGAAGTTAGATATTCAACCCAAGCCAGTCATTGCTTTCTGCCTATGTGGCTAATTGGGAAAGAGGGAGAGAATCTTATCTCCTCAGAGTGACTCATCCCATCCTAAACAAGACATCTAAAACTGGAAGGTATTAAGCCAGTAATTCCAGAGTTTATCTTTGATATTAGAAGCATATAGCTTTAGGTTTTTACCAGCTAAAGCTAGTTCCTATTAATCTGCCCTAAATGTGGGGCGATTTTGCCTGGAAAAATGTTCATCTTTCTTGCATAGCTGCTTGCTCCTGGTAAAAACTCACTGTAAATATTTACCAAGGAAGGAGACAGAAAGGATAGACATAGTTGAAAGATTGAGACCAACAGCTCTGCTGTTCTTTGCTGCTTGGGTGACAGGGAGGTGAGAATTGCACAGAGGTATGAGCTGAGGAAACAAATATGAACTGCTCTAGACTCCTCCACAGCATTATGTAGCTTTATGAGGAAGCTGTAAAATCTAATGCTTTAACTTTTATATCATATTAAAGCATTGGCATTTAAACTTCAATAGAAACACGTACTTTAATTCCTTACACAGTTGTGAACAGCTATTTGCTAGTAGCAGGAGGTTACAAGAATGCAGTGGTGTGCTGGTTAGCACGTGCTAGCCCCACGCTAACCTGCATCTTGCTACTTAAGCTTTGAAGATCTGAGGTAAAGGCATGGAAAAACAAAAGCCTCGCAATTAGGGTGATACAGCATTTGATGGCAATTTTACTTGGCACAAACACTTTCCAGAAAGCCAGCATGAATCAAACATTTAAGCTAATATTTAGTAGTTGTCAGTAGAGATGAGACTGTTAAGATGAAAAGTGTCTATGGTTTTGTTTTGTTTGAAATTAAGTGGAGGTGAGCAAAAAGGTGTTGGTGGGGGGGCACAGCAAGCAATCTTGAGAAACTGTCTCAGAGAAAAGGACCCTTCAGAAGGGTAGCATGTTGTGGCTTTTTTGGCCTGTACAGCTGTATCACAGAATCAGAGTTGTTTTGGTTGGAAGAGACCTTTAAGATCATCATGTCCAGCCACTAACCCAGTACTGCCAGGTCACCAGTGAACCATGTCCGTAAGCACCACATCTACACATCTTTTAAATCCCTCCAGGGATGGTGACTCAACCACTTCTGTGAGCATCCTGTTCCAATGCTTGATAACACTCTTGGTGAAGATATTCTTCCTAATGACCAACCTAAACCTCCTCTGGTGCAACCTGAGGCTATTTCCTCTTGTCCTATCACTTCTTACTTGGGAGAACAGACCAACCCCCATCTTGCTAGAACCTCCTTTCAGGCAGTTGTCAAGAGTGATAAGGTCCCCACTGAGCCTCCTTTTCTGCAGACTAAACAGCTGCACTTCACTCAGATTTTCATAAGACTTGTGCTATAGACCCTTAACCAGCTTTGCTGCCCTCCTCTGAACACTGTTCAACAATTCAGTATCTTTCTTATAGTGAGGGGCTCAAAACTGAACACAGTATTTGAGATGTGGCCTCACCAGTGCCATGTACAGGGGACGATTGTTTCTCTAGTCTTGCTGGCCACCCTATATCTAATACAAGCCAGGATGCTGTTGGCCTTCTTGGCCATCTGGACACCTTATCAAGTATTTGCTGAGTGTTTATTTCTAGAATGAGAAAGGCAGAGAAGCTCTGGTGTGTTTAGCTGTGGGAGGAGATGGATTTGCTGCCCACTGTGCCACAGGGCGAGAGGTGATATGCTCCAGGGCATGGGACAGCCTTACCCATTGCACAGCCTGTCTCCAATCCAGGTACCTGCCTGCCCTGTCACCCTTGTGACAGCGCTATCAATATTAGCAGAGAGGAGGTACCTGCTGGCATGTTAGCTGTTTTAACATGCCAGGAATTTGGGTCTGCTCTCCCAGCACTCCACTTTCAGATGTAGTACAACAAATGTAGTTTACTTTCTCACAGTTCCCACCAGTGTTCTGCCCAAATTACACTTGCTTGCTTGATTGGTGTTTTTTTTCTCATACAGTACTGCAGTGTTGGGTTTTTTCCACCTCTTACCTGGAGTAAAAGGCACATGTTTTGCTGTGCAAACTGCCAGACAGCTTTTGCGTTCAGTAAATATTCAAGGCATAGGTACTTGGCTTAGTGACAGTGCTGATGTTTTGCCCAGTCATGACTGCCTGTGTTGATGTTGCTTCTGAGGAGTCAGGTAGATATGAAAGCCTCCAATCCCTCCATCTCCAGCCCCATCCCTTCACATAGCTGTAGAAAGTGTTGGACCACTGCCTGCTTCCTGCTGCAGAGGCTGCATGAGCCACAGCAGCATTCTCTGTCCTCATTCATTCCCTGATATAAAAAATACCACAGCTACTATTAGGTGGTATCTAGTTATAGGGTGGCATCTTACAAACTTAATTCTTTTTATAATTTGATCTGTTTAATATCATAGTCCAGCAGCTAAAAATCTTAAGGCTACATCTTTCCAAGTTAATTAAGCTGTGGCAGGAACCCTACCTGGTCAGGGAACACCAATGGCATTGCTTTGGGGAGGCTCCCCTGACATAGCCAGTAACGGGATGAGAGTTTGATCCACAGCCATCCCCAATAAGCACCTTGAGTGTGGCCACCCTATTTTAAATGCTGGAAGTCTTAACTGGATGGCATCAGCTGGCCATAGCCCTTCACAGCCACAGTACATGTACTGTGCTGGTGATATCAACACTGGAGCACATCCTTGCAGCCAGGGTTGGCAGCGTAAGGCCAGCTCCAGACCCGGAGCAGTGCACCTGTTTTGGCATGCGAGAGCAGGAGCATGGCTGGAGGACAGAGCCCAACATCTGGGTGGGGACAGGCAGACCCAGCCTCTCACTGCTCCCCTGGCCTGTGTGCACACAGGGTCCAAAAACCTCTGGCAATGAACATGTTATCTTAAAAATCACATTTCTTTTGCAGCACTGTTGGAGGAGAAAAGCTTGCTTGTTATTCAGCTGCTGTTTGCCTGAACTACCAATCTTCCCAGAGAAAAGCAAAAAAAGTCACTGCACACAACTTCTGTAAAGAAAATGTTTTATTTAAAGTGTTAAATACCATCACCAGAATGAGTTTGATTTACATTAGTTGGTGTTCATTACTGGCCTAATCTGCCTTTCCCCCACCCCAGCTGTAATTCTTTTTAACTTTTTAAAATGTACTATGTACAAGACAACAGTGATCACTGGAATAGTGCTATTTACATGACTAAACCATAAGTAGAGTTGCAGATGTGTGAAAATTAAAAAAAATACATTAATTTTTTTTTAAAATAAATCCTGCATAATGACAACTATGTACAAACTTTCCATGCATCATGTCCTTGATTTTTAAAATTTGAAATAATTTATATAGGACTATGCATACAAGAATGTGTGAGCATATCTCACAGTATCAGGAAAACTGTTATGTATTTTTGTTTAATATCCTAGGGGATATTGTAGACTGCATGTTAATAGTATTTACTTGCTGCTGGTAGACAGGTGTCTAAATTATTTCAATAAATATAATTTTACCAGTCTGTCCATTAACTTAACAATAATCCATTATATAAACTCTGAAGACAAGACACAATCTTGTTTTATAAGATATTGCACAAAGTAAAAGGCATTGTAAGTGATACTGTTATTCCTTTTGCCCTCTTATGAGGCATGTAAAATTTCTTAATGGGAAAATTCAATAGATTTTCAAATAAAATCAGAGTAATTCTGTGTGGCCTGAAGGGTAAATGTAATGTATATTCCAAAAATTATTGCAAGGTTTCAGTACTAAATCTTAAATAGGTATTAAAGGCATACAAAGACCCAGAAAAAAAGGATATTTTGTTATTAAGTGTTAGTCTGTTACATTCCCTTTAAATCATGTAATTTAATGAGAAGCTTGAACTTGCAGCACCACCCAACGGTAGGTACTGTCTGCTACAAAAAAAAGGGTTCTTGAAGATTCATCAACTGCAGTGATGGTTCTGGTAATGGTGTTAAACAGCTGTCAGAGTGGTACTGATAAGCTTTCTTTAAGGCTATTGTACAAACCAAAGACTGATATTTTCCAGACTAATATCTAATTATGCCTCTTGCAACACAGATGTAGTTTATGAAAGCTGAACTTTACAGCAGATCTGTACAAATTAGTAATCTTTGTTGCTTTTGTAATCTCAAAAATGTAGCAGTTAATTTGATTTAGTGCAAATAAAAGTGTTTAAATTTATTTCCTAACAATCAACCAGGTAGTTAAGTTTTCCTCTTTGCAAAAACCTTCAAGAAATCATAGTTCAACCTTTGAATGAAAGATGCTGGTGTTGAAAACAAATTTATTGAAGACATCTTACAATGGCCACAAGATTCCAATATTTTGCTGTAGAATTCAATTTGAAGGTGAGAAAAAAATGAAAATAAGTTACCATGCACTGTACAATAAATTGCAAAAATTCAAATATCTTCTTTATCAAATACATGCTGAATTACACTGATGTACTCCCAAGCCATGTTGCAAAATCCTTTTCAACATGCTTGAAAAAATGTAAGATCTTAAACAATATTTTTCTCAAATAATTCAGAAAAGCAGAACAATCTGCAACTCTGAACAAAATATGGGGCATAAGAGTAGTAAGTCAAAAGGTAGCCATTTTAGAATATGATCATCATCCTGGGAGGTAGAGGGGAAAAAGAGCAAAAGGAAGAAGGGAGACCAGGAGGAGAGAGGGAGAAATGAGGATGTAAAAGAAGTGTACAATTTGCACATTATGTTGAACTTTACAAGGCTTGTACCTTTTACATTTAAATAAATTTGATATATTACACTTATTTCTTGTCACATAAACAGAATTTTAAATATTTGCTAGAAATTATTTTTTATTTTTGATACACGTCTGCAAAAATACAGACCATGACTGGTTTAAAGAATGATAAAGGTGGTGTTTCTGTTTCACCCTGTTGCATTCTCTCCCCTTTAAAACCATGCACTAGTGAAATTTATTTTTAAAAATAATATAAATTGTTGAAAATGGCTGATTTTTTTAATTTTTTTTTTTTTTTTGCAAGTTGCAGCCCCCAAGAAAATAATTTAAGTGTTCAGCTAAATCTTTGTCCATGCAAAAAAGTTTCTTTAATTTCATACAGGACAGTATATCCACAGAACTCTTTTTTTCAGAGTCCATCATATCTGGCGTTTCAATGTATCTATAGCTGGAGGTATGAAGCCTGCCACTTTAAGTCTTGAATCTTTTCAGTGTGAAGAGTTTTCAGATCTCAAGCAACCATTTCAAACAACATTGACTCTCCCAGCATCTTTACATTCTTCTTTTCTTCCAGTGTCTGCTAATCCACTGACATGTAACATGGCTTCATGGGAGGATAACTCCATTTCTGTGGCATAACCAAGCTTTAGAAGGGAGAGCAGATAAATAAACGGGAGCAACAAAACAGATATGCCATTGAAAAGGACTACTGCTGCATGAAACGGATTGATTTGTTTTGTTTTTAGCTTAGTCCATGGCTTCAGATTGGACCAAAAGTGAGTGTCCCTGAACTCCAAACCTACCAGTTCTTCATCAATTCAGTCCTTCACCTGAGGACCTTCTGTAGGGCACAATGTGTGCAACTTCCTTGAGAACACAGGATCGCGTTGCAGCCCCAGGAACAGGCTCAGAAGACACAACATTAAGCATGCAGTGTTGCCAGGGTTTGCGACCTGTAATTTTATTTTTTGTAACGCTGGTTGCCATGACAACAGTTTCACAGCTGCTATGAGCGAGCATAGGAAGGTCCTGTTGAACTTTCAAGAGATGATTGGGAAGCTCTTCTAGTGAGAGGAGCTAAAGTTGGGTCTACTAGGGAAGAAGGAGGGAAGAGTTTGAACCACCCAATCACCATGTTGGACAGGTCCAGTTCATCTAAAAGTATCTGTGCCACTCCCATAAAGGATTTGTGATCCATACGTCCATAGTCTCCCCAAACAATTATCTGTTAGCAAAGGAAACAGAAGACAATAGAAAAATTTCAGCAAAAATTATAAGACTTTCTATCTGATTCACCATGTCTCGTCATTCCTTCCTCTAATTAAATAAGAAATGTTTGACTGCTGACATAGTTAAGTTCTGTGTGTATTAACCATGATGCAATGACCGAAATGACCTGAGTTAATAACAGAGCTGTCACAGAATCACAGAATATTAGGAGTTGGAAAGGACCTGGAAAGATCATCTAGTCCAACCCCCCCCTGTCATCCATGATACTAAAGAAAGTTCATTGACAGAAGAAACCTGTAGATATAGCAGAAGAAAAATGATCTACAACTAACTTTTGCTCAGCACTTTCACTTGCATCAGTAGTTATTACTGTAGTATTTATCTACTCAACAAGTATTTGAAAGAGCTGAACTTGCCAAATGAAGCACAAAAGGCAGTTTGAAACTCATTCAGTGAAAGCTGTACAGGTGATGTTTTCAGATTCAGAAGAATATTGATGCAAATTACCTGTAAAACTTTCCCTTGAGGACTTTCTTCAAATGATAGAAGTTGCTGATAAAGTGGTTCCAGCGTTTTTCTTGCTACCTTTGTTTTCTTTTTGGCTATGCAGACTCCATTTTCTAATAGATACACCTTTACATATGGTGCTTAGAAGGAAGAAAATAAAGAACAATAAGTAACAAAGTACAGCGTTTTTGCAAAATAGATCCACTGTTTATCATCATATGATAAAAATCTGCCTCTTACTTGATATATAACTTCTATATGAACAAATCTTCACAACCTATATTAACATTTATTCACATGCAAAGTATCTGTGCATTTTGTTTACTTTTCTCCCTGGTATGTTTTTTTTCTTTACTTCTCTTTCTATGTCTCTTTTGCCATGAAACAATACAGATATTGACCTGGAAAAATCAGCTATTCACATATATCCCTATGCTGTACAGTATGCAAAATAGGCTGGTTAAGTAAATGAATGACTTGCATTGACTTTGGTGACATTTGGATCAATGCTCCAAATTGTTAATAATTTAGAATTACCTACAAGGTGAAAATCATCAGTGAAGAAAAGAAACTGACACAATTTCTATTTCGGCAGAAGAGCTGGCTAAAAATATCATTATATTGTCCTTTCCACAGTGTTATAGGACATCAGATTATAAAATAAGGAGTAAGCATGAAATACTGGTCTACTTTTCAAGTAGGTACCTATTCCACACCTCTTGTTGATTCCTTCTTCATCCTTAAGATTCTTGTATCACACCTGTGGTATGCAACACACACACCTGCAGTATATAACTTCTTTTTGACCCCATAACCAAGGATGTATTTTCTATTACTAAAATACTTCTGTATCTTCTGGTAGCCCAGACACTAGTCTGATTTTTTTTTTCCACTCCTGAACCAGGGTTGATTTTTTTGGTACACCATTTCAATACATGATACCTTTCAGTGTACAATACTGTAATCTACTGATATGGGAATTTGCTAAGAGTTTACTTAAGTTGAAGAGTAAAGCCTCAGAAGTTGGTAGTTTATTGGGTTTTTTTGATAGAACTCTATGATTTTATTTTCTTACCTGGCAGTGTCTTTGAACCTGGTTTTACAACAAGGCCACGGGCTCGGATTATTTCTACTTCCAGTTGTCCTTTCTTGTCCATCATTCCCACCTGGATATCTCCTAGGTAACAAAAAGAAATCCTGGCATTTTAATTCAGAAATACCTAAATATATCAAAAGCTATGGAAATTTCTAGGATGACTACATGATGACTTGTGTCATTTGCATTCTACCAGTAAGTATGATCTGATTATTATTGCTGGATAATGTAATACTTATCCTCTTCAGTGCTATTTATGTTAGTAAGCAATTAAAAAATCCTATCTCCCATTTCCTATGCTCTTATCAGTTCAAATTAATTTGCTTTTTGTCTTAAAAATTTAAGATTAAAAAAAGGCAGCAAGGGAATTAGAAGCTCTGTAAAACTACTTAAAAGCTCTTCGTTATACCTCTAATGTAAGACAAGGTATGAAAAGATAACTTGTAAATACAATAATAATAAATACTTCACATTTTTATTCAACGCTATCCAAGTGATTCAGACAAAGGTTGGTATTATTAGCCACATTACAAATGGAAAACTGAAGGAGATAAAAGACTCCATTTTTCAAAGCACCTTTCTACTTTTGAGTGTCTTAATGAGCATCCCACAATTATGTTCAACTTTGGCTGAGCTTACAGTTTTGGTCTTTTAAGTGACTTGTCCAAGATCTGATGCGAAAACTGTATTTTAAGACACAGAATCTAGAAAATGTCTATGTTCTAATAATCAGATGCAGTAGATTATATCATATCTACAGGACATAAATGCTTACCCATTGAAGGTGTTGCCAAAGTCTGTCGTCCTACAAGCTGGGCAGGACCTAGTCCATCCAGAAAATCACTGAACTGGCTGTCTGCAGCCAACCTCACACCAGGGAAAATTAAACTAAAAAGTAATATTGGGAAAAAAAAAAAAGAAATAATACACTTGAATGTGCCCATTTTTTTGTTTTCTGAATGCTTTGCATTTAGTGTTTATATTTTTGGGTACTACTGCTCATGAGGAACTTATTTATACTGACAAGATTACAAAACAATTACTGTGATTTACAAAACTTCATAGAGTTTAACAAGCAACAGTTCAGCCTCCAGCATATAAACAAACAGGTATGGGAAACACTAATGCTCACTAGCTCTGATTTCCACAGTAATATTTTTCCATCATGCTCTTTTCCTAATACATTAAAGACAATTATTAATTACTTTAGTATTCACATGAGACTAGTTCAATAAGATAATAATACATGCCCTTACCAGTAATTTATTTATATGAAGGTAAAATTGCTCACATTTATCAGTCAATGTGAATTCAATGGCTGAGTGTCAAATGTACCCAGTGAAATTATTACATTACCCTGAATACTAGTCACTATTGTTAAAATTACCTTTTAAAATCAGCATTTGTTATAAACATTTTGTTGAAAATATCTTTGAGAATTACATCTATTCTGTAAGGAACTGAAATCCATTGTGGCAAGTGAATGACCAAAGTAATTTAAAATTCAAATTTTTGCCATAAATTATCTCTGACCAACTATAAGATAACAAGAACTAATGAGATTTGTACTGATCAACCGTGAGTAAATGTCCATCTCAGGTGCACAAAGTGCTTGGACATGTAAGACATATTGTCCAGCATAGATGTATCAGCCAGTGCTGTGAATACCCTAATAAATCCATTCACAATAAGATTTTTTCTGGGCAATGTTTTGGACATACCACTCAGAAGTCACCACACTTTGTCTAACAACCAGTTTCATGGGGAAATGTCAGGTAACCACAGTTTTAACTGCTGCTTACTTTCCCTCAGAGCTGTAGCTGTTCATGCTCCCATCTGTTGACTCCCGGCTGGCCTGACGGGTCATCCAGTTCCTCATTTCCACAGCCAGCCCTGTCTCAGTACTCCTCTGGACGGTGCTCCGCAGCTTCTTGCCTCCTGCTTCTGTGGAGACAAAAGAGATGCCCCTGTCACACCACGCAGTCACAGCTGGGCAGCTCTTCAAGGCACTGCTGTGGGCACTGCACCACCACTCCATGTGGCAGACACACTTGAAGCTAGAAATGTACCTGTACCAAAACTTCCATTTTAAAAATACCATGTTTCAGTAACAGACAAGCAGCACTGTAAATCTCTTTTACAGAACCCTAGTTCTGTCACCACCTGCCATCCAAGGGCAGACAGCATATGCACAACACAAATCTGCCCACAGAGGTAATGAGACTTACACTATCCATAGTGTGTGGTTAAAGTATTTTTTTCTCTGGATAAATACACCCCTCTTAGGAATTCAGTTAGTATGCTACTGTTATGTCAAAACCTGCATTGTCTGAGGAACGTTCTAATTCAGATGAATTATTTGATTTAAGAGCATTTGGTCATTATCTGCTAAATCAAGTTACAGATACCCATTAGTGAGGAGAGTAAACAACAAATCAATAACCCTTCCCATTCATCTCTTGTCTATTCATGCTCTTCTCATTTCACTAGCTGCTTTCACTTTATGTCTAAAAAATACAGTACTGACACTTATACACAGTATGAAACTTTATTATAAACCACCTTCCAAGAGTAACAATTGTTGTATTTGCTTGCATCGTTTAATTTTAGTTGTAAAAACAGCAAAGTGATAGACAGTTGGGTATCAGACAAATGAAAAAATAACCAAAACTTAATACAATAGCATTTTAGTGTAGGAATTTTGACCAGGACCTCATCTGGAAGACATACAGAAAGCACAAGCAAAAATAATCTTTAAAACCTGGAGAAATAAACAAAACCAACCAACCTACAAGAACAAAAGAAAGAAAAGAAAGAAATGAGTAGGAATGAAGCTTCAGTTTTCCTTTCACGAATAAGACAGTTACTCCATGTAATTTCTGATTTTAAATGCTGTTCCCTGCAACAAGGCAAGGAATGCTGTACTCCAGTTTCTTTTATGTATTCAATACCACCATGTCTTCAGCACACTACTGTGTGATACACTGTTAATATTATAAAAGAGCAGCAACTCTAAAAGTATACAACATCAAATAATATCAGAATTATTAAATATTGACACAATGATGGTAGAGTAATAGCCAATATCCTATCATATCCAGGGACTTGCTCTCCTCTGCAGTTTGTAGCCTCTGCTACCTTTTATACCTTCTCCCTGAGGAGAATGTGTGAGCACAGAGGCTGGCCTAGAGTAAGAGGACCTGCACCCTCAGACAGGGAACTCCAGTCAGGAGGGATATTAGGTCAGATAACGAGTATGGGAATTCTAGTGAAGTGGGAGAGACAACGAAAACACCTTGAAAGGCACTGGCCTCTTATCAAGAAAGATTAGTAACTTCACAATACTTAGCAGTAGTGAGACATTTCTATAGCAGTACCATGAGTGGTTCAAATCATATTGCTTATTACAAGCCTTCTATGCATTCCTTAAGACCAGCTTTTAATCACTACATAAAAAGAACAGAAGTAATAATTTTCCTCTAGAACTTCAGCTACCTATATGAATTTATTACCCAATAGAGTGAAATATTTTTTTTACCACATCAAAAATACTTCTTAAAATGCCCATCAGTATCTGGTGCAATAAATACAAATAAAAAAGATACAAGGCTAACATAACATGAAAACTGAAGGGCAGAAGTCAACAATTTCATATCTATTAAGCTGCACTGTTCCAAGTGTATGCTGGTTTTGTTATTTATATTAAACTAATGAAAGCTGGCAGCTAACTTCCAACACTGGTCCAGAGTCGCTCTAAAATCCAATCCCTCATATGAAAGAAATATTCCCACAAAATTTCAGGAAAAAATTGTGCGACAATTTTGCAGAAAAGGTAAACTGCATCATAGCTACATGTAAAGGACACACAACTCCTGAAAACCCATGCTCTTTTCATTAAAATATTGCTACAGGATATTACTTTTCCATTGCGAGAGCTCTTTTGATTAGTAAGCATTCATTTTCCTTCATCTTTGTTGAAGGATGGCCATTCTCAGTTCATTGGTGCAAACATGAATTCTCTCATGCAGATTTCACAGAATATCTCTATCTTGCATGATTCTTCAGTCTCTCCCTATATCTTTCAAAGATTTGGGGGGGGTTGAGATAAATATGTGTTTGAATATGTGCTATGTGAAGCAGTATATAGTAATTTTTATCAATTAGTAAGACAGAATTTTTTCTGATTTACAATTCTAAGCCTTCACTCTAACAGAACATGCACAGAAAACAAATCAACATATCCGCTGCACATCAATTTACTGAGTAATCAAGGCAGGACTGGTGCAATTGCTATTCAAGACTTCATAGGGGCACACGTGTTCTTAATATCCCTCTGAATCTTACTTTTAAGCAGTTTTACTTTCCTGCAGTCATTTAAACTGAAATAAGTGCTCTGGTTCACGTAAAGACAGGCCAACAGCTGAGAAGATACAATTTGAATACAGCATGAAAGTTAGGCATGTATAGTATATCCAACTTTTGTGTAAGTCTGGGTAGTAAACAGCAATTATTTTGATCTTAACAGAAATTTAAGGATGGTTGAAAGGAGGCTACGTGAATAACTATCTTCTAATTTTCAATAGGAACAAGCAGACTCAAAAGAGAAAGATCTGACATCTGACCTTTCAGCAATAAGGCTCCTAATCAAGACATTGATGTTTCTTGAAATAAGAAGTGAGGATTTTAACAGCAAAATGGCAATTTGGAATAGAAGTACAGAACACAACCCAGATCACAGGCATGACTCCTGAGCCACTGTTTTAGAGAAGAATATTAGTTCAGAGGAAGCTTGGCTAAACTACTATGTAATAATACACATGATAAATATCTACACTTGATTGCCCACAATACCAGCAATACATTGTTCTCTGGAAAAACATAATAAATCAAAACTAATACCACAATTCCTTAAACAATTAAAAAGCATTAAAATAGTTAAAAGTTTGCAAGTAGCAATGAAAACGCAAAGTAGTTACTCAAAGAAATAGCCCTTGGTGCCACACTTCCAGGCTGCAGCTGGCAGAAGTTCTGGCTGAAGGTTTTACCACTCTAGTAAATCCAAACTGTTTTCTCTCATTTCTGCCTGGAAATTAAAACCTTCTCTTTGTGCTAATTCAACTACTTATGTGGCTGCATTCTGTACTGGACTCAGCCCAAAAAGAACAAACCAACAATATGTTTTAAAGTTGTTCTTTTTCTTTTAAGACAGATCATTTCCCAAAAACATTTGTGAAAACAAGCACAGTTGAATGAACCCAACTGATGTGATGCTAATCTCTAGCTAGATGAATAATGTGGAAATGCATCTGATACACACAGTAAGCATGTAACTCATGCCACTGTAAAAGTGGGCGTTGGTTTTATGATCATGAAGTAGAGCTCCATACACACTCACCTCATGCATGCTGCTTTTAATCCTACCAAATGAAAGGATATGGAAACAAGAGAGTTTTGTAGTATACTTTGTTGCTAAATATGTTGCTGATGACCTACACTGAAAATCATTTTACTCACAATTTACTAAACTCTAATAAAGAACATTGAAAATGTTCTCCAAATCAGTATAATCTAATTGCCCTAAAAAGAAGAAACTTCTCTCAAGGCTCCATCAGAAAATATGGAATATATTTTCTGAAAAACACTAGCTCAGATTCTTGCAGCCATGTTTTAAGGAGTGGAATAAATTACCAAAAATAATTGCTTTGGCATTTATGAAAGCACATTCATTCTTACAATTAATCACACTGGTAATTTAACTAATATGGTTACTGCAAACAGACTCCACGGGACGTATTTGCTAAATTACACATGGAATTACTTGTTTCCACAATCTGAAGTGCAAATCCACTGCAAATTAGGAGTGCAAAACTACTGATAAGATCTTTAGTATCAGATAAGGACAAGTTGAAAACTGTGGTGAATGCAACAGATTACCTTCCATGATCTGGGATCCAGCCAGATAAATTCAGCCTTCAGCAGGTAAAGAAAGAGCTCTCAGCAAGACCTTCCAACAACAACTTCTCACCAGCAGGCACAGAGTCCCTAAAGAGGACAGACATCTCTGCTGTAGGAAGAGGCAGACTGGCTGTGCCAGTCCCCAGGTGGTACATGATCTCTTGGTAGGACTTGTACAGCGTACAGAGTAACTGTAGCTTCAGAAACACACTCAAGTCCTTGAGGTGGTGCTTCTCTGCTCTCATCACCTCATCAAAAAGGCTGCATAAAAACTGCCTCAGTATTTTTGTTTGAACTCAAGAGTTAGCTGCCTGTAAGTGACCATTTTTCAAAAATTAAAGCTGTTTGTGTATCCAGAAATCTGCTCAAGGCATGTTAAGAACAGGTTAGATAAAATCATCAGAGACAATATAAGAACATTTGATCCTATCTAAGAAAAGAGGGACAGGGTAGGTCTCAATTTCCCTTGCAGCTGCACAGTTCTGTAACAGCTTAGGTTTTGGCTGCATTGTATGAGGCATTTAGTTCTTACTGAAGCACTGCTGGGACCCACAGGTGAATTGTCTTTTCCCTCGTGTCACCCACAGACCTCAAGTAGCAGCCATGGATTAGGATATACTAATTTAAGCAGGCTTTGGGAAAAACAGATTTCACTCCCACCTTAGTTTGGAGGAGCTTTGAGCCCATCTCACCAATTCTCAGAAGCCAGTGCTAACCATCAGCTTATAAAGCATCCTGCTGCAGTCCTTCTGACCAAGTTCTTTCACAGTGCATGCTGTAAGCATTTATGCTTAGAAAGCATTTGCAGGGCCAGGGAGAAACTGTAACCAGGGGCTTTCCCTTACTTTGCACTTGTAAGGAAGAAGAGAAGACCTATTCCTGACTGGAATGGGAACGGCATGCCCTGGTAGACCAAAAGCAGAGCTGCCTTCAGTAAGTTCTTCAGAATGGGAGCAGGCAGGTTTGGAAAGCCAGAGAGAGCCTAGACTAACAACCTGGGTCTAGTGAGTTTAAATTTCTTGGGAGGCCTCATTAGCTTTTTATTTTCAGTCAAGAAATACTTCTTTGCTCTTGTCCTCTGTCTTTGTGTTGTCTCCTCTCTCTTTCCTCTAGCCATACTGAAAGCACAGTTAATTAAGATTAAGGTTAATTAAGACAGCACCTAAGAAGAAGTGAAAGCACTGAATGAAATAATCAGCTGCAAAACTGCTACTTGAGCTTCTGGTCAGTGGCTGGTATAGAAGCTGTTGGGTACCATTCTTGATGAATTCCCATATGCAGGACCCAAGAGGGAGCCACCACAAATCTTATTTGTTTCCAGAACATAAAGCTTCGGCCAGATTGCAGCATCTTTTGTCTGCATTTCATTTCCCTGTTGTGGCAAGGCTGGTTGTACATTCAGTCTGGAAAAGACCCCTGCAGCTTGTTGTGGCCACATGATGTGAAATCAGTTTACCACACACTGTTCCCAAGCAATGCTGTGGTTTAAGGCAAGCACCTGCTCCTCATTCTCTCCCACTTTTTAATGTGTTTAAGTCATATTCTGCCACTTTAATGTCACTGCTGTGCAAATCTCCACTCTTCAGTTCTAACTGACCCTTCAGCAAATTCTTAAGAGCATCAGACAATAGGAACTCGTTTTGTCTGTGTGGGGCACCCATCATTTTAAGCTCTTCAACATTTGTGGTCTCAAAAGTGTTTGAAACATTTTAGAAGACTAAAGTGTTAACAGAGTTGTTAGTCTACATACATGATAATTACTTCACGTTCTTAAAATTCCAGTATCCTCTATATTATTGTTTCAGAATCACTACTGTCACTGCTACATGTAAAATGGACAAATAACCATCTCTGACAGCTTAGAGCTTGTATTCAATACCTGTGCTATGTAACACTCTGGAAATCCCAATTTAAGTTACATACAGAACCACAGCATGGAAGTTTGCTGCTTAGCCATTCTCTCAACAAAGAATTTAGCCCTGATCACAGCCAACAGGCTGGGAACCATCCCAGGGAATCAAAACTAAATACCTGCGCCTGTAAGGATAAGAACTGATAATACTGTTGTGATTTCCACTTCTCTTGGTTACTTGGCTCTGCCTGTGTAACAATAAATTGGCTATGCAGATATGGTTGGATCCCTCATTTTACAGATGTTGATTAGAGATATTGATTGTAATACACAGTAAGAAAATAAACTACTTCAAAAATATTTTTAGTCTCTTTTGGCCCAAAAGAGATCAGGACAACTCTATTACATTTGTGCTATTTGTTTCAAATGTATGACTGCAAGATCAAGAAGGAATGTTTTCCTCAAATTTGTGTCAGGTCTGTTTCCAAGTGAGTTGCTATACTGAGGTTTACTGAGCTAGTAAGCCACCCCTTGACTACCCAGTCCAACTGGAGATCCGTAAACGTTTGACTATAACATGGAAAAATACTGTTGCACATTAAATGTCTTCAATATAGGATCATTAAAAAAATTTAGTTCTCATCCAATATAAAACCCAGCAATCATCTAATGAATTAATATGTTATCCTAATTGCTTTTATTTAGGAATGCACAACTCCTGACAGCAAGATGTGAGTCAGGGACACAACTGCACACAGCTACTCAGGCCTTTCCAGCACTTTTGCAGAAGTCTCTGTTTCTGTTACTGATAAGATCATTGGTTTTCTAAGCATGGTCAGAGGATGCATGTGCCAAAAGACTGACATGATTGCTGTAAAACTGAGCACAGAGATATGACAATAAAGAAGCCTGTGGATTTGCAGCCCACAGCTGTACGTCCTACATGCCAAGAAACCTGAATGAACAGTTTTTCAAGAACTCTCATTTAGACAAGTTACAATCTCCACACAGACAGATGTTCTTATCACTCCATCTGACTTGGTCCATATTTTCTGCGTGTGTCAAAACAGAATGGTAGTATTTTATATCTACTTTGTACATACTGTACAACAATGCACATGATTACAAAAAGTGCAAAGCAGTGGGAAATCAGTTTCATCTTGAAGCTATTAAAATCTTGAAAAAAAACCAGAGCAATCAATTTTGGAGAATTACATTCTAATTTTATGTGCCATTTACATAAGGAATAACTAAAAAGGTACACATCTTCACCGTAAGAAATCTTTAAACCTAGCCTTTGATTTTGCCATGACAAAGGATGACCATCTTAAGTAAAAAGAAACCATCATTGAAGTTTTGAGTGACAATGATTTTATGTTTATATGTGCATTGAATTTTCTGGATGTGTTGCATTCTTGTGCACTTATTATTAACCATTCCATGCAGTGCCAGGGGCAGATTAAAACTTCTTAAACAATGAAGACATATACTGAGGAGCTCAGAACTGCTATTTCATTTTTGTATATGAGAGATACTTTCTAAATATTCCATAATGACAGTAACATCATTCTTTAGCCCAGCCTTGATTTCTTTCTACTATAGCTAGGGTTGCTACATACACTATCAGATGGATCTGTCCAGCATTTTTGAATGATGTAGCAAGTGTGTTGAAATAATTCAACACCCTCTATTAGGGCTTAATGAGATAGATGGCAGCAAGTAGTTGGATGGGTACTGAGATTACACAAATTAGAAACAGTTCTTCCCCCCAGCTTTGTCTGGGATGACTAATGATACCAAGCAAGTATAATTATTTAAATAACCGCAGTTCCCAAAACTCTGAGCAAATTTCACACTGTAATGACCCATTTTCAAACTACTGCTGTTAAGCATTTACCTCTCCAACTGAAACAACAGCAACACGGCATGCTGCTGCTCTGACCACACTGTTGACCTTGCCATTGAAAAATGACAAATACAGCACGTAGATATTTTTTAGGTTTATGTAGGTACCATCAGAGATGAAACCTGCCACACACTGTAGCTTCACTGCTGCTGTTCTAGCCATACCTGAGTTATCTGTTAGCTATTTAGGTATGTGCTGCAGTGTCACTAGCAGCTCAAAAGAAAAATACAACAAATACCAGAGAAATTCAGCTTTAAAACTCTGTTGGGCATTTCTACAACATAGTAAGGTTTAAGTATGTTGTACTTTGAATGTCAACCCTTCTGCAGCCTCTTCTACTTTTCTGCTGATTTTCCGTATGTTTCCCAGAATACATGTGTTTTGCTTGTCACATTCTTCACTTCAACAGTATAGATTTTCTATGCTGCTTCTTTAAAAGGTCTTATCCATCTTAGTATCTATATCTACTTCACCAGTACAGTACCTGAGTGTTATTGGTAAAAGCACTTGGGACTGGAAAGAGAGATGCAAACTGACAGAAATTACTTCTGCCTCTACCCTGGAGTCAGGCTAAGGAGCTGCAGAAGTAGGGAAGACCCAGCCTCACCACACAAATGGGAAGGCTGACTCAGCTCAGCCCCTGAGCAGTGCCCTTGCAGCAACCATAACAAATTATTGACCATAAACTGAAATGTCATCCAAATTCTGTACAGAATGATTATTATTCCATATATGGAGTGATTTTTATCCTCCAAGATAAGCCACCCCAGTGCTGCAGATGTGCAGCAGATATCTCTGATGTGTTGTCATCAATTAAATCAAGGTCGTTAAAGCTTCATCTTTTACAGTGGATACCCTGCCACAGGGCAGTATACCTTTATTTCACATTCCACCTTGGTTCTGCTTATGAACATTCCATGTAAACAAGGTCATCTTTACCACAGAGGCCAAAAAATAGGCAAATTCTGCCAAGAAGATGTAGCTCTTCTCACTTCATTGCCTGATACTCCTGCTATTACTTTATTCTTTTTAAGAGGATAATTCTAAAACATAACTACTTAATGTGCAGGATTCTCTTCACTCAGTCACTTCACTTAATTACTGCGTTAATTAATTTATTGTTATTACTTCCTCCATCTTCTACTTCTGGTTAAATTATTATCTTCCTGCTATTGTTTACTTGGACCTCGATAGGGACAGTGTGATCTGGCAGCCTAACCACAGGAAAAGAATCCAGGAACTGCCGAGCTTTATTCCAGCTATACCAATGAGCAATGATTAATCCATAAGAAATGGCAGTGAACCAGTAACAGTTCTCAGATGAGCAGTTTAGCATAAATTTAAATAAGTCCTGATCCTTCACTCGCTAGCACCAGTAGCAATGCTCCTATTGACATCTGTGTGGGATCAAACAACCTCTCAAGCAAGTTTCCCAGACAGTTATCAGCCAGGTAACAGCAGTGTATAAAGTACTCCTATTCCTGCTGAAGTCCAGCAGCAACACTCAGGATACTCTTTCAGTAGGCATCAATATGCAAAACTGCAATGTATCTTCTCCTCAGCTAACACAACTAATTCTTGCTTTTTTGGCATGATTGTCAATCCTTTTGGGGTCTTCCCCCACCCCCCAGTTGCTTTTTGTTTCTACAACATACTGGGAGACCAAGATGTTTTCCAGTTTTTTCTCAGTTAATTAGTCTTCCATTACCATCAATTATCTTTTGAATTGTGTTCAGCACCTGCAAAGCATTTGACTTTCCCTTTGAATCTCAAAACTCAAAAAACCCACCCAAAAAGCTTTGGCAAAAGAAGATATTAAATTGAAATATGCTCCGTTTTGGAGGGCATAGTTCTGCACACAGATCTGCTAGTCATGGCACGAAGCTGGCAGCTGCACTCTTGCCAACCTGCTAATTTCAGAGGTTTTTATCAACACCTCAGCATAAATGTAAATCAGAAGTGAATGTAAACAGAATACAAAAGGGAAGCTATAACACAAATTTATTACAGCAAAGAAAACACACAGTGTAATCTGAGGAAGTATCAAGTTAACAGTCCCACTCATAAAAACAGATGAGGGCTTCCTAGTGACCCCACATGACCTGAGCCTCCCCTTTTCTCAGGACATGCTGGATAACTAATTCTTCTTGGATAACCTTCTTGTACATAAGAATTCACTTGCTCTAGCACATTTTTCAGTTGTCCACAGAAATGTTTAGTAAACTCAAATCCACTACTTTACATTATAAGCAAGAAATTTTGCACTGTAACTACACAGATATCTAAAAGGATGTCACACAAATTTACACTGGAAATGCCTTGGTCTTTTAAATTTAATAACAATTTTCCTTCTATTTCAGCAAAGGCAGGATTTCAGACAAAATGTGAGGCATGGGATGCTTCAAGAGCATTCAGACAAATACTGATTTACCCTCTGTCCCCATAACTCTTTAACAGTTTCCACATAATTTAAATCTGTTCCAAGCATCATTTGACTACAATTTTCACTTTACTAAGCAATGACTCTAACAAAAAGTGCAAGTGACATTCTTTAATAACCTTAATACTTCGATAACATACAGGGTTTGCTCTGCTACCACATAACATTAGCTCTGTGTGCATGTGCACACATGCCAGAAATAAATTGATTATGAAAAAAAAAAGATTTTTCAATACCTTTTACTAGACACAGCAAAGAATAATAAACTCCTTTAAAAATAAGGAATATGAATAAACTTGAAGGACTCCTGTAACTGATCAGCAAGTAGGAAACACAATAGTGAACAGCAGTTCCTTGTGCTGCAAACCTGGCTGACAATGGTAAGTTGAGGCCCACCTATGGCAAGTTCATGGCCACCAACTGGAAAACTACAACTCTCCCACAGCTCACTTTTCAGTATATCACAGCTTGTGTGCCAGGACTTAAGAAGTCTCCTTCTTTAATCAGCTGACACTCAAATGGATCTTCTTGATCATCATGTTCAAATAGTTTCTAAAATCATTGTTTTTAACACACTGCATTGAGTTACTCACTATTCAGTTATTTCTGACCTTGACAGTAACTCATCCTTAGACCCAAAGATATATCTATGGACCAGTGGATTCATTTCAGCAGTTAATGACCAGAAGTCTTCAAAAGAGTATCACAAATAAATGCCTCATCAGGCATAGCTGTATTAAAAATGTGTTTGAGTGTAAATGTAAAAAGACTCCTGTAGCACCTGCTTAACCTTTCCATCATACACAGAAATAACTACAACTAGAGCATGGATAACTTCTGAGGTGAGCTTAACATCTACCTTTTTTCAGAATAAAGTGTAAAAGAGCATTAAGTACATGAACTTGGGAATGCACATACCACACACAATTAAGGGACACCGGTGGTATATAAATATAACTGCATACACATATTCAGAAGACAACAAAGTTCAATTTGAATACAGAGGTGAGTTGCCATCAAAAAAAAAAAGTTTGATTTTTTTTTCTTTCTAATCTCAGTGACAACACTGGGAAAAGAGTTCAGCTGTCATGCCTGTCACTCCCTCTGTAACCTGGTTTGTCTGAAACCTCAGGTAGCAGAAACTCAGCTCCACAAAAACTGCACAGCAATTATAGCTCTGCTTTTTCATTGGAATCACATGAAATACATTTTCAAGTGTAGCCTCCATCTAAACAGAACCAGGTAATATAAATCAATACAACTTGCAAAATAATAAGTATACATTATTTTAACATTTCTGTTTAAATAACCTGGCAGGAAAAACTAAATAAATCATTACAACTACCCTTAAATTAACAGATATTCCTCTACTGACTTCTGTATATTTGAAACTTCTTCAAACCAGTGAACAATTTTAAACGTACTCAGATCTCAGCTGAGGAGTAAGTTAAGTGTCTCCTAGAGAAGATACTCTGATTTTGAATATGATTAACGCAATTATTGTAATTAATAATCAGGGCTGAAAAGACAACTATTCTGCAACAACAAAGAAGGAAATCTCTAAAGAATACCTAAACATGTTTAGGATAATTTATGGTATTTTCAGTGTTTTAAAAATGTGGTTTTAGCCATAGTGTTTAGTAGCACATCAAAAGATTAAAAATGCCCTCTGAAACCTACATTGCATTCTATTGGCAATATTTTGCAGTTCACTTCATTGTTCAGGGTAGGGAGCTGATGAGAGTACTGAAGGACAGCACATTTCCCCCCAGGGAGAAGCTCCCTCTATTCTATAGAAATGGGCAGGCTGGCCAGTCCCAGAGTAAAGGTTCAGGGAAGAGACAAAGGACTACACCTTGGCATTCACAACAGAAAAGGAAAGGTGCTTTGGAGAACAGACTTCAGAGACTGTTGCATATGAAAAGATAAATCAAGACCTGTGAAGATGAAGGACAAACATTTGCTGCTGAACTATCGGGTTGCAAAACAAAAGATGATGTATACACACTCAGATATTTTAGATACAATTATGGATGATGTACGTACATAACTGATACATGTTTGTCTAGAAGCACCGGACAAATACTCGTGTCTTAAACTGATATTGCTCAAATCTGTTGAAGGTGGAATAGAGTCCATTAATCTTAATAAAATGAAAAATTTTGAATTAGTTCTGATAAACAGTGGGAAGACCATCAGTTCATTCTACATGTAAACATATTTAAATTCAAAACAACCTCATGAAACAAATTCCATTGTCAGCAGGGTTTGGTGTCAAGCTTAACAATACAGGTACATGTCTTACACTCGTTCTGAACAGTAACTGGGACTTTTTAGTTTTAGGGTTTTTTGACAGCTAGCTTTGTGTTTGGGTTGATTTGTTTTGGGGTTTTTTGTTCGTTTTGGTTTTGTTGCTGTTATTGTTTGGTTGGTTTGGTTTTTTTTTCCCTCCACAGTTATATGCAGAAAATCCATTGCATTTCTCCTCTTTGTTATGTAAAGGTCTGGTCCTACAACAAATGTATGGAAATTACATACATGCTTTACTGGTTCAACTTACTGTTATGACTAGAGATTAAACTGTGAGTTAAACCTGCAAGGTCTACTGGTACACCGTCTACCAACACTTCTGTTCCTAAGGAAAAGTTAAACAGGGACAGTACTTAATTGTTCAAATCTGGCACTCTAGTACCGGACAACGGTTATCTGAACAAGCCCACGTAGTGTCAAAAAACGACCCAGAAGAAAGTGTGAGTTGTTTTCCTTACGAATGATCAGAGAATGGAGACGCCTCCACCTCAGCCTTCTTCAACAGAATTAAAGTTCAGCTTGTAACTTCATTTTCAGTGCGATGATGAACATCATCTTGTAACTCGCACCTCCTTACCTAATTACAAGCACTGTCACCGACTCCTCTCACCAGACAAGTAACTCTCGGGGAGCTGCGTCCCCGTACCTTGCTCCGCGCTCAGCACCGCCTCCCGCCGGCCTGCGGGAACGGGGGCAGGGGGGCACGACCCCAGCCCTTCCCGGTAGCGGGCCCGCCCCATCCCTGGTAGCGATCCGGAGCCCCCGGCGGGACCGTGGGCGGGGGCCCCACCCCGCGCACACCTGCCACCGCCCGGCCCCGGCCCCTCACCTCTGTCCTCCTCCTCCAGGGAGTTCATGCAGGGGAAGTAGACCGCCAACGCCTCGAAAGAAGCGGAGAGGCTGCTCCGACTCTGCGATCGCTGCATGGTGCGCCCGCTCGCCGCCGCCTGCCGGCCCATCTTGGCCGAGCGGCACCCGCCTTTGGCGCGGTACAAGAAGCGCGGCGTCTTGGCGGCGGGCGGAGCCGAGCCGAGTCGAGGCAAGCCGAGCCCTCCGCGGTCGCTCTATGCCGCAAGTGACTGAGGGCGGCAGGAGTGTTGGGCGGGTTGCGTGCCGTCGACCTCCGCTCTGCCGGGCTCTGGCACTCTCTGATGGGCTCGGCGCCGCTACTCACGGCGGGGCGGGCCGCCGCAGCCAGCACGGGGCCGCCTATCAGCGGGGTGAGCCGTCAGCCGGCGGCGTAAGTCATGGGGGTGTGCGGGGGGGACACGGCGCCCACTGTGTGAGCCTCGACGCCGGAGCGGCGCGGCTCGGCTGTAAATACCGACCGCGCCGGAGGAACGGGCGGGAGACGGTGCCAGCCGAGAGCGGCGAGCCCTCCCGCAGGCACCGCCCGCAAACTTTGTTCCTCCCCGTCCGGTCCCCGCTGGGCCCACGGGCAGCCTGAGCGCGGAAGGAGGCGGGGAGGGGAGCCGAGGCGGACGCTGAAGACGGGCTGAGGGCCGTGGGAGGGGTGACCCCCGCTCTTCGCGGCAGCTACGCCGGCGCGAGTCAGGGTGGTGAGCGCTGCCAACGCTCACGACCGGCACGACACACCTGTAGCCAACAGGCTCAGTCACCCTCAGACTGAAAAAGTTTTCCTAATGTTCAGAGAGGGCCCTCTATGTTTCAGTGTTGCTTCTATTGCTGTCAATAGTCCAGCATCTGACGAGGAATCAGCCCCAAAAGCCATAAGTAAATCCTTCACCTCTCTACTTTAAGCCAAGCTGTTTTTCTGTCCCCTCCTCCTTAGAAAATGTGGGTATATCTCTTCTGAATTCATAGGATTCGATCATAGCTACAAAACGTAATTTTTATTTTAGATTCAGTTTTACTTCCATATATTCTTCACCACTTTCTTTTCTGTTTATCCAGTACATTATATTAATGAAATGTATAGCATTTGACAACCTTCCACCCAAAATAATAAGAAACTAAAGCACTAAACGTGATTAAAATGTGATACTAGCTACTGTAATAATCCTTTGCAGCATCAATAATTTTTTCACCTGTAGTTTATGACAGTGCAAAATGCAGTATCCAGTCTTGCACATGGTAGTTGTTTTCTTGCTGGCAGTAACAGTAATGACAGCATTGGGGTTTTTTTCAGTTTTCTTTAAAAGTTCTTTAAATCACCCAAAATAATGGTAAACAATATTTAGGGTTTGATCTAACAAACTTTGCAGACAGAATGCCATTATAAAGCCAACTGAAACTCTTCATGAAGAGCATGTAGAGAATTACACCACTGCAGCATATTCATTAAGTTAATGTTTGGAAAGAAATATGTGTACCTAGATAATAATAAGAGATACCAAATAGTCAGCGCTCTTACTCTCATGCTTTGCTGAGGAATGAAAATTAATCAGAGCTTCAGGACTCAGGGATAGAATCCATTACTGCTAGATCTACAGGGTAACAGTGAGTTTTGACAGCTAGTTTTATGATACACACAATATTTTCATTTCTAGATAATTAATATCTAGTATCCTAATAAAACATCTTTCGTGTGACACCAAAACCACTTATTTTAGAGCAAGACAAATTCTCTTTTCCTCTATACTAGCTATAATCGATGTCCAGGGCAACTTTTCTAGGCTTTCATGTCTTTTAGATGTCTCATTCAGGTCATACTCGAATATGTATATTTAGTTGGTTATCATATGCAAGTTCATTTCTCTGGCCACATGCCAAAGGTTGTCACCTTCCAACGTATCTGTGACTCTGCTGGTTGTCAAGAAGGTGGGATGCTAAGACAGACAGGCACCTCCCTCATATGCCACAGGCAGGCCCATGGGCAGGCCATGATCACAGTGACCTGCTGAGCCACTCCCGTTTGGGGCAGACACCTGGTTAGCCTGCAACATCTCTAGCACTTCCTCTAAAATCTCCCTTTGCCTTTGTACCAGCTCTACATCACATTAAAGTATATTCATACTGCAGAGTGAACTTTTTCTGTTTACAGTTTACTCTAAAAAGACTTTACTGAAAGACTACAAAGCAAATGGCTCTAAAATAAATTACTATGATATGATAGTAATAATAATAAATCTCTAATATACAATTATCATGTAATTGGCAAAACCCAATAAAACGTGTTAAAGTAATTGCTAAAGATAACTGTAAAAGACTTGGTGACTATAGAATTTTCTATCTATAAACACTAAAGCAGACAAAATAATTTCCTTCAAAATTTTTATCAGTGTAAGATATGGCAGAAAAATAAATGCCTGGAGATTGATTAATAATAATTCATGATGCTTTTGAGAAGTTAGGTGCAAATAAAAGGTTAATGTTCATTACATTTTAGCTGAACTACCAATGAATTTCATAAAAACAGGTGAATAAAACTGAAAAAGACAGGATGCAGAGAAAGGCAAAACAACAGTTGGATGACGTGGAAATATTTACAAAAATTCAGGCAAACTGTAGAATACACATTCAAAGAACAACTGATTTGTAATGTATCTTTACTCTACTTTCAGTCCCATTTATAAATACTCCTTTTTTAAAGTACTCCATTTAGAAGTATCCCTTCTTGAAGAAACACCTGCTTAGGAGCAAGCAAGCTTTCAAGCAATCTGGTCTTGTTTTCCTTCTCAAATAAGAGGGTAAGCACCTCCACCATCTCCCCCTTAAGCTCTGACCTCAGCAGAAACTGGGAGTCCTCCTCTGACACAAAGGCCTGACATTCTGCCATGACATGACCATGGCAGGTGTGGTTGGCACATCACACCAAACTAAAGGCTAATGGGGCACTTTGTTAGACATATGTGGCCTCGATGGGAATATGTCTGTGCCTTCAAGGTTGTGCCACAATGCTAGGGCCCTCCAGTCTCTCAGCCCTTTAGCAAGACCTAGCAGATGCAGAGATTATAACAAGTTGATGTTTCTTCTAATATTGCACAGTACATAAAAACCCCTGTTACTGTCATTGATAAAATCAGCCTCTACAAAGAAAATCACTTTAAATATTTCACAATCCATAGTCAATTCTAAATTACCCCAGCAGAGGTTGTGATACAAGATACCTATTCAACATTGGAACTAGATGATCTTTAAGGTCCCTTCCAACTCTGATGATTCTATGATTCTATATCTGTGACAAAGCTCTGGATCACAATCCCGTCCAAGATTCCTCAATATGCTTCTCTTTCCTGATTTTCCTTCTTTAAATTTTAAAAGCAAGAATGAAAACAGAGCCAAATAACTGAGAAAAGAAAGCCATAGATTGCTAGGATTTGGGGAGGCTCTCCTCAAACAGCTACTAATAATTGCATTATACAAATAAGCTAATTGACAGCAATCTAATTGACAGTTCCTGTTAAAGGAACTGCATCCAAACTCCCATCTCAATGCTGAATACCAAAACAAAGAATGAGACTGCCAGATACCGTATTTCTTTAACATTTTCTGATAGTCTGCTGAAAGAACTGTACATTGTGAGAATCCAGGTCAAAGAGAACAAGGTCAAACATCTGCTATAAATGCATGCACTACCCTGAGGCAATTCTATTTGTAGAGTTGAAATATTGTAAAATATTTTGGTGGCTCATCTACCAAACTAGGAAAGCAATTCCTTACTAGTTGTATTCCCTGAAAATTATTTAAAAATGTAACATGAATTTGTGTCACCAGATCTTCAGTGCCAACCTTCTCTAAATACAGCCAGCCAGTAATGCGACTCTGAGTTTAATAAACGTGTATTTCTCTTTTAATATAGATATAGTATGTGTGGTAATTAAAAAAATGAATATGGAAATGAATGCATTCTCCATCATTTTCCATGTTTAGACTGTAACTGGGTGTATTTCAGCAAGTGTGCTCCAAGTAAACACAAATTATTAGACTTGGATGGGGATGCTTTGATAAAATGGTTTGTTCATTAAAAGATACATGTTTTTTTCCAGGAGTCAGTGGGAGTTTCTTTACTTCCTAGTAAATTGCTATTTCTGTGTACTGAACCTAGAGGTCATAATTTCCTGGACTTCAAGAATGGAAAATTATTTATGCAGGGTTTTTTTTTATTATTGCCTATATTAAGTTTTAATTCCTAAAGTCTGCTGTGGCTCCTGAACACAAGATAAAAGCACACATTACCATAAAGGTGTTCTTAAGGTCTTATGCATATTTTGGAGAAGATTCTCCAGTGCAGACACCATGGAAAGGTGATCTAAAGTTTCAGACCACCTCCTTTTAAACCTGCAATTAAGGAAGGGATTTTGGGAAAGGGACTGATAAAGAGTTTTTGCCCTTTGCCAACTTTCCTGCTCTTCTGTCGATCATTGTCCACCGATTTCTTTTGTTTGCTGCAGAAAGGATTTATTTTGGTCATGGTTGTCTTCAGAAAAGACAGTTCAGCTGCCTAGCTTTCTACACGGGCTAGTAATCTTTAACTTGCACCATGTCTATCAACTATTAGACATATTACAAGTATAATTCAAACTCTTTAATGATTTTCTACATATGAGAAGTCTTTGTGCAATGTGTCACTACAACAAGGGCAAACATTTTCCTCTTACAATATGAGGGACTGTCCCTCAAACCTCCCACTGAGGTGCAGTCCAGACCATGTTTTGTTTTAATTTTGGCTTCCTCTCATGATGTCAGCCTTCACTAAGCAGAGACAGCCAGCACACATCAACAGAGAAGAAACATCTGATAAACATCAAGGGCTTCTCTGAGGCACTTGAATTATCTACCCCTCAAATAACAACCCAGTTTGAAAAAAAGCTTTCCAAAAAGCTACAATGTCCTTCACAAAGTAATGGCTGTTTTTACTGTTTTCCATCATATAACAGTTCACTATCCTTGACTTAGTTTTTGGTGGGTTTTTTTTGTTCATGACTAACACGATCATGGCATCTGTCCTAGGGCAATGGCTCCCAAATCCTGAAGTTTCATGATATAATAACTGTTTCTACACCTATCTTCAGCAATCTAAGTTTTCAAAATTGGATCTTCTAAGCATTCCCTACTAAGCAGTCATTGAGAATGAAGCCATGCTTTTCCATCTGCTTACATGGTAACAGTAAAGTTTTCTATTCTCCCAATTCTTCTGCCATTTTCTACTGTAAGGTCAACTCCACCCCAAATATCAAGCTAGGTACACAGTGTAGATTTCTACCAAAATAGCTTTGCTGACTGACACAGCTGTCCTGGGAGAATTCCTTAGTTGTTAGTGCAATTGAAGTTACTTCAGCAAAACAGGATTCTCCTAGAACTGCTTGTTTTGCATACCTACATTAGAACTTCTGCTGGTACATGATTCCAGTATTCCTACACTGGAAAAGTGCTCCCACTGTTCCCATTGCCTTAACAGTCTATGCTGGTGGAACTTTACCTGTAAGTAATTTAGCCCTTGTAGGGATTATTTTAAAGACTTTCACTTTTTCAGAGGATACAGATTTGAAGAGCTGAAAGAAATTGCTTTCATTATGTCTCTTCCAAAACCATAGGTTTCGATCTCTGAAAATAAAAAAGTGGGAAATTTTAAAATTAAAAATGTTTTTAAAGGTGCAAAGGGAAAGTGGTAAGATTTTTCTTCCTGGACACATAGGATGCTTTCAGATCTATGGAGATAGCAGTTTTAGTTTCTTAAACAACACAGCAGGATTGCTTGTCCTGTAGTTGGCATTCTCTTCTGTATTATGCCTTCTTTAATGACCATGAAGGAAATCTGTAAAAATGTCTTGCTTTTGCTTTAATGCTAATATTAGTTGGGTGTGAAAGATATCTCTTCTTATTTAAATAAACAGTATCTAACTTTCCCCTTCAATGCTTATGATAAAACCGCAAAACCAAAATAAAGTAATATTTTTTCTAAAACCCAGAGGGATTTGTTAATGGGCTAGCCTGCAGCAATTCAGTGTAGCTAGCTCATGAGTAACTAAGAGGTCAGCATTGGAGCAGAAAACCCTTACACAGCTGAATGTTTCCATTTCGATTAAAATAATTTCACACCTTCACAAGACAATCTGAAAACCACACGGTGTTAAAGCTCAGCAAAATATATTCCTTCATAATGCTTCATAAAGGTTAAAAACACAGAAATAAAAATGTACGTGTTCTTCTAAGGCAAAAGAGTTTTTGAGAAAGAAACTCACAGGAAGCAGTATTAAGTAACTGGTTGGGTTTGTGTTTTGGGTGGGTTTTGGTTTTGTTTGTTTTTTTAAATGCATACATGAAGTCTTTCTGATCTCTCTATTTAGATCGTAATCCACCTTTTCATCTCTGAAGTAACCTTCTATTATAATTCATTAGACACATCAACTTAGAAACAAGAGGCAGTTACTTAGACTCTCAAATCTTATTTCAGCGGCCTGTGTACTCCACTGAAGGTTTCAAAAAGTCTTAAATGGAGACAATGTAATTAGCTTGTGAAACTGTAACATTGTGAAACAGAATTTGTTTCCCTTTGAAATTCACTCTTCAGTACAGAACTATTGGCACTTGAGCAGCCTGTGGAGCACACTGTACTGCACAATGAACATGCTTTGCACCTGTGTTGATGTAGCACTCTGTTGATGGTAAGACATCTCTGGAAAAGCATCCTATGAGCTTTATGCTTCTATTAAAAAAAAAAAAGAAAAAGTCCAAACCCCAATGAGAATGACAAAGGAAAACAAAAGGATACAAAATACACCATTTGCTGAGGATATTGCTGCTACAGTGCAGGTCTGGTTTGATATGTTTGCTGTATAAGAGCATCACATTATCATCAAGTGGTAAAAGCTTTGCTAAGTCCAAATGTCAGCATTGTAAAGACATTTGTCTTGCAAGTCAGTAAAGTAATTTTGACATAACCAGTAGAAGGTTAATGTATATTAAGCAGGGATGATTTTGCAAAATTCTGTGCCTATTAGGTTGTTTTTCATGAGACCACAGACTACATTTATTAGAAACACAATATGCCCCAGTCCCTTGCATTGTTTCAGTGCAGAACAACCAAACAGTGGTTTTCTGAAGCTTCTTCTGCTATGCAAAACCCTGCAGAGACTTGCCACATATTTGGTAAATGATGCTCTTTCAAATTGCCTGCACTGTGTAGTCGACAGGTAACTAGCTCCATTTGTTAGCCAGTAGAGCTTCCACTTAACACCCTTATGGTTAGTGCAACCTGGTAGGTGGGATCTCTCAATGCCTGAAAGTGCCAGAATGCCAGTGGAAGCCACAGCATATTAATGATGTCATGAATTTAACTTCTTACAGGTGCAAATATATGTGGTGTGAATAGTTTAAGTCTTAATGAGGATTTATTTTATAAGGATTTTATATTTATTATCAGTAAAATTATATCTTAAAGTAATTTTTATGTAAAAAATTCTCTCCAAGCAAAGTCTAAATGATTTCATTTCACTGCTGTCATTTCCATGGTGTTTGAGTAATAGCAGTGTCTATTCTGCCATGCTTACACAGTCACGTGAATCCCATTGCTGATGAGAAACAATTTTATTTTTTCTCTTTTATTTTTATTCTGGTAATCCACAGCTATGTCTACATGAGTAAATACAAAATCAAGACACACTGTGATGCATGGGAACTAGATAATTTTACTGCTACATTTTTAGAAGAGTCTGTAGCACAGGATCAGCTTGAAGTTCTAGAACACCTCTAATAAAGTCCTGCTCTAGGAGTTAAAATGGGCCAGAAATCACTTCCAAAAGGCTGTTTTGGAGGGTAGAAGAGTATCACAGTCTGGATTTGGACAACTGTGCCAGCTGGACTCAATGTCAGAGATGAGCATTTTGTGTTTTAATTCTGTGATACGGCACAAATTTATTTCTCTCAGACATGACACTACTACGGATTTAAAGCTACCAGGCAGGAATTTAATTGCAGATACAAAATATGAAGCTGGCATACTAAACAAATTATTTGGCTTCGAATATCTTATGAAATAAGTTAGGTCTTTGAAAACCAGTTATCCTTGCTATCACTATAGTAATGAGTTCAAATGTGATTCAAAAGACCATATGTGAAGTTTTAATTGGTGTGCATAACCTGGAACTCTTAGAAACTGTTTATTCACAGAGGGTTACATGTAAGGCCTGTCTGGATATATTTTTACAATTTCATATTTAAGAACTGAGAATAACAGGGAACAGTAAAATTCCACAGACTAGTACGCTATTGCTACTATTACTGTTGTTACTACTACTAGTAATAATACCTAATATTGATTACAGACCAGATATGCTGATACAAATTTGATCCCATGCATGACCTGTGTTGGATGCTACAAAGTGCTGGAGACCTCTAGCTTCTTTACCTTCATTGGCCTTTAAGGAATAAAACTTACTTCTCTAGCTAGTGAGGTGTCCTATCCAAGATCATCTAAAAATATCATGCTTTCCAAAGCTCCCTAAGGTATGTGATTCAATCTTTCAGGTATAATTCAGGCTATCACCTCAAGTGTAAACGACTGAAAATAAAAGAGGTGAGAAAGAGATCATTTATGTCAACCTTAAGGCACTTTCATTCATCTGTAAAAGCACCCATGAGCGTGGGTCTGTGAATAATGTGTGATGTTAACAGGTGAGCCCCCAGCCCCTGTCAAAGTGACATAATGTTCACAATTTTGATCTATTTTCCTAGGATTATACTATATTTGCTATTTGTCTGTATTTCAAAATGATGGTCCTTTAGCTTCAGCTAGCTACTTTCTGTTGTCATATTTAGTAAAGGTTTGCATATTGATAATGCTAGAAGACCAAGAAATCTTGGACCTCAATATAGAAGACACTTTATGACCTCATAGTTTGAGGTTTTGCTCAAAAGAGCTTACAGTCTGAAAGGTGCAGAAGATAAAAACCATGAGCTGCAGAATATAAAGAAATGACATCAAATTTACATCATCCCCAGTAAGTCAGCAGAGAAAACTTTCTGCCACCTGGATAATCTCCCTCAGCATACAGTATTTCAACTGTATTAACAAATAACATTCTACTAATCTTTGTCTACCTAGATATATTAAGAGGTAGTGTGTACCAATTTCCATTTCACTGGTGTAAATTCAGAGTGGCTTACAGAAGTGAGGAATATGATTCCCTCAGTGAGAGGGAAAGTGAAATGTGTGCTTTTTTTTCATCTCTTTGTATGTGTTATTTTACACAAAAACCAGCACTGGCATAGTTCTAATAAAGAGCAGTCTATTTAAGAGTACAAAATCCAGTAATTGTCCTCTTTTTCAAGGGTGGTAAACATTGCTAGTGGCGAGTGACTCATCTAAGTACAAAGGTGTTTCTCTGGGTTAGAGAAGAAAAGAGAGTCTCTAACTAAAAGAAAGAGGAAAAAAAAATCTTTATGATTCATGCTATGTGACATGTCATACTGTGTTTACTTATGCAGGTTAACACAGCTGGTACTTTAACCCCAGCATGGGTACTAGAACCTACATCAGTGCTGGGTTTGTCTAGGCTAAGTAGTTTTGCAGAATATGTTATTTGTTTGCCTAGAGTCAGCTCAGGTATTTGGAACCCTGCTATGCTGTGTGGCACTGACATGTATGAAGATTCATCTCATTTCACTTCTGCATACTAAAAGTAGGAGTCTAGTTTAAGCCAACTACATAAACTCCCTCTGTAGTCAAATAGACAAAAATATGAAACAATTTTTTTTTTAGAAGATTGCAATGCCAGAGTGTCAACTATGGCAAGTGAATGAATTTTCAGTCCTGGAGAAGTGAACAGCCTGTGTTAACTGAAAATAGCAAACCTATGGACTCAATTAGGAACTACATACAGCCACAAAAATCACAGAACCAGACCTAGAAGAAAAGAGAATCCCAAACAAACAATACTGCTGGTGACTGACTGTCAGCTGTGTAAAAGAGGATATTAAACCTTTTTGGACTAATATAATAAAAGCACATCAGGTTTTGAACTCAACAGAGTGCACAGTGGTGTAACATACCACTTCTTCTCACTTACCCATCCAGAAGCCCATGGCAGGTTGCCTCCCACCTCCCAGTTCAGATGGAGATGCCTGTGGTTGCTATGCTGTGATTGCCCCTTTGAATTACACACTTGTATGTCTGTATATATGCACATGTATATTTATATTCATATATATAAACTACACATACATCTATAAAACCCCACTATCTTGTGTTTAGCCACACACACTTGGGTCTATATCATATTTCACAGATTTATACTTTAGAAAGTGTAGGAGTTGATGACAAACTGAACAAAGCAATTAGGACAACACCTATTTGTTTGCCACATCTCACAGGTAATGTATATTTAATTTTACATATTCTTACATATAAATGATATGGTAAAAATAACCCTCAAATAATATAAGCATGTTTTTATAAAAAACTCTATATGTTTGTTTAGTCTTTCTTCATAAATTTCAGCTGGATAGTACATAAACTATTTTGCAGAGGACCTGAGAAATTCTCCTTCCCACTTCTTTTAGAGGGATCTGTCAGGAATTCAGGATTCTCAGAACCCTAAATATCAAGCCAATAATTCTTTGCTAATTTCTCCCCTCCTAACCCGCTCCTTTTGTTTCAGAAACAAAATAAAATAGATACACATTTTGTTAATTAAAATTCCTTTTTTTTTTTTTTCCTGTATGAATACTGGCTATTGTTACATTCTAAAATAATCTTTTGTGGATATAACAAATGTCAGACTTTCATCAGGATTCTGCACCAGCATTCTTGTTTAGAGAGCTCTTCAAAATTCAATTAGAATAGATAGAAGCAACCCACTAATGCAAATGAGTTATTTGAATACAGTTTTTTCACATCTGTCTATTATGTAGTGTGTCAGAGAGAGTTGACTCTCTTCTTAATTTTACAATGTGGGCCTTTAGTTAATGTTTTAATATAATTTAGTTAATAAACTTCTTATTTTCTCTATATGGTACCCTCATTCATTTCCACCATGATTTACAATCTTAATATCTTTGTGTTTTAGTTTGGGGAATATCTTTAGATTCAGGGTTGTTTAATATATAGATGAGTTCAGTTATGTATGCATGAAAGAAGAGGAAAAATATTTTCTAAGCACAGTTGTGACTAATGACCAAATGAGAACATTTTTTTTCATGTAACTATTTAGAGAATGTTTTAAATTAGAATTTAAACCTTATCTTACTTTGTTCAATGTGCTATATAACAGAAAGGTACAGACTGCACAGTTAAATTGCTGGTGCCAATGTCTACCTAAGGACACGGGACCACCTCGGGGCTTTGCTTACACCTGTGCAAATATGGAGTTACCCCATGAACCTCTCTAGATTAATATTAAATTTGAAGTTTCATAGAAGTAGGTCAGGTAAACATAGAAATCAGCTAAGCTATGCACCTATTTGCTTTAAAATCTTTTATAATTAAGATCATGGTTAGAATATTGTTCTTAGTGAAAAGATTCTTAAACAGGATTAAAAAACATCTTAACATAATGTTAAGCTGTTTAACTGGGATAATGAAAATAGCTTTGAAAAAGTTTTGCAAAAAGGCACATAAAAGATAAAGTCTTTGGAGTGAGGAAACGAGGTTTTCCTTCAAAGAGCTGAACCTGACATGCTGGATAAATCACACAAACTTTTGTTTCCACCATCCATGTAGTCTAACAATCAGATTGGGTTTTTTTCATATGCCAGATTGAAGACAAATATGGACAAAACATAAGAAAATAAAAATGGCCATATCAGGAAAAAACAAAGGTCAGATTATTCAATATCAGCATGGTTAGTAAAAATGCCTCAGAAACACACATAAGGGGAAAAAAAAGTATAGAAATGAAAGCCTCTGTTTCCCTGACTGCTGGTTTAGAGACTTTTGTATTTAATTGCCTTTGCTAAGTCCAACTCAACTCATTTCGTCTAATCTGTTTTTGAGCCAGTACGTACATCAGGTCCACACATCATCCTTTAGATAGTCTTACAGCTTACATTTATACTGAGAAGTACTTCCTCTTGCTTGTTTGCCCGATTATTGCCTGTGATGCCCTACCTCTTGCATTATGACAACAACGATTAAATAATTTTGTAGTCACCTTTTGCACAGTATCCTTGACTTTACAGCCCTCAGTCATTTTTTTTCAGAACTGAAAAATACTATCCCATATTTTCCATCAGCCTTGTTGCATCTCTTCTTACTTACTCTAGCTCTGTGTGCTTTCAGAGGCTGTGAGGCCATCAGAGATGCATAAAACAGAATAACAATATTTTCTGTGCTTCTTTGTTATATTATTTTCCTAATAATTGTAATTTTGTAATTGGGGAAACAAAAAAAGCTGTAGGAGTTTGACTGTAGAGTCAAAACAGAGGCAGAAAAATACCAAACTACACTTTCAAGTTGAGATGGCTTAATAAGAAATAAACTTCCTTATTTTTTGAACACTTCTAATCTGTAAAGAGTAATGAAAATATCTCCCTTCTGTTTTGGAAAGCTTCAACACATAAAAATCTGTGTTCAGACAGTGGTCTAAGAAAGCAGTGACCAACTCTTGGTGCTTGAACTCAGTAACCTATGCCTCTTTTGGTATACAAATTTTGACTCAGGTTCTAGGCTTGCTTTGTGTTATACCCAGCAGGCCTGAGGTGTAGCAGATAATGCTATTTCAGGTTCATGTATGATTGACAGAGACAAAAAATTATAAACCTGGACCATTTTACTGCCATATGACAAAACAAAACTATACAGAAACAGATAAATGCAGATTAATTGGGGTAAGAAATAATAATGATGAAACAAAACAGCATCATAAGTATTTAATGTGATGACCCTGGGTAAATGGTCACATAAAAATCAGGTTAACAGATTTCTAAAAGAACTTTGGAGTTCAACAGTAAGGAACACATCTGATCTTGTGACTGACACTTTAATGACCTTCCTTTAAAAAGCTGAACTCCTAAGACCACACATCTATTAATCAACCTTGTATTAAATACTTCTGCAAAATCAAAAGATACTGTACATGCTCAAAAGCTCTAGATGTTGAATTTGAGAGTGAAATGGAGACGCATTCCTGATCCTTTTATGGTTCTCACATTTCTGTCTGTACTGGTGATTTATTTTCAGAATAAATAGAAGTAATATTGTAATTATCCTTTTATGCTAACAGTTTTGTTACAGTATTAAAAATGTTTTAAAAGAAACACATGGCATTTGCTGGCATAAACACTTGTATTGTGAAATGGCTCTGCTCTGCTTTTGCCTGCTTCTTTGCTGATATAATTTGTGTTTCTATTACTGCAAGTTATCACTTTTATGAACAAATATAGTATTGTTTGCTTTCACAAATAGAAAGAAACACAATAATTCTTCTCTAAATTATTAGGATCATGTTATGTGATTACTTACAACATAACTCATTGATTTTGAGCATTTATTCTGACCAGATGAAGTAAAATACAATAATATTCAGAAAGGCAACAAACATCACCTGCTAATGGCTAAGATAAAACTAAAAGAATGGGGGTTTTTAGTATTATAAGACAAAACAGAATTTATAAATGTATGAGAAAGAAGTTTACTGTCATACTGTTAATGCCCATCAGATGATATGAATGCAGGTTCAACATACTTTCAGGATGTGGGAACAGCACCGAGTGCAGAAATCCACATTTCTCTCAAAGCAGTCAGGAAGCCAATGACATAACACAGGTGCAGAATCATTTTAGGCATTTGGTACACTTTACACAATAACCATGCACAGGACTGATTTTCTGATGAAACTTATTTCCACTGAGCTCTATTCTGCCTGACACCTTATGTTCATTCTTCTGAAATTTCACTGAACAGTATCCCCTCTTCCAAATTTCTTTTCTGAATATTCATCTTACCTCCTTTGTTGAATTACATTAATCTAGATATACCTTTGATGGAAGGGTGTACATCTCAAACATTTAAACAAGGCTTGCTTTCTTTGACTGTTGAATCTAAGTGGGGGGTTTTTGTCCAAGAATTGGATGTTTGTCCTCTACTTTTCTTTACCAAATTAAAAGAAATATTTCAAAAAAACACCCCAAAAGACATCTTAAGGTAACATAAAAATCCAGATGAACTTTAAATTAAAAATAAAATTAACATTTAACACAGCTGGCTTATCCTTGTTTATTGCAATGAAGATGGGCCTGTGAAACTGTAATCTGATTTTCTGTCCCCAACAAAGCAGTGAATTTCAGTTCCTGTTTTTGCTTGTTAGAAATTATAACACTTCTGTAACTGTTCAATATTAAAAACCAACAAGTCGTACACTAACAATAAATAATTACTGAGTCCAAACAGTAGCAGAAAATTAATTAAGGATTACATGGAATGGGGGAGAAGAAAGCATGACACCTAAGACAAAAAGGAACTCCAAGTTGCTTTCTCAGGAGGACTGTTCTAGTTACTCCAAGCAGTTGTACACAGTTCTCCTTCACAAAAGCTTTCCTCTCTTGCTGTTATTCTTCTTCTGTCTTGTTCCTGATTCCCACATTCTAAACCACAGCCAGACCCATGCTATCATTTAGTCCTCTCCTCTATGTGCCCACTTCTCCTTCTTTAACTGATATAATTGTTGACTTTCCCCATACTCAACTTCCCTCACCTCTTGACTCTTTCTCTCACATTAAAGTCTGCCTTGCTGCCTCCTTGTGTTTATCCTTACCCATCACTTCTGCTTCCAGGCTGTGGTTAATCTTTGATGAAAATCTTCTCAACAGGCTGCCTGCTACCAGCCACAGATGCTTAGCCCTTCATCCTGGATCTGTACACTGTTACTAGGCAGCTGTACCTTGCTACCTTCCTTTGGTATCAGTATTACCCTATGATATTAGTACCTTAGTCTAATACTGAATTAAGACCAAGGTCTTACAGGTCTTTTTATTTTTTTCTTTTCCCTAAGAACTGGTAGAATGGTTTCTTCTTAATACTTTTAATTAGAAAGGTTTTTTTTCAAGAATCTAGAAAAATCCCTAGGAGGTAACTTTTTTTATATATGCTTTCATGTCAAAGCTACTTACTTTCAGTGAGAACCAAACTCTCTCTGCTGAAAACAAAAGCAACCAAACAAAAAAGCAAGAAAAAGTGTTCACTTCTCTAGTATTTAGACATTAGACAGACATGTCAGAACTCAGGATGAAAGGTGGAGAAAAAGCAGGAATTGGTAGGCTGAAGGTAGAACTAGGAAAGTTAACTCTGCTAAAGTATATGTATGCAAATTATCTAAAAATAGCTAACTAGCTACCTACAAAGTGCTTTCAGATGAGAACAGAATTCTTGGTGATAAGCCAAAAAATTAAATGGAAAGTAAGTTCAATGATTTTAATGAGTTCTGTGTGATAACTGACTGTGATCTGTGATGTCAATCATTTCCATCCTGTCCACACACATATATATATATAAAATAATTAAAAACAAAATTATGAGATGCAAAGCTATGAAACTCAGAATAACTAATGTGGAGATAGAGGCTGCAGTAGGATTTGCCTGCAGGTATTATGAGCACATTGCTCTGCCATCCATCTTACCCTCCTGAATTCAATTATCTTGTGGTCTACTCATTCAAATGTAGATGGAATTAGACAAGACATTGTAAAGCTACGAGGTGTTACAGAGGGTGCACACAGGCAAATAAATTCTCCATCATGGAGGAGTTGACTGCTGAAACTAAGTTTCATATATTTATACTACCAAATTCTACAGGGGCAGGACACTGACTTATAACCATGCTCATGATTTCTTAGATCACTCCCTGCCACTGTTTTGACCAAAGCCAGCTGAGCTCTCCCACAAAGCAGTTTAGGGGAAAGCATGGGCATGGAAGGATTCCAATAGCTATTAGGGGATAAGGTGATCTTCTTTCTGAGATCCTCTCCAGGACACTTTGAGATTTCTTTCCACAGATACTGCATATCTTGAAATGCCAGATGACTGAGAAAGTTTCTTTCTCAATCCAGGAAAGCTGAGAATATGCAACATGGACAAAACTGGCACGTGTTTAGATTCATCTCCCCACTGAGAAGAGAAAAGCATGGTGGCAAAAGCCATGATCCAGCTTGGACCATCTGAGAGAATTGATTTCAAAATTGCAAAGAATCCTTCCCTCAGTGGGGTTCTGTTCAACAATTCCTATAATCTGCCAACACACTGCATGGAAGCACTTGTTTAAATGGAATAGCAAAAGGCATGCAAGCTAACGACTTCCACTGTGCACTGAGCATTTACAGACCTCTCTGTAAGGAAGCTACTGAACTGACTGATCTGTTCATTGTCATGCAGCCTGACCTGTACCAGGTATCTGTTGCTTGCACCTGACTTCTCTCAGTATATAAATGGACTATGAGAAGCATCTTAGTTTGCACACTAGCTGAGAAGTGGTGCTTTTAAAGGTAACTCCTGCAGCAGTTTGGTTTTCAACCACTGTGTAGCTTATGGCACAGCCCAGCAAACACAGCTCTTCAGACTGTCATGTAGTTCACCTATTTAACTGCAAGTGATTTTCTACACTTCCTGGCATTTCTGTCCCTATACTGATGAAGATGTGACTTTGGCTATTGACAAGATGGTGAAGTTAAACCACAAATTGTAGTAATAGCAGCAGCAAGGCAGCTGAAGGGTTTCTTTTGTTCTCATCCTTTACTGGTCCTAGCAAAGAAAGAGAGCTGAAGCAAAAAACAGGATTGCTTTTGTATGAAAAGTAAATGTGCCTCCCTTGGGGTCAGTATCCATCAAATGTGCCACTACATTCAGTGGTAATCCTCAGATGCTTAATAGCAAACACACATACTCATCTAATTTCCAACATTCATACATAATATTCAAAACCAAATAAAATAAAAATTTCTTTACAACAGGCAAATAGTAAAAAGCCTGCCTAAACCTTTGTCTTCCTCCAAATTACATATATTCATATAAACCAATTTTATTTACATGCTCAGGATGGGAACTCAATATTCTGCCAAGTAATGCAACTCATTCTATAGACATCACAAACTGAAGAAATTTTCAGTTGCTTACAAACTCCACCAAGGAACCAACTGAAATACCTGCTCTACAGACATGCCCAAGAGCACTGGGGAGGTGAGTACTGCTTGTGGAACAAGGAAGACATGCCTAACTGAGAGTCATATAACAAGGAAATATAAGCAAGGAGAAGAGGGTTTTTATCCTATTCAAGAAAAAGCATATTTTGGTGAAACAAAGGCAATGCTTCTAACTAGATCTTCAGGTTCAACAGTGGTCCTATTTTGGTTCCAAAGACTCTTTCAGGATGCATGAATACTCATAAGATAATTATTCCAACCTGTGAGTTTGACTTTTCAAAAATACTACCCAATCTTACATACTATTGAAATGACTGGAAATATTAAAACAAATATTAAAAAGTGATGTCAAAAGTATAAATGTTGACTTTTAATCAGGTCATCATTTTTATATGAGTGCTTGTTGCAAGAAAGAAATAATTGCTACTGATAAAATTCAGAAAAAAATGAGTAAATTAATTCAGTTATTAAATTAAAATAGATCTGTAAAGATTTTTTCTGATGTTCCTATGTCATAGCATATTTTTCCTCTGTATTAAAACACAAGCAGAATGTCTCCTTGTTGGAGTGTGTAATGTACAAGTTTTAGAACAGATGTGATACAAAGTTTCTAAGTATCTTTTAAACTAAATATTTTAGTTAAAGATGGCACTGCCTTAACACTGCAGGTTTCACACAAAACATTACATTAATTTTACATTTTCAAAAATACTTAAGATACCTTCCTTATTAAAGAACTCAGTAATGATGGCAATTAATTAGTTAATCACAGGAAAATAATTTTTATTTCACAGTACAAATTTATTCTTGACAGGTATTACTGTGACAAACAGCAACAAGAAGAGTACTTATTACTGTGAATATTTTCAATTAAGTCTCAATGTGATTTCATAGACAGTTAAAAATAATTTTGGCTGCACCAAATCCCACCTAGACAATGGAAAAACCTAAATATTAGTGTGTTATAGTTACAAAACTGGATAAAATCTGAATGTAACTTTTGGAGAAGAGTTTTAATTGATGCAAAATACCATAGATAGTTTAACATTTCATATTGTAATGAAAAGGTCATGACAGTAAATAAATTCAATGTCATTCACACAAGCACCTTCAAGCATAACAAAAACTCATATGCCTAACAGTATTAGAGAAAATTCTATTACTCTGCTCAGCAGTAATCAAAATGCAGTAACAAAACCTGTACTGATATTTAAGAAAACTCTTGGAGGATTTCTTCAGTTGTAAACTATTAAAATACAAAAAAAGTGTGCAAAAATATACAGTTCACCAATGCACTCCTTGAACTAGATTTTCAACTTTCCGCTGAATTTAGAAGCGCTTGAGATGTCTTCAAACCCCTCACTCTCTACTGCTAAAGCACTTGGTAATTGATAAATATAAGGAAGTTTTTCTTAATCAAAAATGGAAAAAAACAATTATAACCTAGAGTTGTCCAAAAGCATAGTAGAGAAGTACAATGTACACCCAGAAGGACAGAGAAAACTATTACACAAATTCTGTTTTGCTGTGTTGCTAAAGCACGGCTTCTTATTCTGACTCTCTGCTGACTTCTGCTGGTATCTGGTAACTTCTCTGTTTTATCCTTCTCTTAGCCTCCCTCCTGTTTTTCTCACTTCTCTATACAAATTACAAAAGTCAGATATGAATAAAAATGTTTAAAAATGGATACAAGTGCCTAAAATACACGGGAATTTATCATCTCATTCCAAAGGAATAGACCTGAAAAATCCTGCCTATGGCCCCAGTAGTGTCTGAGTTCTCCCCATCACCATTTTTGTCCTAAGTTTCCCTCTAATTTCAATTCTGTGCATATGTAGAAGCTTCTGATTCTTGCCAACACAGAGGTGGCAAGGACCTACCCTACACATCAGCATCCAGAAAACACAGGTCCTGCACATTCTGCCTCAGGGACAAATCTGGTAAGCTTTACAAACTACAGCTGCTCTAGAAATGTACTTCTGGCCACTGCTTTATTTTAATACATCTCCAGAGAAGCAGAAAGTGAATCTCTCTCTTATATTGCGACTGAAAGGATGCATCATGGTGGAGGGAGATTGGGGTTCACAGACTCTCCTCTGCTGGAGAAAATGAAACCATTTCCCACTTTCTTGGCGAGCACCCGGCACACACTGTCTGGCACATACCTCATGCGCACTATTTTGCAAACTCAAGTTTTTGCTAGCACCCAAATAAAAGTAAAGACTCAATAGGCCAAATAAATCATTGCTAAGAGGGACATGACTGAAAGCTAGTGGCTAGGGTAATTTGTTTGCAAGTAGAGGATTCAGCTTCCTGATCTAATGTCCGTTTCTGTGTTTTCTGTGAATCATCACTGGTACACTTAGCTAATTTTAAATTACTCTGTTGTTAATGTCATTTCTCCTGTAAGAGTTTTCTGTTAGAAGCATGCATAAGTTTAGAGTGATAGCATCACCACACTTGCTCCAGAGAAGACAAAGCCAGTCTACATGGTCTGGAGATGCCCAAGAGGCATGTCTCCGTTCATTCTGAGGGACATCAGCACAGAGTCCAGAACAATGAAGAGTCCCCACAACTGTATTCTCAGTGTCTGCATGATTTTGCGTGAGCTGTATATCTCGTACAGTGTTTAAAATCAGAGTACTGTGAGGTTTACTTCCCCATTTTATCCTATGGAGAGCACAGATAACTCTTATTTGTCATATAGGAATGCAACAGCCAAATAGGCAATATGAGAGCCCAGTAAAACTGATTTTTTTTAATACTGTAACATTCACGTAAGATGCAAACCAGCTGAGGCCAGAGAGCTGTTCTAAATTAGTCTGCAAAGCATGCAAACTGAATAACTGCCAGAGTAAAAATATGAAATTGCCCTATAAAGATCTTTTCACTCTCATTTTTCAGTAGAATGAAGTCAAAGCCCTCTTTCACAGGATATCCAAGAAGAAAATCACATGTTATGTAAGGTATTAAAAACCCCTCAAAAATTTTCAATCTGAAATTTTCTTAAGGACAGTCTGAATTGTTCTGCTAAATGCCTCTCAGCCTAAAACAGAAATGCTCTCCAGATTTAATTAATTCAGGAAGGACTGTGATGGGGTTTCCTTTTGAAAGAACACAAAGAACAAAGCCTATTTACTGTGAAAACAGAAATAAAGCAGCTATAAAGTTTTATGATGAGGGCTTTCTTTTTTGGATTTTTTTTAGTAGGGATCTTATGAGAATTCTTCTGTTCTAAATAAGAAGAGAGCAGTATTCTTACAAAGAAAGATCACCCTACATTTCTCTCTCTATTTTTACCTCTAATTATGGAAAGAAAAAAAATCTTGTGGAAGGTCAAGCTAAATGTTCTGATCTCACAGCTTTCTCCTTTCCCCCCTCCCCCCGCCCCATTAATGAGAGCAAATAATAATATTAGTGAGTTACTTTTTAAGGAAAGGTTTGGCAACACAAAAATCTTCTTTTGAAATACAAGTAGAGGGGTTTAATCATATAAATGCCTATAATCTGCGGATTTAGTTTTACTTCCACCTCTGTCAGTTTGAAATCTCACAGGTGTATTTCTCACTGAGTTGGTAACTACATATTACAGAGAGGAAGTTCAGTGAGTCATTTGTCACTGAGGCAGTGTCGCTCAGGTGGTGTACATGATGTGAACATTTTGTCCTGAAATTAAGCCTTCTATTTTTATTTCCTAGTCTCATCAAAGAACTTCCTTCTCATCTGCCTGGAATTTCTGCTTTTATGTGGCATAAGGTGTCTCACACACTTTCTGTGCGAGAAGTGTCTTCCAGAGGACTTCTATAAGATCATAGATAGCACTACTTGGAGTTCAATTCTGACACCTCAGCTATGTATTTCTTTTCACAGCACCCATCTCTCACAGAAGCTTTATGAAAATACAAGGACTCAAATATATACCTATCTCCTCTACAGAAAATCTGTTGAGGATAGTTGCATAAATTTTGTAATGCCTTAAGTTTTTTCCTAGTCTTTTCCTATATGTGGGAGAAAACAACTTAAACCCCAAAATTATCGCCTTAATAAAATATAATTAAAAGCCTGTGTAGTCAGCCTGTTTTGGTTTATAATTAGAGTCTATTTGTTTTTTCACATGTTCTCCAGAGTTTATCTAGTAAAACCTGTCTAATGCTTTTGGTAATGTATTTATTAGAAAGGTCGTTTCTCTTTGGTAAAGTATTCAGGTCAGAATTCTCAACTAATCAGTAGGACAAATAGGCCTTAATCTCTTTTAAGATGCTAATTCTATATTTCTATCAATTTAATATGAGTTTATTTTGAAACTAAATCAGATTACACATCAAAAATACTGATACAAGTATAATATTACACATTAAAGCAATTCTTTAACATTATCAGTCTGGCCCTGGAACAGAAGAGGAAATAAAACCACAAACAAATGACTTGCTTCAAATCACATGAATTATATATATGATTTTAAAAAAAATAAAATATATGGCCAGATTAAAAGTAGTGAATTATAATTTCAGTTGCCATTTTGGTCACATAAATTGATCCTTGGGATAGAAAATAACTGTATATTATGAAAACAAACATTTTTTGTTCAGCAAATTGTTTGCTTACTATATATCTCATTTTAGACAATGAAAGGCAATCAGTGTAGTTTCTTCTTTACTCACTACTCTTAGAAGTGATTAATCATTTTACCTTTTATAGGAAACATAAGTACTGTATGTGTGGTAGAAGACTGTTTTTATGTAAATCTGAACTTTGAATTGAGAAATATGAAATTCCATTCAAGACCAAGACCAATGTTCCCAACAGATTCCCTTCGATTATTCCAGTAACTGGGGAAATTCCTCTACAGGTTACATGGCTGGCTTATGACAGACATACCTGAGACTATTCTACTTATGGATACAGCACTTAAGACAAATCAGCTCACAAAGTACTAATGCTGTATATTCTCCCACTTAAAATGTTAATTAAAACAAGCCATAGGAAAGAAAGATCACAGCAGCTATACACATTTTTAAAAGGAGTATGAACCTTTAAAAAATAAATTACAACTCTCCTTCACTACCAACTGGAAACCAGACAATGAGTCTCAACTATTTTTTATCATTATTTCTATATTCACATGGTCTCTATACTGGCATTTTTTCTGCTCTTTCTTTTCCTATAACAATACTGATCCACAAAGCACCCCTTAAGACTGTTTAATGTAATGGATACAAGTACACACTTGGATTCTCTCGCTATGGTAATCTGAAGAGATCAGTTCCTAGTGCCTATGTTAATGAGTCATGTTGTGTGCCTACTTTAATATTAATCTTTCCAACTTCTTGAATTATTTTAGTCTCATAAGTTACCCTTGATGGGCTTGGTCAGCAGAGTTATCAGATTAGCAATTTTCAAGGCATTTAAAACTGTATATAGAATGACAGAATCATTTAGGTTAGAAAAGACCTTTAAGATCACCAAGTCCAGCCAGTAACCTAGCACTGCCAAGTCCATCACTAAACCATGTCCCTAAAGCACCACTTCTACACATCATATATGTACATATATATATATATGCTTATACATAGGTACCCACACACACACCAAAGTAGTGTAGTGTATTTGACTTGATATCTAAATACATCTTTACAGTTACATACCTGTATGCTATCACAAGTAAAATTTAGATTTCTAGGTGACCAAGTGGCCAAGATTTTTTCTTGGCCAACCAGACACTTCCCGGATGTTCCCAGTATAAAGATTACTTCACTTTTTGCCTAGCATTCATTTGAACTCAGAGAAAATAGAAGCATATATGCAACTGCCAGTTCCATGAGCCACAAGTGAGTCGGTAAAACATGAGACTGCTGTGAAGACTTACCTGCTGGTGAAGTCATCAGTGTCTGTATGATATTCAGAGCTTTCACTATATATTTTTTCATCTCCTCTTCTTCATTCTCTCTTTTCTCATGTCACATTCAGTAAGATACACAATCAAACTGCCTACCATCTTTCTATGCTCTTCCTTCTTCTGCACAGTTACCCCTATTGCTCACCCTTCCTTTCCCCTCTTCTTCTTCACTTCTACTCTGCCCAGGTACTTTAAATCCCTTTTCTAAAAAAGTTTACTTATAAAATTTACCACACAATTTCTCACATTGCAAATCATCATTTCACTCCATTTCCTTGTATATCAAAACTCTTATCACTTTGATGTCGTAATATAAACTGCCAACTTTCCAGCGAATTGAAAAATTTCTTATCAGTGTTTGAATGGCACAGTGGAGACCTTCATATGGCATCACACACAGCCAAACCCTGGAAACTTATGTTGAACCATGTGACAACATTACAAGAGTTTTGCTTAAATACTGGACATAAAATATGGCTTACATATATACCTTGAAATAAACCAAAATGTATATGTGCATAACTATGTAAATTTCTTAAGCACTTTTTTATGTCATTTAAATACTTTTTAAATTTAAATCTTTTTCCATGTTACATACACTTGTCCAACACACCTTCCCTAACTGACAGTGAGAGCTTTTCAGAGTGCATTATATGGATTTTCCCTGAAATAAGAAGAATAGAAGAAAAGCATAATATCTTAAATGCTTTAGGCAACCAAGTGGAAAATCTCTCCGTTTTCCTAGGTAGAATATTTCAGTCTGAAATACAAACTGAGATAAACAGAAGGAAAATTTATACTGATGGTAAATAGGTTTGTAGGCTGAAAAGAAATTAATTAAAAACCAGTAAACCAGATGTACTAAAGTAATAAAGTATATCATTTTGTTCAGGAACATTTTTTTCATTTCAAAATGAGGTTGCATGTTATAATGTGAAAAAAAATATTTAAATATGCAAACAATATTTGTGACAAAAACAAAGGAATTATGCAACATTTCAGCAACCCGTCACAAACTTCAAGTAAGAATTGTCCCCAAACAGAGGTACAGCAGTTCATGGTGGCACCTGAGAAGCAAGGAATTAGTGCATTAAGCAGGTTCCAGCAAGCAGAAAATAAAAGCCTCAGTCCAACCTGAAAAGGATCTTTGCAAAAAAAAAAAAAAAAAATTTAGTAAATGTCTAGAGAAAAAAAATAATTTTGACCATTTTCTTCATTCCACAGAATATTGTTGATTAGGTAACTTCAACAGGATACCTCAATGATTAAACTGTAATACATACACGTTATGGATATTAAAATGATGTTTCGAGAGAGGAAGAAAATCCAGTTCTTACCAGTTTGGCTGAGTTGTGATGTGCTACGGCTTTTTCTTGAGAGACCCACAATGGCAACCATCTTCGCACCGATGCTGGAGCGCCTCTTTTTGCCACCACCACCAACAGTGCCCACTGCTGTGTCCGACTGGCTGCCATCATTCTTCTCCAGAGTGTACATGTCCCCGCTGATGCTGGTGCTCTTAGTCATGTTCTTTCCTGAGGTGCCCATCTGTCTGCTTTGCATTTTGGATGTAAAGACACTGTCAGCCAGTGGATGAATAAACAGCCCAGACAAAAAAGAGTGAAAGGGGGAAGACAGAAAAGGACAGGTTTCAGATGGAAGGTTTTGGGAGACTGGAGGGTAAAAGCAGCTAATTCACACAGGTCAGGTTTGGTTTTTGAGAGGTGGAAAGGAACAATTTTAATTCTAGTTTCCTGTTGGATACCCTGCAAACACATTTGGCTCATCAAAATTTTGTTTATGATAAGCTCTTATTTGCTGATTGTCTTAAAATACATTACTTGCAAAAGCATATAAAAGAATTAACACATCTGTATACCATACATACATTTTTTGCTAAGGAAATCTAAGTTCTGCAATTAGTGCTCTTCCCCTCTTCTTCTCACATACATACACACACTCTGTATTCCTTTGGGAATAGAACACTTGATTCATCACTGAGTGGAATGAAAGGATACAAATCTGAAGCCTAGCTTTGGTTTCTAAACATCCAGACATTTCAAGGATGTTTCAGTAACCTGGTTTGGCTAAGTCATCCTATGATTTTGCTAGAATTACATAGTAATGAACAGCCATAAGTTTTTTGCTCCCTTTATTCAGCAACAAATAGATGTATTATATAAGTATTTAATATAACACTTGGCTGCTATGTGACTTAGCATTATTAACAAATGGATTTTAACTCTAATACACAGCAGTGTGCCCTGACAGGCAAAAGGCCCAGCAGTGTCCTGGGGTGCATGAAGTGCTGCAATGTTAGCAGGTCAAGATTAATGATGTCCTGGGTGCATTAAGAATAGTGTGGTCAGCAGGCTGAGGAAAGTTCTCCTCCCAATCTGCTCTGACCTAGTGAGGCCACATTTGGAGTATTGTGTCCAGTTCTGGGCTCCTCAGTTCAAGAGAGGCAAGAAACTACTGGAGAGAGTACAGTGGAGGCTACAAAGATGATTAGGGGACTGGAGCATCTGTCATACAAGGAAAGGCTGAGGCCCTTTAGCCTAGAGAAGACTAAGAGGGGATTTTATCAATGCCTATCAATATCTTAATGGTGGGTGTCTAAAGGATGGGGCCAGTCTCTTTTCAGTGGTACCCAGTGATAGGACAAGAGCAATGGGCACAAAGTAGAACACAGGAAGTTCCATTTAAACATAAGAAAAAAACTTCTTTCCTTTGAGTATGATGGAGCACTGGATCAGGCTGCCCACAGAGGTTGTGAAGTCTCCTTCTCTGGAACTATTCAAAACACACTTGGATGTGGTCCTGGGCAACTTGTGCTAGGCAAACCTGCAGTAGCAGGTGAATTGAACTAGATGATCCTAAGAGGTCCCTTCCCACCCCTACCATTCTGTGATTCTACAAAAAGCTCTTGCACAGATCTTAGACCTTTTTTTTTTTTTTCTCAGTGCAGTACATCTCACTAAAAAGTACCCACTAGATACAGTCTGAGACAATCCACAAAAGCAGTGCAATATTTCTGGAAGCCAGGGGAAATTACTTTTGTGTTAAATCACTAGTATAAAAAGTTTAACAGAGTATATTTTTGCTTTTTAAAGAGATTTTCAAAAACATGCAGAGGATATTCCTAGAGCTTTACTGCTCAGCAGGTGGGTCTGGGGTAAATTTTGGTGGATATAGCCACACTCATTTCCCCTTACCTACAGTGGCCTGAATCTGTTTTAAAAAAGGAATGTTGTGTTGCTTCTTTATGGAGGTTTTCTAGTACACGTTCTGTCACACAAAGCCTATCTGTGGAGTTAATGTAGTGCCCTTAAAAACAAAAGGGATCACCGTTTCTCTTCCCACTGACTCGAAGGGAAATGGCATGATGCACCAGATGTGGAATAACATTACAACTACTTCAGATATTTGAGAGGTACCCACAAAGTGCTTTGCTGTTTAGTTGACAGCTGCGGATGGATGAAGGCACAAAATGATTGGAATTAAGCCACAACACATAGGAAAATGTAAGAGCTGTTTTATAGAAGAATAGGGCATCTGCCACTTAGTCCAAAAAATATTGGGTAGGCTTCTGAAGGAAATTATAAGGGAAAATATGAACGAAAGTTTGGGTCAAGAGGTAGAGAGAGAGGCACAAAACAAAGCTGGGAGACAGCTGTAGTGGCCTTGCCTGGACAGACAATAACAAAAGACTGGAACGCAGTGGTAACCTGAGATTTTGTTTTCTTATCTTTTTGCAACTCTGTTGTTATGTGTTAGTACACACTGACTCACATTGATGCATTTAACAATAAGAGAAGAGTGGGATAGGACGTGGGTAAAGATGAAGGAAGGGAAAAAAAACCCAAATGGATTCTTATATCTTGGGCTTTTTGACACTATGATAACATGTCAGATGATAACATCGAATGTGGTATTTTCTTTAAAACACCTTTAGGGATTTTTTTACAGAACAAAAATTCCACAGAAACTAATTCTCAGATTGATGATCTCAGAGGCCTTTTCCAACTCTAATGATTCTATGATACTATGATTCAGTTCCAACACTATCTTGCATATAAGAAACACTACATAGATCTAGGAAGAGCAATGTTGGGAAGAGCTAGTACCTTCAAATTTATCTTATGCCAAATTCTTTCAAGAATCAGAAAAAATAGAGCCTCTTATCTAGTAATGTTATTTTTAACCCAAGTTTTCTAAGGAAATATGATTAAAGTGACTGTGTTGTCTGTCCAGTGTTTCTCTTTTCAATATTTTTAAAAATCAGTTCAAATTTGACACAGAAGTAGAAAACTAGAGCTATTTAGTTTCTAAAACTGTTTTGAAAACAGATCCCTGGAGAGAGATCTTATGAATACTCCCCTGGGGAAAGACTGTAGTATAAGTCATTACTGAATCTCTGTTATTCCACATTCGAGCTTGTTTGCACAGCACAGACTGACAATCACAGCAGCATTTTTATTGCTTACAGAACAACCTATTCCAGTGATGCATTTTTCAAGAATGATATCCAGAAAATCAGTGGGTTCCTGTCATATTTACTAGTAGGAAATAATAATAATGGCATTGCTTTATAAGTGATATTAACATTTAAGAAAGGTTTTATGTCATAGCAGTGAAAACGCAAGTATTCTGTTTTCTCATAGAACTTACACTGAGGGGAAAGTTCCTGTTTCCTGAGTACAATACATATATGAGGTGCTTCAGAATCACTTCCAAAGATGCACAGTTCTCTCTAAGTGGATTTCAATAATTGCTCTTGTTAAAGAAATCGATGTGCTTTAAAAGGTTGGCATGCCACAAAGTTGCTACAAATTCATTAGGCAGTTAACTATGAAAGCACTGTGCACTAAAAATTCGCTCTTTAGCTGCCGTCTAAAGGCTTCTGTATCACAAAATGAAGTTTTGCTGTGTACACCTGGAAGCAATGAGGCAGACTTCATTCAACCACATTCTTTTCACCAAGTGAGAAAAGTAAGAAAGAGAATTAAAGAAAGGAAAAAGGGATTTAAAGTTAGATTTGTGTGGATATACCAATTGCTATTACAAATGGTTAATATTTAAAGTGCAATGACAAAACTCTTTCCTTTTTCCCTCCCCAGCAGAGTCGTAAGAATATTTGCTTTAATTAAAGATTTGCTTTGGTTTTGTTTTTTTTCTTTTTTTCCTGTCTCTAAAAACAACAGAGAAGACATCTTGCAAGTTTGTTTTTTTTCCCCAATTCAAAGTCAATATTACTATTTCCCTGTCATTTACCTTAGTTCTCTGGTAAAGATCCCTAATGGAAATAAAGCACCTACAATAGTAAAATCCACTTTGCCAAGTGTGGAGTAAAGCTGCGTGCTGTGGCACCCTAAAAAAAATGTTTTTTAACAATTTTTCAATTGTTGTAATAGAAATATTCTAATATGTCTCTTGTGAGACTGGAAGGCCCACTGAGGAATTTAGTTAGGGTTTTTTACAAGCAGCAGAGGAATTTTAATGCCCTTCTTAATAGACCTTTTAACTCAATTGGAGAGGCTCTCATTTCATTGATTTGCTGAAGAAATTTAACAAAAAGAGCATTATGGGAACAGCTGTGATGTTGGAAATAACATTTGCAAGGGAACAATGCTTCTGGCAAATGTACATACTCATCTGCCAAGTCACATCAAAGAGAGACATTGCAGGTTCAAAATTATAATGACTTAGTCTCCTGAGATTCACTTGGTCAAAAATTATCCTATTAACTCATTTGTGATATAAAACTCTAATAGCTACTGAACTGACTTAATTATTAGGTTTATTTTATTGAAATTTAACAAGAAAATTGGTGGGAAACAATAAGACTGATTATAATGCATTTTCTAATGTATATTCAAAGAAAATGTATGCCTATCTCAAAATAAAAGTAACAATATTTGCATATGAAGTATCAGTTTCAAAACTCTCTCACTACAAATCAGAAATACTTCACCTGTTATAATACATAGCTTGACTTGAATTGGATCTTCTCCACTTTGCTAGGTATCAAGCCCCGCGCAATGCTTGTTAAGTGTAACTTAATAGATACGTAGCTTTTCCATACGATGCCCGACATGTTTATTTAAATAGGAACAAATTTCAAAATTATTTGGAGTCAGGCCACTGGATTACTTATCAAACACTGCCACAACAAATAAGTGAAGCAGAAAAAAACACTGTAACAGGTAACAGTTTTCAAACACTAAAAGTCGAATTTTTCACAGAGCTTCAGAGACTTTGGGTAAAAATTCTCACCACTCCTGAGAGAATAATGGGTCTTTTTTATATAAAAATACAGCTTATAACGTTTTTAAAATTTATGAGAACTTTTAAACTGAAATAGAATTAAAGTTATCATGAAAATGATTATATTTATATTCATCTACTGTTGATAAACTTTTGAGTTTTCTTTACAATGCTACAGAAAAACTTTTTTACCCTGCTAACAGTAGCGAATCCTTATAGAAATGTCTTCCATTGGTACAGTGAACTAAATCAGCCGTTTGCTATGTGTGAATGCAGAATAAGGCCAGCAAGAAAACTAGCTGAGGTCCAAAAGTCTTGCATTAGTCAGCTGTAAAATTCATTTGCAAATACAAGCAGTCCAGCTGAGCTCTGAAGGCTTGGCAATAAAGCAAGTGCATTTCAAACAAAGTAAGACTCAGTTTTGAATAATATCCAAAAATCTTTTAAGTTTAGAAAGCATCTTCTCTAACCCAGCCTGGCAAATAAGCAGTTGCATTTGTAAAAGCAGGTTAATCACAAGCTTGACAAATTGAAACTGACCTTGAGCGATCTGATTTAATTGTCTCTTACAGAAATGCACTTTGCATGTCCTTACTATGAAAGTGAAATGTCATCTGCTTATTCAAAGATACTGTTGAATTACAGTCTTCCAACAGAGGTGGAAGAGGGGGGTTGCTCTGTTCTCAGTATTAACACTGCTAAGTTACAAACTACACTGAAAGCTTGCTTAGTACTGCCCAGATTAGTTCCTTGAAGCTCTATAGAATGAAAAGCAAGCAGTGAATTCATAAACCAGAATTTGGATGCACTGTGTCCAAGATCTAAAACCACCAGAAAAATAATCTAAACTCAAGTCAGGGAACTGAGAAAAATTTCAGATTTGAAAGCAGAATTACTGCAAAGCAAAAATACATGGAGGTAGGACATGTCAAGTATTGCCTTAGGGTAAGAGGAATTATGATTTATCATCTTTACTTGCTAAACTGAAATTAGCTATAAGGAGGACTTTTTTAGGTAGAAAACACATTGTCAGCTAGATAACTTTGGAAGATAGACATGTAGGAACTGGATAAGATGTGCTACTGAGATTACATTGAGAGGAAAATCATATAATACACACAGAATAGCCAGATGTCCTGAAAGTGTTTTATTTAAATAAATTGCTGTAGTTGTGGATTTCACTATGGCTGCATCTATACTTGACTCATTGAAAACTTGATTGCTTTGGTTAATACTGTACAATGTGGATATACTGATGTTTGTTGTACTGCTTATGTGTACGTGTGTGGCAGTGGATGTCTAAAGAAAAAAGCTACTCTGAGTTTTCCTTCATTCCTTACAAATTCAGGTTGTTTGAGGACTCTGAAAAATCAGGGTCAGAATAGGCACTGCTAATATCTCACAAACTGGTGGCATCTCTTTGAATTGATCTTCTGGGACCAAGAGCTAAACGGACATTAGCAAGAGATCTGAAGCCATAATTACCTCAACTAAAGAGACATTATCTGGGACACCGTGATCTTTCCTGTCTGACTTCTGTCTGACAGAATGACTTTGAGTCACTTTGGGCCTCTGGGGGACATTAGAAAAGCATATGGAATACTTAAGATCATCATAAAAAGAAAATGTTATGAGGAAATGTGGTTTATATATTTCTGAACACAAGTCTGCAAACTTTGTTTTTCTGACCCTAAAGAAGACAGGTCTATGACCAGAACTCCCTGATGAGGCAATGTGTACCTTGCACACCACACAAGGTTGGAGCAAAGGCTCCTCCTCTTGTTTACCTTGGGCCTGTATAGGAATTGTGCTCCACAGAGGTTTCCTTTTGCACCTCTTGTGGGTTTTTAAAAAAAAACAAACTACTGGCTCACTGTTTTTAAATAACCTTTAGAAACAAGAGTACAACAGTGCTTTCTGGATCCCAGGTTAGAGCTGACTCAACAGAGGTCAAAGTGCAGGCTGCATTTCATGGAAAGGGAAGCAGTCTTAATGACATCGTGTTGCTGTCAAAGAGAAAACATTCCCTGCTGGGCACCATGTAGCAAAGCTACAGATTGCTTCAAATGAGGTATTTTCGTTGTTAACCTGTTAATAATGTGTACTTCCAAATTCATTGCTTCATTATTTCCCAGGAGATTAAAATAAGTTTACTAGCTGTAAAGGAGCCTATACATCTTTTGTGCTTACTCCAAAGTAACAGGAAAAAAAGGGTCACCACAGGTTTGAGAAACGGTGACTAATAACTTAGAAACAGGTGACTTTGCTAGATTTCTTAAATGATTTGTATTCTACTCTCAGTACAGATTTCACAACAAATTTATGAATTCATATAATTCAGAGAATCATCGAATAGTTATGGTTGGAAAAGACCTCTGAGATCATTGAGTCCAACTGTTATCTAACACTACCATGCTCACCACTGAGCCATGTCCCCAGGTACCACATCCACATATTTTTGAACACTTCCAAGAACAGTGATTCTACCACTTCCCTAGGCAGCCTTTTCCAATGCTTGATAACCCTCTTGGTGGCAGAAATTTTCCCTAATATCTAATCTGAACTTCCTTTGGCACAACTTAAAGACATTTCCTCTTGTCCTATCATTTGTTACCGGGCAGAAGAGACCAACCCCCACCTTGCTACAACCTCCTTTCAAGCAGTTGTAGAGAGTGACAACGTCACCCTTGAACCTCCTTTTTTTCTAAACTAAACAATCCCAGTCCCCTCAGCCTCTCCTCATAAGACTTGTGCTCCAGACCCTTCACCAGCTTTGTTGCCCTGCCAGAGGTATGCTCTGGCATCTCAATATCCTTCTTGTAGAGAGGGGCTCAAAACTGAGCAGAGTATTTGAGGTGTAGCCTCACCAGTGCCAAGTATAGGTGGACAATCACTTCCCTAGTCCTGCTGGCCACACTATTTCTGATACAAACCAGTATGATGTCAGCCTTCTTGGCCACCTGGGCACACTGCTGGTTTATGTTTAGCCAGCTGTCAACCAGTACCCCCAGGACCTTTTCCACTGGGAAGCTTTCCAGCCACTCTGCCTCAAGCCTCTAACATTTCATGGAGTGGTTGTGACCCAGGCGCAGGACCTGGCACTCAGCCTTGTTGAACCTGAAACAATTGGCTTTGCCCCATTGATCTAGCCTGCCCAGATTCCTCTGTGATTCCTCTCTCAATCATTGGTATTTTGTATCCATTTCCATAACATTTTTCCAGAAGTCATAGGTAATTTTCAACTGCACATCATCTGTGAAGGTGTGATCACACAAATGGCCAAATTACTGACTGTGTGTGTTACTACAGACCAAGCAGCTATATGATTTGTCTTGCTGCGGAATACTGAAGCTGAAAAGCTTACATCAAAAAGTAGTGTCTGAATCTGTGCTTCAACTAAGCAAGAATTTGCCCTGAACTTCTAACAGACTCTACACAGCCCAATAACACTATGGAAATCTTACTGAAAAAATCCTTTATTCTAGGTCATTTGATTTCAGAGTCACAGACTGGCAATACACAAGCAGCTCTCTGCTTATCTAGTCAGAAGTATGCAGAAGATTTGTTAGGGGGACACAAAATAAAGTTGCTGCATTTTGTCCAAGGGTTCAGTCCATCAAACATGCCCCTGCTGCCTGAATAACAAAACATTTGCAGCTGAAAGGAGCTGGTGAATGTTATACTGCAGTCTGCTGTTCTCATCCCAGGAATGGCACGGTCACTGTTGTGATGTTAAAAATTTTGTTACACAAAGATCTTGGGATGAGAGCTCCTGGAAACTGCATCCTGACCTGTTTTCCCTGAAAAAATTACACTAATATTGCCATAGCTGTACCTACCTTCTCTCTCCACCCATGGCAAAAATTATGCTAGGGTAACCTTTGTCTGTCTGTCTATCTGTGTAGTATTGGGAGCATAGGCTGCCTGTACTGTAATTTTGCTAAAGGACCAATCATGCTGTGGGGAAGAGTCTCAGGCTACATATTTCCCTTACAAACAAATTCTCCTTCCTCAGTCGTGTCACCTTCCTACTTAATCTCTTAATTCTCTTCCCTGTAATGTCCTTTAGCATTCACTTCACTCCTTGTCTTCACATGCAATATCACTGGTTTCTTCCAAGACATAGCAAAACACATGACAGTGCTGTCTTCTGCATTCTCCTCTTCACACATTTCACTCCCCTTACCTCTGTCGTGGATGCAGAAATCTCTCACTCTTTGATTTGCCTAAGTGTTCTTATGCTATCTCCTGATTTCCTTTTCCCTCATGCATTTTTCCTTAGTCTTCCCTCTAGCCAACTGGCCATCGCTTGCTCTTTCCTCAAACCACAGAAACATGCTTTTGCATATCCCTTTAGAAAATAACAAAGAAGCCCTTGTCTTGTTTTCATCAGTTCTGCAACTACAGTCACATCTTTCTCTTTTTCATCTCTGAATTAATAGAATAAATTGTTTTAAGTAAATCTCCTGAGCTCTTGTTTTCCAAGTACACTTTGAACCCTTTCCAAAAAACTCTTTTCCTTTTTGCATTTGGTTGAAAATACTCCTGCCAAAGTCTTTAAATGATTTCTTAAGCATAGTGCTTAAGTGCTTCCTGGCTTTGCTACAATTAACCATATTCTAATACTCTCCTTCCCTTAGTTCCCACAGTTCTTTCTCTCTCTCTAACCTCTAATTCAAAATATGTTTGGAACAGAGGTGGTGTTTTTCTTCTGTATTTAAACAGCATGTAAATCCTGCTCCGTGATCACAATTGCTGTGTATTCATGTGATAACAGAAAACTATTGTGACTATCAGAATTAATATTTAGGATTGATATTTAGAAAAACATTAAGGAAGGTTAAGATTTAGAATAGTCTTATACAGATTTCCTGCAATAAAAATTATGAATTCTCACACATTAGGTCTAAGAGGGCTTTTTCTGTCCCTGATATTGTAAGAGAGCTAAAGTAAGAAATACTGTCAGGGAACTGTACATAAGAAATCCTTAAAAACTGCAACAAGGAAGACTGATCTATCCACATGCATTGCCAAGAAAGAACAAAATTGTTTTATCTATAGGTCAACCATATTTCAAGGTTTAGTTTTACAAAGTTTAATGAAGGCAAAATCAGACACTGCAGCTATTTCTGCCAAAAAAGATTTATTGTTATATTGTGCTCCAGTGCTCCAAAAGCTAATGCAATTTATTGTGCTGAGGTACTCTATAAAATAGGCATGGGATGAATTCATGATGGACCTTCTTCAGAGTCATTTAAGTCACACTGAACACACCTATGATCTCAGTAGATTGAAGCCCTTAGTGTGACTTTTACCTTTAAAGTATATAAGCACGCTGACATCAAGAGGTATGATGTATCCTTAACGAGCTAAGTTTTGCTGATGGGGTTACTGAAAGCATCCCCTGCATTACAGATTGCCCAGAGAAAAGATGACTGCTGTTCAGCTAAAGAGGGAGGCTGTCATGGCACCAGCTCTCATGGAGTTTAAGAAGCACTTGGATAATGCACTTAGGCACATAGTGTGACTTTGGTGTTGTCCTGTGCCTAAATAGGAGTTGGACCTGATGATCCTTGTGGGTCCCTTCCAACTCAGGATATTCTGTGATGTATCTCTGAAGCAAAAATATATGTTGAAAATTCCCATCTGCAATATAGTTTTTCCTGATGCTTAAGATCTCGAGGACTAGATAATGATAATTTATTACTATTCTGTGATGAATGAATTAGCTGCTTTGCTTCTATTTGTTCTCTCAAATACCTATTGATACATTCAATTTCTGAGTGATGCTTTGGTGATTGTTTAATATTGGTGGCATGTCTGAAAACATTTTTTGGAAAGCTGAAGTTTTTATAAGTATCTTATAAATTCCCAGGAATATCGTATCTTACAAATTGTCAAATGAGCAATCAGAAGACACTGAATACACAGCAATGCTTAGGATCAACCCTGACTTCAGTATTTTTCTATTCCACTGAACACATAAATCACAATATTTCATTGTGCTCACGTATATACACAACTACGTGTGTGCATAAATGTGCATATATACCTATACCTGCACCTATATAGGAATAAATCTGTTTGATAGTTACCCCAGAAAAATGTTCAAACAATGCTGAAAAGATAAGCTCTTGTTCAATGGGAAAGGAAAGTGAATACAGAGAAACTTTCCTTTTTATTCACAACTTACACAATAAAAGTAGGCAAAATGGGCAAATAAAAGAGCCTGATTTCCATGTTGTGTGCTAACACAAATAAAAGTCACTGCACAGCAATCACTTAATATCTTGTTTCTCTATCAGGTAGGGACTTTTATGCCACTTCTTCCTGAAGCCAGAGAGAAGCTAACAAGCAGAGGAACAGGTTGGCATGGGGAACATGAAGTTCTTCCTCAAAGAGTATTTTACCTTCTGTGAGGGACAACATTTTGGCTGAAGACCAACCTGAGTGAAAGCTGGAAACCAGGAATAGGGTCATGCTTTTTGAGAGGCAGGACATTTAGATCCGTTATACTGGGAGCTTAGTGGGAGCCAGGAGAGAAAAAGGTCTTTAAAACATCAGTTCCCACACAGCTATTTAGCACATGCTAAAGCAGTCTTAAAGACAGAATTTTATAAAAAAACTTCTCTTGATGAATTCTAAAATGAGTGAAGGAATGATGGCACTTAAAGTATAGAAGCAGTAGAATGGCTAAAATTGGCCCATACCACGCCAGGCTGAACACTGTGCATTTTGATTCTCTTTTTATATTGCCTTTGCTCTGTCCATATTCATGTGTATGCATGTACAGGTATGTGCACACTTAAGTTTGTAGCAAAGGAAGAAAGTGGTTTATCATAGAGTCTGTGCTTACCCTAAAATATAGGAGCACAGTTTTAAAGGCATAAGTTTTCTATAGGTAGTGCAGAATTAGCAAGTTTAAAAAAAGTGGGTTTTTTGAGATTTTCTTGTGAGAACCTGTTCCAGAATATCCAACAAATTTCAAACCCATTTTTTGCTAGTGAGGAAAGAACAAATACTGAATCTCTCTTAATGCAAATTACATGGATTTTGCAACACAAAAAGTCACTTGTTTACATTAAAAGTCATTCTTCAAAGGAATTGTGCTAAAATGTTTAAATCTAGAACTATAATCTTATAAAACCAGAGCCAAATATGCTGAAATGTTTCTGAATGTAATAGACCAGCAGAGGTACATGACCCTCCACAATACAGCTACCCACGACAGTGATTCACATGGAACAAAAAAAAAAACAACAAAAAAAGTGGGGGGGAAGAACCACTCAGCCTACAGAAAGAGGATTACAAAAATCTCTTCTTTTGTACTGCCACAAATAAAAGTAAAGCTGGTTTTCATGTTGAGGAGATATCACTTAAAAGATTTTTTCTGAAATTATAATTCAAGCAGATAATGTAATGAGGAATCTTACAATTTCAATTGTTTATTATAGTCCAACCCAAACTCTAGTCTAAACCAATTAAAAAAATAATATGCTGTATCTGCATGCATAATAATGAGTCAAGTTAGTGTGCTGCATCTTTTGGTATGCAGAACATGTTCACTGAAGCTGAGAGTGAAACTTGCTTAAATATGAAAGCATCATGATAGAAAGCAAAAAAGCTGCAAAGAACAGACAATAAGCTAAGCAGAGGGTAAAAAAAAAAAGGGGGGAAATAAAACAGGAGGAAAAGGAATAGGTCTATAGAAAAAGAAGTACATTTTACCTGTCATCCTCTTTCCCTTCCTCAGTTTGGTCTTCTTGAGCTTTTTCATCATGCCCTGATCCTTTGATTTCATCCTTATCACAGTTCTCTGTCACTTCTTGCCCTTCCTCTTTTTCATTACTTTCTTGCTCCTTTGCTTTTTCCTCCTTCTCCTCCTCCTCTTTTTCTTCCTCCTCAGGAAATATTCCATCTTGTTCAACCCCTTCCAGCCCTCCCTCTTTTTTTCCCTCTATATCCCTTGTCCTTCTGAAGTCAATAAAAATTGAAAAAGGCATGCAAAAAGAAAAAGAAAAGAAAAAAATTAAAGTTAAGGTCGTGGAGAAAAGCATGCATGAACTCACAAGGAAAGAAATGCAAAAGAAATGAAATAAAAACCAAAAGATGGAAGCAGTCAGAAGTTAAACCATGCTGGCTACACTAGAAAACTTTGGGATATTTTCCTAGGACAATTTCTAAGTCACTCTTTGAACAAGTTGCAGTACCACCCCTCAGATTTATAAATGTATACATAACTGTATGACAGAAAGCACATGGTCCTAACAATGGTCATTTGAGCAGATGTTTAAAAAAATCTTTTCAAATGCACCATTTCTCTCAAGACAATGTTCTGAGAATTAACATAGGCTGACACTGATTTTTCTGAGATGCAGCTGGGCTATACCTTCCAAGAAAAATGGTCTTTCATTCCTTCTACAGTCAAAGCTCATCTTAGTGTGCACAAGGCACAGGTAAAAGGGATGTTGTGTTTTGCTCACAGATACACTATGTACATCATTTTGAAGAGTAATTCATTGGTTGTACATCTACAGTTAAATTGGACTAGTGTAAGTATTGAATAAAGTGAATTGGTCGCTGTAAGTATTAAATAAGAGTTCAATAAAAATTCGGCAAATTTAGTTTACAAGGAAATTAAGATGCCTCTGATGCTGGCACAAATTTTGAAGCTAAACTGTCTTTTTGGCCATGTTAAGTATTTTACAAAACTGTTTTCAGAAAGTGCAAATCTAAGTGTGTCTAATGGTTGCTGACAGCATGTATTTGTTATTTCAGTGTATGTTAGTATAACCCAAGATGACAGAACTTGGCTAAAACTAAATACCATGAAGACTTCAAAAAGCCTTAGATGAAGATGACATTTAAGCCAGTATTTTGCAAATTCCCTGCAAATTTCAACCTAGGCAAAATATTAATTTCAAATACAAATACTCACAAGTGTTCAGTTACTTAAATCACAGGGTTATGGATGGAACTACAGCTCCTCGTGCTCACCTTATTTTCTTGTTTCCTCTTGGACGCTCAGACTGGACAGACATGTAGCTCGTGCTGCTGAACCGTGAAGCGCTGCTTGTCCGGGAAACGGCAGAGACATCACTGACATCGCTGTCAGAAGACTTGTTGGAAACATTGTCTGAGCCTCGTCCTGACCGATACTGTAAGAGGGAAGGGACACAGATAAAGAGATTGTCAGTGACATATCATTGCCAATTAACTATGGAGCTGGTCCCTGATGCTATGTAAACTGCCTTTGTCACCAGACTGCCTAAGTTTTGGTTTTAACAGACACAGAATACAAGTTACATCTTGGTTTCTATTAATTTTACTCTGTTTTGTTTTCTCAATCAATATACTAGTTCCTCAGCATCATCCTTAGAGTGACTAGTACAAAATTTCAAGCTCTTCCAAAAGTTTCACAAACCTTAGTAAAGGCATCTAAACCATTATGAAACATTCTTAGCCCTGCTGTTTCACTGGTGCACAAAGTAAAGCAGTGTCACTTGGTGACTTCTCCATGATTACTGAGCTCATGAAAGATTGAGCAGGAAACAGAATATGCTTCATGCTCTCTATAAAATCTGTGTTCTTTCAGGGCCTAACCTATTTCCAAGAACTTCCAGCTGACAAATGTTAACAATTTTATTTATTTTTTCATGTAAATGGATGAGATTATCAAACCTAAAGACAAAGCAGTGTTATTGCTGTGCCAACAAGCCCCACATACTGTTGAACTGCTAGACTGGGAAATCTGAAAAGATAGGACAGTACTAGAGATAATTTGTACTGACGATATTCAGTGCCTCAGAAACTCAAAATTGCAATATTATTTGAGTTTATTAACAATATATTCCAAACTGGCACGTGACTGGTCATCAGCAGTAAGCCTATACAACATAAAGCACTTGTGCAAATGTATTCAAGTTGAATCTGAATAAAATCTTATGGCAATTTGTTCCTGTTACACAAGTTAGTTCTACATGCTGACTTTATGCCACTCTACACTGCACTATGTATAGATATAATAAATACAGAAAGATATTTTTCCTTTTCCTCTTCACATACAGACATTTCTATGTACTCAGGAATCTGATGAGCTGTCCTATTTTTGAAGTTTTAGAGCAACTGTCTTTGATGAAGTACACAGATCATTTCCTTCTGTTCTCTTTCAAGGAATGTTACACTGGGAAATATTCCAAAAGACTGTGTAGTGTCTAAATAGGATTTCAGAATAACATTTGAATTCCTATTTACCATAAGTAAATTTTACACTTAGTATGTTATTTAGTCCATTTTAAGAAAGGGAAATAAAATAAGAACAAGAAAAAACGCTCATGCATGTTACACTACACATCTGTTGCAGACAGTGACCAATGGTTGCATACGCTGCAGATGGCTTCCTGGTCTGTACTAATTTGCAGTATTTGTGTTCATTAAGAAACCATTCAGCATTTCCAAGACTTCAAGTGTTAAGAGAGCACTTATCCAGCCATAAACTCATAGAGTGTCTCTGTGATTACAACATCTGAATGTTGTAATATTTACTGACTGTTTTTATTGATGCCATCAATATTTTTACTTGATGAAGAAGACAGTACATATTATATTGATATATTCATTTGGGAACATAAAGCCAATTTTTAAGCAGCTGTCCTGATCACCAGAAACAACAGAACGTTATACCAGAATAAAAGGATTGTTCTTTTTCAACAACTCCTTTTAAAAGAGCAACTACTTAGCCCTTTGGAAAAGAAAAAATAACTGCTTAATGAAACATTTATACATTAAGTCCTATCTATTCAGTTCCACTGACCTAACCCTCTATAGAATAATTCTGCTTTAAAGTATATGAGTGTAGTTTGTGTTGATTCAGACTGGGAAGTACAGCCTGGTGTATTAGGCTACCACCACACACTATAGAAAGACAACACAGAGCTGCCCTCAGGCCTTCAGTATTTGCCAAGGCTTCCACGGAGATGTACTTGCCATGCTGAACCCTGTGCTGCCAAGGCTACGCTGCTACTGGCTCCCATCAGAGCTAATGTACAGCCAAGTTGTGTATACCTCTATGAACAGTGTCACATTCACAGTGGCTAGTGACCTCAAGGTAGACACACCGTTAGTATTGCAGACCTCATGTGGCTCTCCTCTAGGGAAATAAGATAGATTGTAGAGTCAGATGTAAATTATTGATGGAATTGTTACTTACATTCTAATTAGGGGATAGATAATTACTTGTGGTGGTTCATAGAATAACAGACCTCAATCTGCAGATCCCACACCGAGCTTGCCAAGCAGTTTGTGGAAATGAGCCCTTCTAAATTACTGCAGGCAACATGAAGTGGCAAATGGTATCAGCATTGCACAATGTTATTCTAAACAGTGCAGCACCCTGAAAATTTAAAAAACCTATGGGTTTGATTTTGTTTATTTCATTTCCATACCTGGAGAATATCAGCTCTTAAAATAAATCTTTTATAGCAATGTGTTGTATATAACATAAATAAAACAACCTTATTATTTTTTTTTTAAAAAGCTAATGCAATAATAAAAATCTAATGATATGTGATGAAGGCTGAGAATTGTTATGGAAAGGAAAGCATCTTAAAGGTGAAACATTTCAGAAATATAATGTGGGAAAAGATTATCAGATCATTACCTTGTGTCTTTTATCTCAGTTGCATGTAAAGGTACTTCTCATCAAATGTTTTCCATTAGGCCAGATGGCAGAGAAATATTCTTTCACCCTTATTATTTCAGGATATTTCATATTTAAATTGGAAAAGTCAGTTGATGCTTTCATTAAATTTGAATGTCTTACATACCACATTTGTCTTTAAAAGTTTTATTGACACATTGCATCATAGTCTCAGCATCTGCTAGCTGTTTATCAAAGAAACATTTAGAAACTGACATTAAATTGTCTTTCCTTATATGTATCCATTAATTCTGCTCCAAATTGCTCTTTATTCTGCTGCTAAGGTGTACTTTTCACCTTATGTCTACTTAATTTTGTTTAGGAAATGGATTATAATGGTAAGGCTATTGCATGTGAGTGTTTCAGTAACTGCAGCACAGAACACAGAAACATACTGCTTGTCAGACAGAAGCCATGCTAGCATTTCATCTTTACATTGGTTTCTTAAACTGCAATTCTATACAAGGCAGTTTCTGAAGTGCTCATTTGCTTTCTCCCTCAAAAGCAAAATGTCACTTCCACTGTTCAAACATGGATTTTTAAAAAGTATTCAGTTATTTCATGTCATATAGTCTGGATGTAAAATGCAACCATTTTTGCAACATTTTGTAAAAACTTTCTTCAGTTTTGAAGTGTCTGAAGCTACCCCAATGTATTACATCCTCATATATTTCATATAATTCCTTGCTTTCTGTGTCCAAATTTCACTTTTTTTTCTAAATGTCATCAGCTGTATGATAAAATCAACTATTAGACTAAAAAAATCATTATTAACCAAGCGCCATCCACCCATTATATCTGAAACACAGCTATTTCCTATCCCTCTCCACCGTTGTCCCTATGCATTGTGCTGCAAGAGTTTGCACGCTCTGAATGCATACTGCTGGGGAACTGCAGCCTCTGTAGCTGGATCCTGGCTGTAGCATGGCCACAGGTTTGGATCATCAGATCCAGCAACTACCCTGTATGCTTCGATTTCCCTCAGAAGAAAACATGGGTATGAGGACAGTAAGGGACCCTCATGTGGCTCCCCTGGTTTGAACAATCAGGAGGACCAGGTTGTTCTGAAGTGTATTTGCCTACTATGCAGTTTAATTAAACAGTTCTTTTTATTTTAGTATTTTGTATTCTTTAAATAACAGCCACAACAGTAGGAAAATTATCTCCTGACTTTCCCCATGCTGGAAATGTATGTCTCTTCTATTAGAATGAGTTAAAATTTTCATCTCCAACCCAGTCAAGACTCAGAATACAGGCAGCATTATGGACTTTATGACCCATAAAGCTGTAAAAGTACCCTGCCTCTTCAATCTGTTTCAACAACAGGAAGTCTGCTGCAAGCAGAAGGTTGATTAGAAGTCGGTTTTGAATTTTTAATAGCAAGACAATTTTGTCTGATTTTGCTGTGTTGAAGATAGGGATAAATTTCATTATTTCAGATTTATCAAACAAGTTTTAAAGTTTCTGCAAACCCTTTCCTCTGCATTAGTAAAATAATCAGCTGGAGACCCTTACAAAGTGACAGTTGTTTGTGCCAATACCTTATAAATGCAATATCCTATAATGACAAATTCAAGATTGTTAGAGTTGAAAAACAAACACCTGCCCTGCTTCCTAATACAACAACCTCTGCAATACCACTGTATGACTGACAGGCCACACAGTGTCACCTACAAGTACTCTGGTAATTATTTCTCAAACTCATTTAGAACTTCTAATTCAAAAGGAGCTTTAAAGTCTTTCATATTGTTTTAATCTACTGTTACCAGTCTTCCATCTTGGACTATACAGATATGCAGTTGTCCAGGCAACTGGAATTGTCAGTGATTTCCAAATGTCTATTTTGTTATCTTTTTTGCTTGTTTGTTTTTTGTAGTGTACTCATTAGTTTTTGTTTGCTAGCATTTACATAGGAACATGTGAACCTGGTCAATGTTTTTTTATTCATCAAAATGTTGGGAAGGCATTTCAGACCTTTGTCAATTGTGCTACTACACGAAGACTAAAGAACCATTCCGGACTGTTTCAGTAGTTCTTCGCCTCGCTCACAAAAGCTCATAAGCAGCTAGAGCACAACAATTGTATGACATGTTCTGTAATTTTAACTGTAGCTTTCTGTGCAAATTCACATTAAAGGCATTGGAAATTTTAATTAACACACATGATTTGAATGAATGTTACTGGATTGTTTGATTCCTCCTAAAGTCTTTGTTAATGGTTGCCTAATGAAGTCTGCCATTAAAAATAAAACGAACGACTTACTAATATTTACAAAAAGAGTACTGCTTTTATATAAAGCAAAAATGTAAGTAAATTAAAAAAAATACATAAACAAATGAGTATGTAGAGACAATATACCTTTATCTGGAGCTTGCATACCCACAAATTCAAGATTAAGACTATGATGAATCTGTCCTGGCATGCAATTCATACTTGTCCAACTCAGTCATCTGTGCTTATATTTGTCATTCCTCTCAGGATCCATCACGGAAACCGAGGTACAGCTAGCCAGGTCAGTCTCTGCCAGCCTTGCTTTAGCACATGGCATCCATCAGTCCCTTGACAGATTTAAGACTGGCTGGAGAGACAAACTCTTGCACTGCTCTGATATTAGGTGTATAATAAGCTCCACATTTGCCTTGAGTTTCTCAATAGAGAACAGCAACCCATTCTAGCTCAGACTCATTCTTGACTACTGATCTTCTGTAGTCCTGGATCCTACTCTATCATTCTCCTTTCTATTCCTAATTCTTGGATCCTCCTTTCTTAGATGTATATTTTGCTTCTGATGGGTCCCACTGGCACTGTTCCAATCCTGTTCTCCCTTCAGCCAGCTCTTGCTTTGCATTGAGCACCCCGTGATCTCCTGACCCTGGCCCTACTGTGCCTCTCTTGGCATTCTTGCCTTGCATTAGCAATGTGTGTGAGCTACACATGGCGTTGCTACTTCTGAGCAGTACAGCGCCTGAACCAGCAAATATAGCTGGATATACAGTGGCTTTTTCACTGTCTAACACAGAAGGAAGAAAATCTGTTCAAAATAGAGATCAATAATCCTGTAGCACTCCAGAACACTGTGCCAAGTCTCCTGAAGATGCATTATCATGGACATTCATATCTTTTACAGTGACCAGTGTCCAAGAGGATGAGATGTTACTTTGTAAAATGCAAGCTAGGAAGTCAAACAGTATGCATATTAAAGACTTCTCATTTGACCTGGATTTTAAACCACATTTTCAAACTTTTAGTCCTCAGCTGTCTCATAAAAACAAAACCAAAAAGAAATAAAAAAGGATGGAAAGGCAACCATCTTTTCACATCGCAGTTGTTTCCTTACACTTTAATTCACAAAAAAACCTCTGTTAAGTATTTCAGCATACCTAATAGTTTGAGAACAGAAATATGAAGTTTCCTCTTAGTCCTACATTGTGTATGTAACATTTAAACATTACTTTCACCAAATCTGGCCTGGGACACAGCCCCTTCAAAGGAATTGATGCTGAAGAGAACAGCTGGATTGACACATGGACCACCTCGTGCTTATTCCTGTAAGCAGAAGTGCCTAAGGACCACAAGTAACACAATTGCTCAAGAACGAGATATAAGTATCTTTGTATGAATTCACTTTGTTAAGTCCTTAAATCCACAGCTATCTCCAAAATCAAGCATGATTTGAGGGAAGGCCCCATAATCTGTTTTCTTAAGCTCTTGTGTTCACTGATTATTAAAACACATCTTGGAAAAGCCCTGTACAATAAGAAATATATGAGCTCAGCTGATAATTTGTCTACAGATATTCTGCTGACTCACGTCTAGCTAAAGGGGAAACAAATCTGATCATTGTAGATACCACCATCTCATTATCCCTCCACAGGCAAGTTAGACTGCTTAAAAAAATGTTACGTTTCCCTAAAACACATTTCCTCATCAGTATTACACTCGTTATATTGTAACTAGGGAAAAAAGGCTGCAGGGAGATCATGAGCATGCAAACTGCTTCCAGGGAATACAAAAACTGAACTCTCTCTTTAGTCATTGTGCTTCAGATCTCAAAGAGGGAGTAATCAGAAAATATGTATTATTTATGTCTCTTATATCACACTGTAAGAAGTATAATAATTTACCTCTTTGCTTGCTTGTAAGGTTAATTTAAATTCACTTTTAGGGAAAGTATGCAATGCCTATTAACATCACTTACACCTTCAACTTCACCACATAAACCACTTTAACAGTAGGATAACAATATGTAACATTTCTGGAGAAGAAACAAAAAATAATTAAATTGAAACACTATGAGAAATTTAGATAATTTCATAATACAGATATGTATACTGGAACTATTCTGGGGTCAAAAACTTCTGTGAATTATTTGGAAGATCTTAATGTCTATGAATTATTAGAACCATTGAAGGTATTTTCATTTTACAGGTATTTCCTTAGCATAGTATTTCCTAAACTGCCTCCTAAAAAACACCCAGGTTACTTCTTTACAGTTCTTGAAACTGAAAATCAGCCCAGTTACCAGAGGGGAATTTGTTATCATCTCCTAGAAACAAAAACCTATGTCACAGTGCTTTGAAATTTGTTTTCAGAAAATCATATTCAAACTAAGTGCAGATATTAGTAATTAGCTAGTTTATTTGGATTAGACTGCAGAAGTATGCAAATTATTAGGATACATCAATTTCTTTTTACCTGATAGCATGTGTCACTTGAAAGACAACTGAAATAGGATGATGTACCCTGGTTCTCTGAAATTTAATGTATCTAAAATATTCTATCTGAGGAAACAAATATAACAACTTCTAAAGATGTTACATGTTTCATGAAAAAATAAACCAGGTAAATTTTGCTGTGGTAACACAAGTTAAACTTCATTACAAAATTGTATATGTTTGGTTATGTGATATATGAATTTTTTTCCTCAACACAAACTGAGTCTGGAAGAAACACAATTTCCAAACTGCAGCTTAAGGTTATTGGACAAAAAAATCTGTATATATTCAAGACAAAGATTTAGGACAAAATGCAATAACATGGAAGAAAAAAAATGGCTAAAATTTAATTTTCCACTGCCTTGGAATACTACTAGTAGAATAAGTACTCTGCAATAATTTAACTATTCTACTTTCTGCATTACAAAAATGATCAGGTTTTGAGTACATCAGTACTCTGTTCAGAACTAAGGATTAAATTGTCAGAACTTTTTTATTTCCCTAATGTCCTGTTATTATTTACTGATTCCAAATTGACAGTAAAATCTCTAGTAAAACAGTGATTTCCATCTGCAGGAGGATACCATTTCTTATGACGTATTACTAAAGAAAATATTCTATTGCCTAACAGTAAATCAATATGAATTCTTGGAAGCAAAGATTTTACTTCCAACAAATGACAGCCAGTAATACCATAGGTTAGAAGGGCCAGAGCAGTAATTTGACGTTTTAGTAACACTTGCACTGTAATAGTTGCTGTAATCATGGATCCTTTATAGAAGACCTCCCTATGGTGCAGCTCCTGATCCTCTTTTGATTAGCTCCATTATACAAAACCAGCTTTTACAGAGTAATGATGGTCTGCTACATATCCATCCAAATCTTTCATAGATACTACTTGCAATACAGATACTTGAAGTCACATTTATCTTCACTTAAATTAACTGCTAGAGATTATGTAGTTAAGATACATTAAAAAAAATCAAAAAAGTACAATGCCCTGAGGAAATCTGATAATGACAAAGCTTTTTCCTTGTATGACAGATAGCAAAAATTCTTCAAAACCAAAAATTTGTTGTTTGGAAAAAGGTTGATAAACTGGCAAGATTTCCACTAATAGCTTTTGGCCTGCTATCGAAGAAAATCCACCCATTTAATAAAGAGAAGCACTTCCAGAGACTGAAAGGAATAAAACATCCACACTGATAAAGCCACTTCACAGAGCTCATCATTATAGTCAGAATCCCAAGTGATAACAGTTAACCTCTGGTTGGACCCTCTAGCTAAAGTATGCTCAGCTGAACCACTGCTCTACCCTTGTTATCTTCAAATGTGAATAATGTCCTTTTTACACCTATTCTGCTTGGCACAGAATTAAGTAGCAAAAACTGCAGGCTGGTATGATACTTATTATCATAGATTATTATTCTTCTCATTTCTTGGAGCTCCCTGGCTGTTGCAGCAATTCAACTAATTCAAATATTTTCTTGTTTTGAATGTATCACTTTGGCATTCAGATATTTCCCAATTAATTTCTTCTTGTTTCCCACAGATTTTTCTCATTTGTTATCAGCATAACATCAGTCTCAGTACATCTTAGATAACTAATTCAAGCACAGTCAAACGATTTTACACATTAATTGTTACTCAGTTCACATCTTGGAACTTTACAGCTTAAATTCAGGTAAGAATCGTTACCAGAAATACCTGAGTTTGCTATGAAAAGATGGCCACTCTGAACCAAAACAGACTAACAGTTTAGCAATTCACCTTTCTATACAAAGCAGTTCTGAAAGGAAATGATATTCTATTAAAAAAATATTAAAAGATTTAAGATAATTTGCAGTAATTACTCTGGCTGGAAGCTGGTAAAAACAGCACCCAGATGATTTTACTGGATTAGTTAAAATTCTTTAACTGAATCTGGCTTTGACAGAAATCTTCTGATATACATTTTGATGCATATTTCATATACATATGTGTTTGATTTTAATTTTTTCTGGAAAATATTTGTTATTTGCAAATAAATATTTACCTAATTCTGTAAAACTCAAGGCTCTGCATTACACTTTTTAAAAAATGTAAAATGGAAATTTTTTCATATTGAAATTTTTTTTTTCCCAGTAAACTCCAATAACTAATGAATATTCAGAGCCAAAATAGGCTGGTGATTTTATTTTTTTTTACTTTCAGGAGTTATTTTTTCTGCCTGACATACATTGTAAAATTATAAAGTCCTTTAACAACTATTCATAATGTGTTTAACCTCTGCTTTCCAGATATATGATCAGCAGTAGAAGCTTACATAGCAAGTAAGAAAATCACAGAATCACAGAATATTAGGAGTTGGAAGGGACCTCAAAAGATCATCTAGTCCAACCCCCCTGCCACAGCAGGATTCCCTAGACCAGGTAACTGACCAGAGGCACTACTTGCTAACAGATAGAAGCAGCAAGCATCACTCTACTTTCAGATGTTTATATTTCAGCCATACTCATGATATGTGAATGCAGTACTTGTGCTAACCATAGTATTACATTTAAGAATACTCTAAAGCTCTAATAGAGACACAGATACTCAAGATTAAGAAATAAATTAGGAAAGTATCAAACCAAAATAAATTAAAAGACAGCTTGAATTAAATAAGGAAAATGACAACAGATACCTTTTCTGAGAATTTGCATATCATTCTCTGAAGAACAAAACACTAAAAATCACGCCAATCCACCTCTATATTCAAAGTCACTAAATTACTTTTAACCCACCAGCAAAATACAGTTTAATAAAAATAGAAATGAAAGAAGAGATATTTTCTACATTATCATGTGTACAGAGCTCAAATGAAGAACTTATTTCACCCAGCTACATTTTTAATTCTTATAATTGAATTTTAAATCCTATGCTTCTAGGAACCATTACTGCAACATCAGCAATACATTCCACACGATTTTTTACATTAAAAAACACAATAAAATATTTGATTGAAAATATAAATTCTATCAGCACTATGGGTCAGAGAGATTACCTCTGCCATTGAGTAGAAATTCCTCACTTATCACAAATAGGCATGATTGATCAGGTAACCTGAGCACACACAGGCTGTTGAGACTGACAGGACCTGTCCTTCCAGACTAGGTAGCTGGTTGAGCTATCAAGCTTCTTGTCCAAAACCACAATTACTCATTAGTCCATAGGAAAACACAAAGGCCATGGAATAGGCAATAACTACATAATTTTCTCATATGGAAAAGTCTTTTTTAGCCTAATTGGTGTTTGGTTTATCTCCTGAAGCAAAGAACTTATTGGTGTGAAGGTGGGGAAGGGGAAGATGAAGGAACCCCATAAAACTATGAATAGTTATTCCCATTTATAAACCTATCAAATTCTACTTGTTTGGCCCTTAGCTTTACAGGTATTTCATAGATATGTATTTGTGTGTGGTATTATCTGTGAGGTTTTTGTCTTCTGAATTATTCTTCAGCATTGCTCCATTCTAATTATTTAATCTTTCCAGATTTTATAGAAGTATCTAAAATTTTAAAATTCAAATTGATATGCTAAAAAGAAGCATATACAAAACAGATTTCTAATTTCTGCATTGGGATACCACATGTAGCTGTACCAATGGCACAACTACTTAATGTAGGTTTCAGAGGAAAAAGGTAGCTCTTGGACACTTTTGCACGTTGTGACTAGACTGAGAGTTAAGGACATCTGCTTCTGATGTATTCAAACTCAATCTCTCCCACCTCTAGTGCTACAGCTCTTACCTTTTGCACATTCTCTCACACAGATAACCCATCAGGTGGTATTTTATTCGTTGCTGAATCAAAGTCTCAGTTTGAGGAACAGCAGTTTTCAGTGTCTGGATGCTCCAAGGGCATTTCAGCTGCATCTACATGCTCAAACTGAGTACATGTTTAACTCTTCTTTTCCACAGCCTAATTTGTCTTGGTCTTGCTAACAGGTTAAAAGATTTGCAAAGTAGCACACAAGTAAGCCTAATAGCAACAGTAAGCCAATTCAAACAGATGTGAACAAAGTGAATCTAGCACGCTGCTCACTCAGCATCTGTGGGGTCCCTTCTAGGCCCTTTCCTCTTCATAATGCATCTTGCTCAAACACTTAAGAACTGGGAAGCTTAGTATTTATGCAAAGCAAGAAAATAGTCCTAGACAGATTCTTGAGGAAAATTACATATATCAGGCTAGTGTTGTAGAGCCACACTATTGTAAATGGGTTTTTTTTGTCTGATGGAACACTCTTTGCTACTGTGCTCTTTCTGTATTACCAGAATTCAAGTTTTCCTGCATGTCAGCTTCTACTAGCACTGCAATTCAAATTTCAGTATATGTCCTATTTAGTACAAGTCTAGCATTCAGACATAGATAGTTGTTTATGATGCTCACACTGTTTTTACTCTCATGTCTCCTTATTGTAAATACGGTTATATAAAAATCAAATATATTGCTTGCTTTCCTTAGGTCTGTGCTGAAACCATACTTAAAACAACTTCTTCATTTAAGGAAATAACCCTTACACAATATATTACCTGCCAAACTCATGTATACAAAATAGTATGGAAGCAGAATTTTTAATTTTCAAAAAATTATGAGGCATGTATATGAATAATAAAAATACAGTCTGCAATTTTATTAGTCTTAAGGAAAATATATAAGGGAAAATCAATTTCATATTTCAGTAGCTTCTAAGAATACAGATGCCTGGAAGTAAACTTTTCCCGCAAGCTTCTTAATGTATGAGTATGCACCAGAGAAGTGTATGTACCTTCCTCTATGGCCTGTAACACTGACTTGGAGAAGTAGAACAAAATTGAGGAGGTATAGTACAAGATGGCTATTTTAACATTTTCGTATTTAATATAACTTCTACTGTTACAGGTTTTGCTTTCTTAGCAAGGAAGGATATTTTTCCTTAACTCAAAGTAATCATGAGGGACACACAGTTGCTGCTGAATTCCATTTAAAAATAGAATAGAAAGGTAGAAGAAAATGCCATGTGCTAGCTTTCCTCAATGTTGCTTAATGACATTTTTCTCAGGCAGGGCGCGCTTGACTGCCTGCCTGTGCCAGTTGACAGATTTTAAAAAAATCAAAGCCACTGCATAATACACAGAATATGAGATTTCAGTCAGCATTTGACATATGTGTTTCAATTCATGGTTCCAGGCAGATAAATTGTACCTACTCATTTTCTGTCTCTAGATAATATAAGCACTTAATTAAAGGGAACTGAAGCAGAGGTAGTAAAATTGTGAAGACAAAACTCTCATATGGTTAATGAGATATATGGTTCTCATATGGCTTTAAAACTACACAATTTTAAGAATGCATTTTGAATTAACTCATATATGTGAATATTCAGTATCTAATTACAGAAGTCATTGATAGAATAAATAGATAAACTTTTGAAATACTGAAACTACACTTTGGCAGAAGAGTAAATTAACTGTTTATTTCTGGAGACAACTTGTCTGATGTATGCAATAAATAAATGACCATATCCATAATATAATACCATTTGTAATTTTCCTCTTTAATACATTCCAATAATACTTAAGGTGAAATTTTAATTAAAAAATATAAAAGATGTAGAATGAGACCCAATAATATGGTGTAGGTGAAATGAAAAAACAAGGGTAGGTCTTGTTTCCTTAGGCAGTTATATTCTGTCCAGCTCCTTCACAGGGGAGCCCATTTATTCCCTTTACTCCATAGCAGTCCTACTCCTGACTCAAATTTCAGTCAAGCATTGAGGGAGCAGAAAAATTAGCAGATTAGGTCTGGTTATACATACAATACATAAAGTCATATTCTTGTGGTACATACAATCACAACACCTATGAAAATGTGTGCTCACAGTATTATGCTCATGTCCAAAAGGTAACACCTTTCAAAGTTCACAATATAGGCACATATGAAAATAATTTTGCCATAATTATCAACATAGAAGAAGCATCTAAACATGACAGTACCAAGTCCCTCCTACATGTTAATAAAAATTCCTATGCCTTCTGTAGTATAAATCAGATAATCATGCAGCACACCTACATATTTTTAAGTATTTTAAGCCATTTTCACAGTTTCCTTTTTGTTTTATCAACTCTATTTTCATTTTGTCATGGGCTTCATTAATGCCCTCCTCTATTTTCCCACTCTTAAATAGACATTCCAGAAAGTAATTGTATCAAATATATTATCTGCAAGACTAATAATACTTAATAAATTTGATTCTTTCTTTGTCTTAAGTTATTAAATAGCTCAGTTTACAGTAACTTTAGGAAGGAACTACATCCTGGAAATAAAAGTCTAAACCAGACTCTTCCTCAGTCAGCGTTTATAGGTCAGTAGTATTGTGTTTTCCACGTACAATCTGACCTCAATTAGTGAAGTATTTTAGAGGACACCAAATTATTTTTGTATAATAGAAGTTTAAATTGAAAATATCTTGATTATTTTAATTAACACACTGCATATGACATGACCCTGTTCCAGATAACAGAAAATTTTGGATAGTATATTTGAGGTTACACCACTACATAATTATTCAGATTTTTAGCAAATTACCACAGCTGGGTTAGAAGCTTTTGTTGATGTATAAAATACCTTCCCAAGAGCTAAACTGCCACTATTAAACTAAATAATACTCTACATCTTCCAGTTTTCAATAGATCAGGATAACTCTGTGTTCAGCTATATGAAAGCCATGAATAGGTTTCAATAGCTCTCATTCCATCTGTCATTCAAGCAACCTATTTTTCCCTTGTCTTTCAGTTTTTAAATTATGGCCCCATTGTTCATTCCAATGGATAATTACATTGCCACTTCTATTTGCTTTAACTTATTCTTATTAAATTTTAATAATCATGAACACTCTGTGTTAAGGCTTTTGCTGCATGTTTCCAACATTTTTTTAATGGACACTTTTACTGGAGAAACAACCTCCCACTTATATATTACTTTCTAAATGGAAATTGGATAGTTTGGTTTAGCATACTTTGTTGTTTTTCAAAACAAAACTCCCTTGCCTTAGAATGATAATCTTGTTCCAGTCTGGAATCTGATCCTGCTACCTGTTTGTACTTGCTCATTTTCATTTGGCGATTCCTCTCTTCTACATCCATTGCACCTGTTAAGTTAAAAATAATAATAAAAAAAGGAAATAAATACACAAGCAGTTCTCAACAGTTTAAAGTTATGCTCATGGAAATTTTAACAGAAAGACATGAAATCTGATTTACTTAAATTACATTCCATATGATTTTAGTTTCTGAATTACAATTTTGCAGAAAAACTAAAGGTTGTTAAGAGGAGGAAAATAGTAGAGATAAGTATGTCAGCAGAATCTTAGTAAATGTTGTATCATCTACACAATTCAAATGAAAACAACTTTGAGAAAGAAATGAATGTAAATGGAATACAATGTTTCCACAGATTAGAATTTTACTCTTTCAAAAATATTCAAGAGAAAATAAGTCTTTCATTTAAAAGAAGGAATGCAAAGACAACCTGCTTATTTTAGGTGGAGATCCTGGTTCTGCATTTATGGTGTGATATACCAAATTATTCATCAAGTAACAACCACAGGCCAGCATATCTTCGATTTACTGTCTGAGCATGTTATTAGTATACTCAAAATTAAAGATAACTAAAGGAATGTTAAAGAGCCCCCCAGTTGCACCACTGTATTACAAGCTAATGACACACAACTTCAGGATTCACTCTTCTTGGACCTAATACACCATAAGTGTCAGCGGGGGATGGGTTCTTACTATACGTTCAGGCAGCAGTTGGTTTTAACCAACTGGTACTGTAACATCACAATTTACTATGCATGTTTAAGGAAGTAAATGGCAAAGCTGAGATGGAAGAGAGAGAAATAGAAAAATGAAAGGAAGACATAAGCATTACAATTAGAAAAGATTTTCAGACAAAATATGGTTGCCTTTTAAACATACACAGGCTTGATTCTCTTCATCAAGAGTAATTCATTATCCACTGAATGTTAAAAAGTACTCTTGTTCACTAACATTTGTTTTAAACTTTACATAATGTTAACACAAAAGTTGTCTAGGATTAAAATTTTAGAAGCCCTGTAGTCATTAATGGAGGTTTCTGTACATTGTATGTATTGAACAATTGGGACGTTATTTATGGAACTGAGATGGGAATATTAGATTCCAAAGTACATTATAAACCTGATTTGAATTCTAAACCTCGGTTCAAAGTTGTAAAATAATAGTAAACTTGGGCTTTGCACAGGGTCTCTTCAGGGCCTCTGAGGTTTGTATTTTCTTTCTTGACAACAGTAATGGTAGTGGCACATACTATGAGACCTGCCAGCTAAATCTAGAAAGTCTGGAAGGAAGAGAGTGAAAGGAAGTGGGAATGTGATAAGGCTAAATTGTTCTGATATCTATAAATCTTCTGGTTTCTGATTTTCATTTTCAAACTCTCCATTTTTACTCCCTTCAGAAAACATGAATGACAAGACAATAAAAAATTTTAAGAAAAATGAAAATCAAGAAAATGAATGGAAAAGAAGAAACAGTGGTTTTTAGAGAGAAACAAAATGAAAACTACAACAACAGATTAAAATTCCTGAAAATACAGCTAATTTTTCCTATCACAATTTTCCTCAAGCATTATAGGCCCCAAAACAATATTTGTCAGTTTATTATTAAGATACAGTGATTCTATTTAAGGATCTAGTTTTAAAAGCTCTTTTCTCTTGAAAACAAAAACTTTAAACTATAAAAGAGTATGTATTTTTTTCCAATGACAGAAGAGACACATAAGTGGTTTTGAAGTAAAATACTGTAACTTTTGGTCAAAGAAATAAATTATCTCTTGCTGAAATCAAAATACTGTGCGAATTCGCTTTTTATTCCTCAGTAACAAAGAGGGAGATATTTTTCAGAAAAAAGGAGCTTTTGCCAATTTCTCTCATGAAGTATTGTTATGAAGTCATCACATATGTTCTCTGTCCCCAGACATTCTGCCAAATGTCAGGAAATTACAGGAAGTGATGAAATAACACCTCTTGAATATAAATTAGAAATTTCACAATTACTTGTGAAAATATTCATTCTTATCTATGATCAGCAGGTAAAGTGAAAGTTAACTTTCCACAAATCCAATTGCCTATGATCTGCAAAAACAAGCACTCTAAAATATACCATTGAAAAAGGGAGTATAGCACATAAACCCTTGATGTAAATCCTCTGTAGCAAAATAAGTAAAATTGGTGGCTCATTTTAGTCTCAAAAGAAAGAAAAGACAGCAAAGTTTAGAAAAAATAATACTAAACTCCCACAAAACCTTATTAAAATAAAATCTAAATTGCTATGTATTTTTGAAACTGCCTTTAATAAGTAAGTGAATTCAGTTATAAGTAACTGAAGAGGGAATCCTGAGGGCAGTGCAAAGTTCATAATGCAGAAGGGTCAGCTTTGGTTCTACTATACATGGAACTGACATGCAGAAAGAGTGTGCAGGGTTACTGGCTGCCTCAGGCTAATCTGGATGTAATTTAAGCCAGATGCAGCTGCAATCTGGATGGGAGTAGGAAAGGTTGAGGTAGCATCACAGCACTTCCCATTCATGTGGTATGTCACACTAGGTGGTGGAAATGCAGGGCTAACATCATTTTCACTTCTGCTGGCAAATCTATACTTAGGTAAAACTTGTGTGGGTGTGTTCAGCAGGAGCAGAAAGTACTTCCAGAGAGTGCAGCAACTGTCCAGGCAGGCGCATTAGGAAGCTTCTGCTCCTAGCATGATTTTGGTAATGGAGGCTGAACATCAGTCCTATACTAAGAACTCCACCATAATGAGGAGGTGTAGGTGGAGTGTGTGTAGACAGATCAGAACGAACATGAATCTGACTTGGTTACCAACAGTGGTGAAAATGTAGAAGTGTTCACTTCACTGGTAGCATAAGACTGACTGAGCCTTTGTGTTATTCAGGTCTTCTTTAGCTAGAGCCCAGTGCAACACACTTTCAGGATGATAGGGACTGACACTAGAAAAATTATATCTTCTTCTAAGATACTTTCATTTACATCCACAATGTATCAAAGTCTATGCAACCAAATTTTGACCAGGCAAAAATGAGTTCATTTGTACCCTTATGTCTTAACTTTCTTCCAGAATTTTGCTTCTAGACATTAGCTGTGCCTCCAACAGAAATATCTGAGACACTCAAACTTCGGCTGTAGGAAGACGAAAATTAGAGACTGATGGAAGAATAAAGCCTGGTGTTGCTCATCAAACACAACTGGGATTGTTACACTGTAAGCAACATCTTGAAGTTTTGCTTATTTTGAACAACCCTCTAACATTAAAAAACCTGTGGCCTGAAAGTTAGTTCAGCAGGGTTTTCATCAGCACAGGGAAATTCCTGATAAAATGTGGGCTGCTGATTCAGTACCAGCCGGTCTCCTTATTTTTTGAAGACAGTGTGCTGAGGGAAAGCAGCAAAACTACAGTGTTAAACACAGTCCTGAAATGCCAGAGTAAGGCATCTAAGTACTGTGGACAACAACCCTGAAACCTGCCCTCAGATCCATGAGATCTGCAGTAAGACTAGTTTATGCCAGAGCTTAGCTAATCACTAAAGTAGATTAAGCCTTTGGCTGCTCGAATTATACTTTAAGCTTTGGTTTTGTCTATGGAAATGTAACTAGCAAATCAGAAAGAGTAAGTAAAGCTCTAACTACAGGATATTTTTTAACAAAAGATATGGAAAAGTCTGCAGACATAGACAAAAAGGGTGCCTGGTGGCTGTGGGAGCAAATCAGAAGAGGAGACCTCAGACAGGAAATAAGCAAGTGACCTATAGAGACTATAAAATCCAGTAACAAATGACAGGCAGGGTCACTCTTCAGAGACACTCAGCTCAAGCTATAACTGCTATTGCATATTAAACATAGAAAAAAAGGGAAGTCTGGTTATTTTATTGAAACAGAGCCTAGCAACAAGCCCTCTTGAGGTCATGTCTGCATAACTCCTACCATAGTCTAGGTGATAGTTGTGTACTTCCTACAAAAGGAGTCAGGGCAGGCACTGGAATCACTGATCCAGCTTCAAATGCAAACCATTATTTTCATGTTTTAACTTGAAATAAGGTAAGATTCAGCTCCTTCACCATTAAAGCTTTCCTTATATCTGAAAGCTAAATGTTTTTTTTCATGTGGGTTGTAATAGCGGTGTGGCTAATAGCTAACTTTTCCTGACTTCATCTGCTTGTAGAATCACATTTTTTCAAGGAGGTAGGCACTTACTTGTTTCAGCAAGATAAAGACTGTTACTTGCTCTTAAGGTCAAATGTTGCTTACTTCCTAAGGTAAGGCTCTTTTAGCTAATATAGATGCTGGTGGTGGTGACGTGTTTGGAGGACCTTGCTGTACTATGGGACTTCTGGGGCACAGAGTGTAAAAGGGAAATCAGGGCTATGGAAGGAGAGTGGAGTTTCTCTTAAAATATTAGGACAGATTTAGTTTTGGATAGACATGGACAAGAAGGGTACAAAACTTGGAAGGCACAGCAGATTAAGCATAGGGGAAAACTAGTGACCACAGAAGCACTGAGATTTTGAAAGTCAGAAATCTGTAATAGAGAGGGAAAAGGCAGTATCCAGGTGAGCACGCTGTGCCTGAAGTGGGAAGGACAGAAGTCTGAAGGGGTACGAGAGCCTTCTTTAGCTGATTCTTGTCTCTTTCTTCTCATTTCTCACCCTAATTTGACTCCCTTAAAAAAGTAAATACATCTGGGAAAGTCCTTTCTTAGTTTCTATTTCCTACTCTCTGCGTTGGAATCATCAAAACACATCAAAATTGTGATCCAACTCTACGGTACACATTTACTTAAACATAATAGATCAAAGAACTTATGGGGAAAACATAAAAATATTTTGAACATGTCACCCTACCTGTATCCCCATTCTCTGGATCTGCTTTCTTTTCTTCTATAAACAAATGAAAGCAATATGTAAAAGAAAAAAGGAGGAGAGAAAAATGGAGAAATAATAATAAAAGTAACATAAAACATGCATTAAAAAGGAAAAATGAATAAAATTCACCAAAATTAATTTAATTTGATTAGTTTAGTCAACCAAATATGGCACTCTACATCCAGAGACATATTCACTGCATGCTAGTGTATACAATCGTGCACTCTTATTGAAGACTTACTAGAGGGATTCCATGGGTATTTTGTGCACTTCCAAAATCATTAACACATTCAACACAAAAGAAAGCAAGGCAGGTGTCAGAGTTACTTTACAGTTTCCTTGAATAGAGTGACACAAAACTAAAAGCAAAAAAATGTGCTTGTGCTATATATGTTATGCAGTGCACACACAATATGCAGTCTAATGGTTCAATCATAAGAAGTGAATGTATGAGAACGGTTTTCAGTAATTACTTAAGATCTTCATTGGTTTAATCAATTCTCATAGCTTCCACAGGTTTAATGGTTTAATCATGATATTACTGTAGTTTGCCATAGAGTTAGAAAATGATGAAAACCAAAGAACTAACTGCAGTACTGAAAACCCAGTTCATGCACAAAAATTCAGCTAACTGATGCTAACAGATATTCTGAATGCATATCAAAGGTTGTAATTGGCTCAGGGCACTCCTCTGTCACAAAGAAATGAAAATACATTGTATCGCTATAAAATAGTTTGGCAGCCCATAAATGCTGCACTCTGAAAGCCATGTTTTGTAATTAATGTGAAAGAATTTTAAGTCAAATGAAATGTAACTTTAATTAGAAATATATTAGCTTTTAAATAGACTCTGTTTCTTTTTCTTACAGTAAGCCAAAATGATATTAAATTCAATTAAAACAATTCCATGAATATGGAGCAACAAGCCCCAAGCTACAAACCAAAAATAGCATGCATTATTAGAATTAAATATTCTTTCAGAATTATTGGTTACTGAGGCAGTCGTGTTTGCTTCTCATGCTTTCAACTTTTAATTTTTATTTTTAAATATAAAAGCTAAAAATCCCAGTACAACACTGTCTTCTACTGCCCCCTTACTTTCTAAAGCAGAAAGTAACTTGATAGTAATACCACTGATTCAATATAGTGTAAAACAGATGAAAATGAAATAAAAATCATTAAAATACTCTTGAGTTTGAGCTCAAACAGAATAATGATACTTATAATTTATTTCAGATGTATGATGAAAAGAAATCTTTAGTTCACCTGAAATATCATCTTAATACAGAAATCAAGTACTATATAATTCATTTTTTAAAATGCCTAAAAGTCCATTCACCCATATGTCTGGAGGTCTTTGAACCATGAGACTTTGAATAAAGACACCATCAAAATAAGTGAAATGAAATCTGTTTGACTATCAGGTGTTCCTCCTCCATGTTTAAAAACTATCCAGAAACAGATTTCTGAATTGACTTATGGAAAATAATAGCATAGTATTAGCAAGCATAAAATTCTATTATATTCTTGAATTTTAAAAGTGCAATTGAAGTGCTGCGATGTTTATTATAAACCTCTACCATAAAGAAATCCTTAAGATTCTTATAAGTAAGGTCAGCACAGTGGATCCCACTCTCTAAACTAAGGTTTCAGCTGTATTGTGAAGAGCTGTCTGAAGATATATTAGAAAGAAGTTTAAATCGAAGAAGACCTCACTTGGGAGGGAATCAGCCAAACAGAACAATATAGGCTAAATTATTGTCCACTGACAAAATAAAACAATAGTAACTTCTAAACATCAAAGATCTTCACAATAGGTATGGGCCTAGTCATCATCTCTTGAAAGAATTCTGAGCAGATTCAGGATGTAGATACTAAAGTAATGAATGCTTTTGCTTCCTGCAGTTATTAGGTGTCCAAATCAAAAAAGCAATAAAAAGCTTTAATGTCTTCAAAATGCTGAAAACCAATAAATCAATCTGAATAATATAAAATGACAAAGACACCAGTCTTTCCTAAAAATCTTTGTCTATTTTCATAATTTCTTCAATATCATCACATTAATTAATTTTTGTACATCACTTGAATTGACCTTGGTTTACAAAGTGAAAAACATATACTGTATCCTGTGGTCTATTTATCTCAATTTAAGAACTAAAGTTTCTCAGAATAAAACACTTTGGAGGGAAAAAAGAAAAATCAATGAAGGAGACATGTCTGTACATCACAGAATATTACTATGTGTTTTCATTTGGATAGGAATACAGATATATTGAAGTACATTGATAAAATATGGGGATGAACTGTATGGATAGAGAGATTGAAATGCTGCAAGATCCTCTCTCAAAACCATCACAGTTAACATTGCTATTATAATGACCACTGTATTTCATAGAATAACACACAGCCATGGTCCCCTAGTCGTGTAATGGTCTATTCTTTCTAACAGATACTAATGTGTCTAATAGTTATCTAACAATCTAACACAAAACTAGAAGATAAAACAATTCCTTACAAAAAAAGGAATTAAAACAACATTCTTACCAAAGGAGGAAAAGGAGACAAGATTGTCTCCTAAAAGCAAAACCTAAAAATTACTTGCTTTGAACATCAAACCTTGCCAGTTAAAGGTCTTGCACTCAAAGGATTACATTTCTTCATATTTTCAAAGCTATTAAATTTGAATTTTATCTTTCATGAGTTAGCTCTAAATTTTGTCTTTCTGGCTGTCTACAGTGTGAAAAAATCTGTCTAACTGTTAGAGTCTAGCAAAACATCAGATGATGTGTGATCTAAATGGTTGTAGAACTTTGCTCCAGGGCTTATGTCTAATGGGTGACAAATATAAAAAAAAATATTGTTGCAGCAAGCAAGTCCTTCCCAAGAAGTCTGTGATCCATGTCACAGTTTGAATGAAAAGAATATGATTGACACATACAGAAATGTGGAAAAGGAAAAAACAAAAGTTAAGTGGTTTTATGCTATTGTTTAAATAAGATTGAATTCACTGTCAATTACTGTCCCTGAAAGGGAAGACTAGAGCGAAGACAACTTCAGTTATCCAGCTTCCTAGTGGGGGAACGTGTTTTTTCATTCCTGTTTTCTATTTGAGAATTGCTTGATGGTTTTGTTGGGTAGCTTTCTGGAGTGGGGGTTTTTTTGTTTGGTTTTGGGGTTTTTTGTTTTGCTTTGGTTTCAGTTTCTTTTTCTTCTTGGCTTTGAGCTTGACACACTAAATAAAGACTGAAACCCTGGGGAACATTTCTTACCAATTAAATGCATTTTTATCAAAATGCTAAAACCATGTTAACAATGTTACTTTGGATTATTTGCAGAATACATGGTAGTGTTTAGTAAAAGAATTGAATAAGATGATGTGGTGAGCTAACCTAGAAAATTAAAGAATCTCTAGAATCATGAGTTTGTAAATTGACAGGATCAGCTCAGGTCTTCATCTCTAGGAAGAAATCAGTGCAGCTGGTAAAGGAGAAAGATTTTTTGAAGCAAGCTGGGAAGTTCTATTTTGCACATTTATTAAATTAACAGATTTACAACCAACTTTTTTTAGTGGTGCATAGAACCTTTCACAAAGTGATTTCGCAGGGTACTCTGTGGTGTTTATCCTTGCTGTCTCACATAATAGTGAACATACAGGTTTGTGGCCTTGAGTGCCCACATGGAAAAAGGAAGAAAGAAAGAAACAGTAAGATGAATATTAAGTAAAACATTCCATTTTACTTCTCCAAAGAATTCTGGCACATCCTATCTATATGAATGATGTGCAGTAGGATTTTGAAAACATCTGAGTGGTCAGTGGGCCTTTACATTCTGTACTCATAAAACTATATTCAGATGAGCTGTGCTATAAACTCTGCATTGTCTTCATGGAAATCTGAGCACAGTCTTATTGTTAAGCTGTTCAACACCCTATTTGTCAAGCATGCAAGCTCCTCAGAGTTCCCACCAGTGGTGTACTTCACAGTACAACCACAGATTCATTTTGCAAGGCTGAATGTTTTCTCTGTCTGGTATGTTTGAAGACCACAGTAAGAATTACTTGCAATTACAAGTAATTGTTGGCACAATGACAATTGGCTGGTCTGAAACACCTTACTGATGTAAAGAAAGATATCTGCTTCATCACTAAGGTTTTATGGCAGGTAGGGGCTTGCTTCCACTGCTCATACTGAATACACAGGGAGGTGAAGAGGCATATGTCTTCCTTACAGTTTTCATGATATTTAAATCCTATGAAACGTATTCTTTCCCAAATATGATTTTAGAAACAAATTGTGAAAAAAAGTCAATAATACACAGGTTTTGCCTTCTCACATATGTTCAAGAAATATATGTGATGAAAAAAACATGTTTTTCTGAGACTAGATATCATTTTAGGGTTTGATTTCCTCCAACTCCAAGAATCAGGTGGGCCAATTCAACATTTTGATTCTATCAATAACTCAAAGGTATGTTCTTGAATAAAAAAGTCCACAACTCCTCCTTTCTTTCATTATGAACAGATATGGAATGGGCCACTCAATCCTCTAATTTCACTTTTGTAATGGAATAGATTCAGAATCACTGCCCAGGAACATGGAATGGATTATAAGCACAAGGTGAGTAAACTCAGTCTTTCTACAGCATAATTAATTAATTTCTAATAGTGGTGTTTTACAGAAGATGGAATTCAGATCACACTATCAGTTGTGTTCTATCTATGCTCAACATTTTGAGTTATTCCTATCTTAAGATTCATTTCATGTGAAAACCACACTAAGTAACATACTTAAGATTCTGTAAAAATAATCTCTGAATCTGATTAGGACAAGAGCAGTACTAAGGGTAAAAATTAATTCTGAACGAGCCAGTTGTAGTAGAGAAAAGGCAAAAAGTTTTTACTAAATAACACCTAAGCTGATTGGATCAGTCAGTCTACCCAAAAACTGCTTCAGATTCTAAAAACTGAACAGCATCCAAATGGCTCCCCTGACTTGTTGGGATGATAGCAGAAGCACAGGAAATAAACTAAAGCTTTGACTCAATAACTGTAAAACTTAAATTTTATAGGTGAATTTAATTAACTTAAATATGAGGAATTTCATTGTTGTTCTGACACATCACAACTGAACAAGCAAGGACCTGCTATCTACTGCATTTAAGAGTTAGGTTGCCTTGCTAGACAGTAGTACTCTGCCAGAAAAAAGAAATAGATGGGAAATTCAATAAAATGGCAGATTAAAATTTGATCTGAAACATGAAACCACAAGTGATTCTTAATATAAAAGAAAAGCCATGAATAATACAGCTAAGTTAGAGCTCCTTCAATGGTTTGAATCCTCAGTCCTTGCTATCAAAACCTTATGTTTTAGACTTTTTGGCTTGAGAGTATAGCTTTTGATCACTAACAACTCTACTTCTAATCAAAATAGTTTTATTCAATGAAACTAAGTTTGAAATTCCAGTGCCTGAAATTTAACCTACTAATATTATTCAGTTCTCAAATTGTATCCTCACCAGGATTAAAAATAACTAGTTATGTCAGTTTCCACCTTTTTTTTTGTAGCAATTTTCATGTGCTAGTTAGAAACTTAAAGGCTAATTCCTAGATAAAGGAGATGGCAAATAAGGACCGATATGATAGACATAAAATCAGTTTGAAGTCTTAAGGTATAGCAAATATCATCAGTTACCCTGTAACATTTTTTGTATAGATTTTATAGGTAATAAAAATTACACAGCATCTTAAATTCTTACAGTTTGACAATATTTAAATATATTGAGGGGGAAGAGAGTGAAAAGTATGTGAGGTGAGCTGTAACAAAATCTATAGGAAAGGCAAAATGAAAAAAATAACACAGAGAAAAGCAGTAGAAGAGACAGACCTGTGTTTCTTCTCCTTGATGATTCCACTTCTTCTGTGATCACACCGTGTAATGTACAGACATAGACAAAGGAGATGGGCGTGAGAGGATGTATTCAGAAGGTTAAAACTGACACTGAGGGAAAGGGCCAAAAATTGTTTTAGAGAGAAGTCTGCAGAGCAGAGTTAGTAAGTGGAGAAAAAAATAACACAGGCACCAGAAGGAAAAAGAAAGCTGAGGAAGAAGTGGTTAAGTTACTGTTGTTAAAATAGAATAGTAAAGGCAGGATTAGTAGAGGAGCTGAGGAAATAAAGTTATAATTGACAGCGAAGTCAATCCTTGCAATAAAGCTGAAGAAGAAGCTGGATAGTAAAAGGAGTGTTAAGTAGCATAGACACTTCTCTTCATGACTGTTAAAATTTTTGGAACATTATCTGCTTGAACACAAGTATTATATTTTCTCTTTAAAGTATTGAACATTTAGTTTAATGTCATCAATGGGAAGTCGACTATTAGATATTTCAATTATTAAATTGCTGTAGTTTATGCTGAACCAAACTTCACATATACAAGATGGAAAACAGATTTTTTTTTTTTTTTTTCAAAAGGATATACAAGCTCAAGAATTTTGGAATCCACATAACACACTCTGGAAAGGACTGCATTATTGTAACACTCTGCCAAAGGTGATATTATCAAGAACAAAATACAGAATGTGAGAAAAGGGAATGCATAGCTATTGACTCCCATAGTCAGTCCAGCAGACATCTATTCAGAATCAAGTGTCACTCTTATTTCACAAAAGTCTAAGCTTCTGAAAAAGCATGAGAGTTAAATGCCAAAGCAACGATCTCGTTACTTACTTTTATTTCACATTCAAAAACACACTGCCATGTCAGACATGGAGAACATATGACAGCGTCATTCTCTGTACAGAATGTCTTTTTGTAGAGTAGAAATAATAAATAATAATAATAAAAGAATGGGAGGAAATAAACTTGAAAAGTAATAAATACAAAGAACTGTGAATCTATTGCAACTAGCAGAACAAATGCACTATTCCAAAAATCATTAGAAATAACACTAATAATAATAATAAAATATATATAACTGTAAGGCCTGATCTAATTTCAACCTGCAGCTTGTTAATGAGTCACAAAATATTGCTCATAATTCATTAACACTGCAGAGGTTAGATTAAGAATCTAGATGTTAAATTAAGGTAATACATCACAAAAATATGCTACAATGTAATCCATCCTTTACAGTCAATATCAAAATATGATTGGAAAAGGTGAAATTAGATTAAACAATATAAGTCAATAAGAGTAAATGAAAGATAACACTAAATTTCCTCTGATACCCACTGTGGTCTATAATTAAACAATTTTATTCAATAGCTGGCAGATTATAATTTCCGTCTACTATCAAATGCCAAGACTATACCAAAACTTTGTTGTAAGCACAAGCAGTTTTTAACAAATATATTTAGAATGCTTTTTTAGGCAATTAAATTTGCTCACAGAATGAACACAAGTGCAATATATGATGTGTACTTTGCAAAGATAGCAGCTGACAGTTTGACACAGTATGCTATGTATTCACATGTTAAAAAAAATAAATTATATATCAATATCTTTCTGTTGGGGGAAGCAGAATGAAGCCACAGGCTGTAATACAACAAAGTAAATAAAAGATCCACCTCTCCATTGTGTATTACAGCTTGTATTAATACAGTGTAACTGTAATTGCTATAACTGTTAAATAAATTATTATTACCATTACTAAAACTCAGCTAAAGTTCTTAACATTTTCTGAAGATGTTTTCTATTACATATCTGTAGCCCTGAAGAAAGCACTCCCACTATTTAAATACATATAGCAGTTATTAGAAAGACTCTATCATGACTACCTTATACTTCATTTATTATTTTTAATATTCATAACGAGTCACATTTGAGTCATATACTGCATTAAGATAAATCCTTCTCAATAAATTTTCAAAGCATTTTTGGAATCACACTGTTCTAAGTTAGGAATATGCCCGATATAGCAATGCTAGGCTTGCTGCCAGCATCAGTGGGGCTCAGCATGGACACGACTGAATACAACTGACAGAGAATAGAAATAAGTATTACAGCCTTGGTACCCTAAACTATGTGCTTTAACCTTTTAAATAACCTTGTTGGATTCAAGAGAGACTAGAGATGATTCTAGATGAAAATAACTGCTTTAAAGAAAAACAGTATCTTGCTTCTCTTGATCAGTACAGGACACTCACCCTACCCATACCCTACTTCTTTTCCAACTTCTCTTAAGGGCTCACATAAAAAAAGGCAAAGTCATGTGAAAATGTTTGCATGCTGTGCTTTTTTCTTTTTCTTTTCTAGTTCACTGGCCAAGGCAATGTGGTTAGAGGACTAGAGCTTTATCCACTTTCTTTGGTATGCCATCTATTACAGCTCAGAGGCAGGGGTAGTTAAAGGACAAATGCTTAATAGCATTAGATGGGAATAAATAACTACAAAGAACTATTTTAGTTCTTTTATTCTTGAGAATACAGCATTCTCTGAGAGAGCGCAGAGCACACACTTTCAAGACAGAGCTTGAATTTTCATGCTATGCTTACCTATGATTCTGTAATATTACCCTTCCAATTCTTCAAAATCTATGCATAAATACAACTGACTCTTTCTAGTATACAGAAAAATAGTTTTGCAGATTGCCTCAGCACTTAGAGAATACAGGCACTACTAAGAAAACATATTGATTTCTGATATTCAGGAACAGGAATGTTATAAACACCTTCTACTGAAAAGCCTGAAACATAAGAATCATTTTAGTATTTTATTTAATATCCTTAAAATTGTCCTCCAACAAATTTGTAACTCTCATTTCTAATAATATGTATTTCTTGAATATTAATACTTCACATGATTCAGTATTACTGGTTTTTTTTCTGTTATTTGGAATTGTTTTTATAATCCATTTATGTTTTTACCTACAATTTGCTCAGACTCAGTTCTTCATTATAATACTTCCATGTTGAAGTCCACGTGACTGGTTACGATAAGTTCTTAATACAGAAACTGAATTTAAAAATGGGACAAGTTCCACAACAGACAATAGCAGAATAATCTGTGTATGAAAAGGGAATCAAAAAAGGGCAAGAGCAATATGAGGTGCCTATATTCCTCCTTGCTTCTCTCTGCAGACTGCTAATTGCTGCCAGGTATCGGTATTACCTTGATGATTTCTGTACAAACAGAACATTTAAAGCATTCACAGATGAAAGAAAGCCCAGTCCTGTGCAGAGGGTAAATCCCATATTGAAAAGCTTCCTAATATAGATTCCATCAGTTTATATCACTGGTAGAACATGGTCACAGTTACAATATATTTCAACACCCAGGGGTGAATACAGTGTTAAAGTACCTCCTTCAGATATCCTGCCTGCTGTGCCTTGAAAATGAACTGCTTGTAATGATGTAGGGATGTCTATAGGAGACAGCAGTGTGTCACATTTAGCAAATAATGCAAATCCTGTAAGATCCATTGATTTGTTACACTGCTTATTGACAAACAGAATCAGTCTGGAAAATAATCATAGAAATATAGGTAGGCGCTATTTGGTGCCCACTGCAGAGTGTTCAGAACAAATTCAGTTGTTTCTGCCTCACGTATCATTGCCCCACATGAACATACCATAAAAGACATTACTGATAACATAAATCAGAGCAAAATTTATGCTCTTATAAGGCACCAGCCCTCACAGAAAGACCTAGGACCATAGAAAGCAGAACAGTTTTTGCTAAACTTTGTATATATTCTAGACTTGAAAATTGTGACTGTGGCTTGTGTGTTCCCTGCAGCACTGGAGATAACTGGTACTGCTACAGAGGGAAAAATAGAAAAAAAATAGATAAATATTGCTTTAATATATAAAACACTTCTGAAGTGACAAGTTTTGAATATCTAGATTTGTTTCTGATTTATATTCTTCTGGGTTTTCCAAAAGCAGATATGTATCAACGTACAGCTCCCATTCCTAAAAAAAATGGGGAAGATGGCTCTAAACAGGTATTGCTACTCATTATGAATGTGCTATCTACCTAGACCACAGTTCTCAGCCCACTTCTGCTGGGAGATGGAGATAATGCTCTTACCTAGCTACTATGTAAGGGAAAAGTCTGGGCAGAGGCATTATTCTTCAGAACTTGCCCTGGAAAGGCAACAGTAAAGATCTGTAGACATTTTATTTTTAGTCCTGACTCTTATGAGGAGTACTTGCTTTATCCTGTAACTTCCTCTGATGCATTAAAAACTCAGGGAACAGGAAACGCAACTGCAGGTCTGGACTTCTGCAGCTAGGTTCCCTGATTCCTAGGTTACAAAGTCAATCCAGATTTTGCCTCTCTTCATCAGTTCTGACTCCTGCACTTTCAGCTGTACAAGAGTGGAGTTTCAACAAAGAAATTGGAAGTGATCAGCATGTCAGAGTCAAAAATTAAGATTACGGCATTAATTTAAGATAGGGCTCAATCAGCCAATCTTGCAAGGTTAACTTTTGTGATTTGGAAGAGTGGTGTAACTAAAGTGAAACAACTAATATGCCCAACATAAAAAGATTTGTAGCCCTAAACAGAACCTATATATTCTTGGAACTGAAAAAATCCCATTCACTTCTGTAGATGTGGATCACCCTTTAAATATAAGATCATTAACATCATGATTATTACTAGGTTTACTTTTTACTGCTATGCATCTGTAGGAATTGAGATAGAGCTGAAGAACTGTACTTTGTTTGGGGTTGAAGAAAGTTTGTGACAGTTTTTAGTTTTAGAAGAAATCCATTCACAAACAAGACAGAGGACAAAAATGTTGTCCTAGATTTGAGAACTACAGCCATACAGAGACATAAAATATATGTTATATTAAAAAAAAAAATCACATAAGAACATTATTTTTACCATGTGTGATGGTGCAAGAAGGTTTCAAATTCAAGTCTCTAAAAGATGATTTTCCCACCATACATGCAGGAGATACCTTGGTTTGTTCAACTCTATAAGGATCAGTATAACTCATACTTGGATTCATCAGGTTTGCACACACAGATAAATCATATCATATTTTGAAACTGAAAAACAAGCCAAGCCTTATATTGTGCCAGAACTTTTCTTTTTTAATGCATATGCATTTTAACACAATTTTTATAAAAGCAGATCTATTTTGGCTATTCTAAAACAGAACTATGTAGTCTAAATAGTCTCTACATACTAAGAATTTCACACCAGAGTGGAAAAAAAAAGGCACATCAAGCACACACGCATTACAAAAGCATGAAATGTGTGTTTATAGTCTCATGCTTTCATGTGGTTTTCCAAACCCTGACAAACCTGGCTCAGAATGGTGTTTCTTTTTCGGCAATGGTTTGTCATCAGTTACTGTACCATTCACCTTTTTCTGCTGGTCCTCCCATGTAACTTCTAGCATAAATCAAAAAAAAAATCAGAAATATCATGTAACTTTTATAATAAGACACTTAATATCATTGGGGTCAACTTGATCTAGGAAATGTACTATCATTATCATGGCAAATATTTAGTATTTTTTCAGTTTAGAGGGCTGTGGTAGAGAGAATTAACAAATATCTTAAACTTAGAATGGAACATACTATACAAAATTATGTACTTCGTACTTTGTCAAATGTTCTGCTCTCTTTGCTCTTCGATAATTAACAATTGGAATAAAACAATGAAATTATTTACAAAATAATTTCTTCCATTTTTAATAGTACACTCTATGTAACAGCTTCTTACAATATCTGTGTTTTTGCAAATTAAAAAGGAAGACAAAAATAACTTGTTTTAAAAGATTTGCAAAAATACAATTCAAAAGCCAAACAAACTAAACAAAACCGAACCGGTAAGGATGTATGTTTACTTTAAGTTCACAAAACACTTTTAATAATTAGTTGTTAAGCCAAAACTAGCCAAATTTACTGTCTAAATCTGGAATTTGATTTAAATTCAGTATTTATTGTAGGCACATTAAGTTATTTAATAATTTATCTCATGCTAAAACCAAATCTAGACCAATGAACTAGACAGACTTAGTACCCTAAATTCCAATTTGGTTTTGGGCTGTTAAGAATCTGCTTGTTTTGGTTATCTCTCAAAGCATAAAGTTCCTCACACCCACAGATATAACCACTTCTATCATCAAAGAAGTAGCCAGAGATGGAAAAGAACATAACAGATATGGAATATATTTTCATTCTTGTAAATTCAAAATAAATTGAAAGAAGTGATATTAATCTATGACTTTTAGATGAGGTTGATAGAAAATCCATATGTAAAAGTGTAAAAAAATTATCTGTAGGTGTCCTGCAGCCTTCTTATCTGTGGCTGCTCTTGTTCTATAACATGCTGCTGTCCTATAAAAGGTGGCTTTGACTTTTGAAAAGGATGCACTTGTAAGTTTTAAGTAAAATATCAATAAAATAATTAATATAATGATTTCATGACACCATAGATGTGTATGTTGAAGGAGAAACTGTCATATTTCAAGTACTATGGGTATTAAGTACTAATGAAATTTCAGAAGGAACATTTTTCCAAACTGTGGAAACAAAATACTATTATTTTTCTTCCTAACAAAAATGGGATCCTTTCTTTTTCTATATGAAAATACACAATGTTATATTTACAGATAAATATAAATCAAATATTTATTGATGCTATCTATGATTCCATTTAAACATCAATAAATATTTTTGCCATGTATTAACCTTAAAACAGTTGCTTAAACAGGGTGGGGAAAAAATCCAACCAACCAAACAGAATCAACAACAAAAAATCAAACCCACACAAATAACAAAACCCACAAGCAAACCAACTATTACAAAAACAAGACAGGCTACTCTTTGTGTTTATACTAAAAGTGATAGTAGAAGCATGTGAACACTTTCAAAAATGCTCCAATGACCATACTTCTATAGCTTTAGTTATTCTCATGGCATGTCACCATTAAATTAAAATGGCTGCTTAATTTTATTAGCAGTTAATTACAACTCTTAGATTGAATATATGCATATTGGAGGTAGTCCAGATCAGATGAAAAGCTCCATTGACTTCTAGAACTTTGCAAGAATTTGTGTAGTAATGGTTATTATTTCAACTGAGAAACAAAAGTAGATATATCTATTAGATTTACTCCAAAATTTAACCTTTTCTTCACCATTTTCTAATTCCATTTCCATGCTCTACAAAGCTAAGAAAGTAAGTTGTTAAATGAGAGCTTTCTGTTTAAGAACTAGTAAGAGTTGCTAGTGTACAGACAAAACGATAAATGTCAGTGCTGGCTGTATTCTCTCTAGCTAGATAAATATGCATTACAGTCTCTAAAATATTTTCTTTGTCCTCCAAGGCAAAAGGGTCACCATCTGTCCTCTTGTTGTTTTAACCAAAGACATATTTGGTCAAATTGTAAATATTTAAAAAGAAACAACAAAGTTTTCTAATTCATTGTTCACCTCTGACCAATCTCACTTCTCATGCAAACGAACTTCAATCTGTCTTCTGTTGTGATGATCAGTTTTGACTTATGCATAAAGAAAGGTGTGAAATTATTGAATATTTATACAAAAAGCTTCACATAGATTATATTAAATATGAGATCCTTGAGTGAGAATATTTTGGTAATCTCATGCACCTTTAGGGCTAGAAGGATTTGACAGGTGCACTGATCCAAATTTTTCCCATCAGTATAAAAGGTACAATCTTTAGATGTAGCTATTTTACTAGATGCAGTTGTTGCACCTGCCCCCTGGGTACTGCCTTCCACAGTGAACTATGTAGTCAGGCTCTCCCCATTGTACATCAGGATGACTCACAGTTGTGTGCTATTGTCTCTTGAGAATGATACTCATGCTGCCAGGGAGATGGGGGTGGTGAACTCCAATGCATCTAGCGTTAAGTACAACCTAAGCATTTCTCGCATTTTTAAAATAGAATACTCTATATTAATGATATTTAAAAATATAGAAATAATATTGTAAGAATAGTTGCATATCTCCAGATTTTCTGAATTTCTAAACACATCAACTTAGTGCAAAAAATGTTGCAGGTGAACTAGAATGATGCAGCAAACTGAACAAATACAAGATGATGTGGCAAAATACAAGATACTAATAAGCTTTCTTATGCAAATACTACTCCTTTCCTGTATTTATGCCACACTACAGACATTAATTACCCTTTATTCAAAACTTTCTCTTTTACATGAATTTGTCTGAATTTCGTTTGAATTTTTTGTTAAACCCACTCAGCTTTTATATTCTTTTCAGCGCTTCAGATTTCTGTGAACTAATTTTTATCAGTACATTTCTAGTTTTAGACTTTTAATTAGGTTATCATAAAGTCTTCACTTTTTCATTAGGACATACTTAATTTAGTGATCTTTTCCTGCAGATGAAAAATCCACAGAACTTCCTTCTATTTTTGATTTTATAGATGAATGCTCAGAAAGCAATTATACTCTCAATAACCTATGGTGACAACTTAAAAATGAGCTAAAAGTGGATTTGGCTAAAGCTTCTTAAACACAAAGCAGCATAATAACAAACCATCAGAACTGTGAGATAAACTCTCAAGGGCTGAGATGCTATGTTTTGAACCACATACTCAAGACCTTTAACTCATGCATTAAGAATACAATAATAAGTATTAATTAAAGACAAAGAAAAAGCTAAATTCACGTTCTACAAGTTTTAATGTAGAAAACAAAGTCTCCAAGAAAACAAAAGTGCTCCATCAGTCTCACACAAGAGTTCCCACAGAGAGAAATATTCTCAGCTGTGTCAAATTTCTACTAGGGGAAAGCAAACAGCTTCAGGTCATAATACATTAACAGTCCCAGACACACTACATTACATCTGGAATGAATCCAGTCCCACCTTACACCACTAGCATGCTTGTTAATGGCATGAAGGTTAGCTCCAAGTGACACAAAGTCAGCAATGAAGGCTTTATGCCAGACTGCTGCTGCTCCTACATCAGAGAAACCTTCAGATGCCTAATACAGTGCTAATGTTCCCATACACTTCTGTAACAGTAACGAGACCCATCCAGTATCCGAAGACAAATAATGAGTTTTTCTGACGGATTTAGAGCAAGACCTTCTCTCCTGTCTCTCCAGGTAATATTTTACAGCAAAACTGAGGACATAATTTCTTAGCTGCTTCTTTTGACACAGTAACAGCTGATCTACATTTTTGACTCTATACGCTGGAAGATTATTTTAAAGAAAGATTCTATATGTTAGAGCTCAAGGCACTGTCTGAGACCTGATGATCTGTTTCCTGTAACAAGTAAAATGAAGCTGTGTCTTGCATCTTAGAACATTGTCCTAAATGCTGGTAAAGTGCAAACAGTATAAAGGCAGGAACAGCAACTCCCTGTGTGTTTTATAAGCCAGACAGACTGTGTGCATACAGACACACCTTCTCATGAAAGTACTTTGTAGGTTTGTGTCAAATCAACAAATGAATGCTGGGATATATTAATGACATTTTAAAATAAATTGTTGTTCATAAATGGCTTTGTAGACATCACTTGTGGTTTTAACCAAAAGAGCATTCCAATAAAAATTCTGGCATATCTTAATTATTTATTGCTTTGATTTCATCTTCCTTACTAAATTACATATTCTGAAGAAAAAACCCTCAGCTTCATTCCCTGGGGCTGCAGGAGGAATACATTGAAAAAACTTTAATGGGAGTTATTTCGTAGACAATAAAAAATATAGCCCCATATCTACATTTAATATTATCATTACTAGTGGGAAAAAAACCAAAAATAATTAAACAAACAAACAAATAAATAAAAAAAAAAACAAACACAAAAGATCATGCACTGTAGGTTATTCTTTTATTCCAGACATGTTTTCTTCAAATTGACTTCAAGGCTGCATTAATTATTTGTAGCTGTAAATCACTTAACAAGCCTAGTCCAGTAGCAGCCTCTTCTCATCATAGTCCCTAGCTGCAAACCCCATCAATTCTCTTCTAAGCTTATTTTAAAAATGTTTTACTATTGGAACCCTCTGTATGAGGAATAAATTGATTGACATGTTCTATTGCTTATTCTAAAGAAAAATTGTAGATGTACTCAATCAGTCTACATTTAGCTAAAAATCAAAGAATCATTTTGCTGCTTTTATAAATATAATAGAGTTGTAAAACATGAAGAAACACCAGACAAACAAATGCACCAGATTAGTCAGAAGAAAAAAACCACAGTCAATAGTATATTAAATGTCTATAGACTAATATGTATTAAAGTATATTTAAATGTCACAAAGTAAACACTTTTAGGCCATTATCAAGGCTTTTTTTGCATCACTGTTTGGGGTAGGGGGAAGATCTATTTATTTCCTATCTTACATGTTTTTAAAACACAGCAGTTTTGCTCCCTCTTCTGGTGATATGCCTGAAAGACGTAATACAGCTTTCTGGCTGGTTTATTATCAATAAGTGTATTTTGAATATCTCAGAAAAATAGCTTTAACGTGTCACATGCTTGGATAAACACTGCAGGTTCATCATGGCAGGACTGATTTAAGGTGGGAGACAGGGTGCAGAGAGCCTATGAGGGAGACAAAGACATCATTGTAAAGATCCCAGTGATGTTTGTGTAGATTAGTGAGGCACAAATCATAGGAGACTGGGGATCTAGCATCCTGGATAAATAACACTACATGCTAGTTCTACTTGTACTTCCTTTCCCCTAACATCCACACCTGGTTTGCTGAGGCCCAGAAATTCAGCTAGGTGGATTCTATTCAGACACGAAATGGTTATCCTCATACTACTGTGAAAAGTAAACACAAAGAAAGACAAAGTGTCTCCAGAGTCAAAAGATTAATGAATTTAAATAAAGCAAATTACAAGTAATGTCCAACATAAAGGTGGAGCAAAATGAAGCTGCCTGCTCTGCACGTCTCTCCATAGTCTTTGCTCAGCCTGCATTCCCATTCTGTTGGTGTCAGTGAACACTGTGCATGCAAGGAGATGTGAACAGCCTACAAATCCATCCTGCAGAATGCAGGATGTAAGGTTTAACTTATCATAACATATCATTTTGTTTTGTTTTTCTTCCCAGGTTATTTTTATACTTTACTGGAAAAGGTGTAATACTATACCAAGTCTTCAAATATTTTCTAATTAGAAAGGTAATTTATTATTACATAACCATTCATATCTCTCTCTCTCACACACACACATACACAAAAGAGCTCTGCAAGCAGTCCCAAGTGTTCTACATTTTTAAAATGGAGTTAGCACTGAAGTTTTTAGTCCAATTCTAAAATGTTAAAAAAATACTCAGTTCAAAAAATGGAGCTGAAAATAACCCAGCAGTTTAAAGCACTAATACCAGCCAATTAAGAAAATATAATAAATGGCTTATTGCAAAATGAAAAATACAGATTGGTTTATTCAGAATATCAATTACTACTAATTAATAACACAAGTTTTCTTATTGCTCAAAGTTACATGCAAATGTACATGCAAAATTTGACATGGATCTTTGCATGCAAATGGCATCCACAGCAGGATACTTGTGCTATTTTTCAGCATTCCTTTTAAAATGTTAAATTAGTAACCAAGCACAATATATTTGAGTAGTAGACAAAGCAACATGACGTTGTAATGTTCCAGTCTTAGAAACACTACTTTATATTGTGATGTTTTGAGAGATGCCATTTCATATTTTGTATTAAAAAGTCAAATTTGAAGATATTTATGTACAAGTTAGTAGTTAAAGTCATTCCCATCTGTCATGTTTCCCTGGAAGTTTTAGAGCTAAATTCTTAAACCAGTCACCTGTATCATAAGGAATTTCAGCAGAAAGTCAGTTCTTCACTTTGGAAACTTTACATATTATGGACACTTCTACTGTTTTGTGTTGTTGTGTTATTGGTTTTTTTATTTCACACTTTTCTCAGTACACAGATTGCAGTTTTGTGCCTGCCTACAACTACCACAGTCTCAACAGGTCTATACCTTGCTTAAATCTTACTTTGCTTGAACTAGAATTTAATTAAAGTTTACTACTCTAGGTACTCATAACACATAAGAGTATGTTTAGTATACTCACAGCACAAACAAAATACACATAAAATTCAGTATAATTTTTCATGAGAAATTCAGAAGCTTTCATGGTCTCTTAGTGAAGTCTAGAGTCAGTAGGCCAGGGGAATAGAGAGCACACAAGATACTCATGGCAGTCATGTTTAGTAGTTCAGGCAAAGTGTAGGTTCCATTTCTAGGAATCCCAAACAGTATTAGATGGAAAATGCTCAGGTCAACCAGCAGGATGAGAGTTCCCTCTAGCATGACAGCCACGTGCTTGTTTTTCAAAAAAGCATATGCATATGCTATTTCTGCAAGTCAGTTAAGTAGATCCATCTGTCATTGCTTCTTTGACTGGGAACCCTTTATTCTGTCTAGCTTGCATTTCAGTCACCTAAATTCTTTAGGTTGTGTCTAAAGTGTGCAGCAAATCTGGAACACAGCATGCCTTCAATTCTAGCCCTGCACACATCCAGATTGCTCACAGAGTTGTGGAGTTCCAAAGTGCAGAAACCAGAGTTCATAAAAAGGGGAAGATTCAATGATTTGGGTCTTGTCTTTGTACAGGCTCAAGATACAAATAGGCTCCAGACACTTTTCAATCTGAGAGATGAGAACTGCAAATACTATAGAGAAAGATGTTGTGTAATTATGTAAAACACTCTAACCAGTGAGGGAACTGGTAACCTGAAGGCCTTCAAATTTTGCTTTGGTAAGTATATCACCTTTTATGCAGCCTAAATCAAGACAGTAAAGGACAGAATTACCTGGAGCCTTTTCTTACAAACTCAAATGATCAAAAGGTGTCATACAAAATACATGAAAGAAAAATGCAAAAGACCTGAGGAAAAACTGAAAGGGATAGTGGTTTTCATAATAATAAATATTTGAAATGAAATATTAGGCACAGACCATTCTTTTACAGGAAAGGAATTCTGCATAAGAAACTTTTAAAATATAAAATGGAGACCTTAGAGAAATTAATAAATATATGAAAACAAACCATCACAAATACAGGTTAGTAGTATTTACTTCATTGTGCAAAGAACATTTTTCTATAGTTAAGTATATAAAATATTGTTTTTGTTGAAGGAGTGGAAGACAGAACAAAATCAGCATTAGCCAGACTTAGTCACTGATCAAGGTTGTCAACCTTAAGTCAGTGGCAAAAGACTCCAGCTTTATAAGGACTGGAATTTGGATCTTAAAAGTATAGGACACTGAATTATCTGCTTATTAGCAAGCATTACAAGTTACAGCAGCAGACTTCCAGCATTCAAATTCACCCAGGACTACGGTGGCACTACCTCTACAGTGAGGCAGGTGACCCCATGCATTGCTCTGCCAGGCTGCTGACACAGTGCCCTCTCTACAAAAGCACCTCATTCAGTCTGTCTGCACTGAATAATAAGCAGTATATTAAAAAACGTGGCTCACAACAAACCGCACAGGTGAAACTGAATCATTGCTCTCCTGCACTCCTTCTGCTAGATTATTCTAGAGAACGTGTAACTGGGGCTATTCCCCATACGGACTCCTAGTAGAGATGGAAGAGTGAATATCCAAAATTTTAATAAAGCCAAGGCACTATCGAGATGATATTTCATTCACTGTCAAAAGATACTCAGGAGGCAAAGTCTAAATGTAGCATGGCTTTAGCAGTCCATGAGAAAAATGATAGATTTCTTCAAAATCATCAGAGCAATTTAAGCATGAACTCAAATAAGCTGTGGTTGTTCATTGCAACATTTCTGCTCTATTTTTAGATAATAAATCTAAATGGTAACAAGTCAGTGTTTTAATTAAGCTTATTTCTACAGCATTGAAAAAGAAGAGAGTATCGAACATAGTAAGAACTAGACAATAGTGATGACTGCTTATAACATAAGCCTTTCTCTACTAGTATATGATAATTAAAATGGTCCAGCTCTCTTGTGACTAGCAAAAAAATGTACTGAACTTGTGAAATACACAGCAAAGTGACATAAAAAATATACAGACCTGGTAAAATATAGACAATACTGTAGATATCTGTAAACTGTACTTGCTCTCTTAGGGCAATGTAGAGTGAGAATTCCTAAATGAACAGAAGTGCAGTCCCACTAGTTCTAGATAAGCAAAATTATCACATAGCTAGGTGGCGTCGACTACATATTCAGTAATACAGTTAGCTTTACTATGTAAATAAATAAATAAAGAGATCTGGAGGGTTTGGATCCAACAAATATTTTAAAATCACAGTTGAAAATAGTTAGGTGGAAGAAGTAAAACAACACACTAAAACTGAACATACATGAATTTACTAATTTTGAACCAATAAAACTAAGCATTACACACACATGCAGCAAAAAATAAGTAAAATCTCTCAAGCACAGTTCACTAGCAATATCTTCATCACTTGCCTTTTCGCCCATTAACAGGTGGGGTTTGATGTTTTTCCTCATAATCTTTATAACATTAAAAACAGACAATGATGATTAACAATTGGAACAGCTGCTATGATGAACAACATATCTATAGCATGCACAAATATTCTGCAGCTATGTTAGCACAATTCCATGCACTAAGCTTGAGTTATCAGAAAACAAACGAAGTAAACAGCACACAGTAAGCACACAAGCAAAAAATACACACTTAAAGAGGCAGAACTGTAATAAAAGTAAGAAAAATATAAACTCTACTATATGGGAAGGAAAAGATCTTAAAGGACACTTTGAATGCTTAAGTTAAAACTACAATTACTAAGAAAAAAAAAACCAAATCTTCCTTTCCAGTTCCCAAATCCTGAAATGACTGTAGCATCCAGATTTCTGAACAAGTAATAAGCCTCATCACAGGAATTATTCCTGACTTTGTTTTAAGAAGAAAATAGTGGAACTTATTATCTCCATATTTTCTTCACTTAAATAACAGTAGGAGTAGAACTCTTCCACATCTGCCACACTTGATGTACTGTCACAAACAACTATTATCAGGGATAACAGAATGCAACCTATTAACAGTGCATGTAAATGCACAGTTATGCTTTTATGTTTATTTCTTTCAGAAAGAAACTTTCTCAAAAGTATTTAAGTTGAAAAAAATATTTGCATCTGTTTGACTTAATCATCATCTGTCAGCTCTCACCACACTAACTGTCCTTTTCTACCTACTAAACTATTTTCCAAGCAGGATGAGGGATATTATAGAAAATATTCTAAGTATTTTCATGCAATGCAGTTTCCTACTAAATTTTTTTTCAGCATGTTTGCCTACCCAATCTAGGAAAACTGTGTGTCATGATATAATAATGTTTATTTCCCTGCTTGTAAAAAATATCAATGCAAAGTAGAGAGTGCCATGTTTGAAGGGTGTCCACTTAGATCTGCTAAGGCTGTAACTTGATCATAGTGACAGACTACTTTCATGAAGAGGGATAAAAAATTCAAATGTTAAGTGATTTTCTGTAGGTTGAACTATTTTAAGTATTGGTAAATATGACTATGCTGTATTAAATGTGTTTGTCTTGTTCTTGCATAAAATGATGTGTTTATTGTCTGCATTTTAACTTTTAATATATTTACAAGCTGGCTGGTAAAGCTTCCCTACAGGCTCAGGGGAAACTATATCTAAAGGAGAAAGGCACTTGTGGTCAGACGGACCTGCCTCCACCTCTGACTCCTGAACTCCAGTACGCTTGTTTTCTTCATTTCCTGCTGCATTTGTATAAGCAAGATAGGACAGGGGGGAAAAAGCAAGACAAAAACATGCATGCTTTGTTACAAGCTGTTCAAATAAAAGATAAACATCAAACAAGAGATGCTAACAATAACATACAAACCCTCAGTCTGTGGCATAAATTATTTTTTCAGTGAATCAAAAATTAACTGAATCCTTGTGTTATTTTTCATTAATATCTCTGTTTTACTCCAAGGAGATCCTTCTGCAAGTAATGACGGTCACATGCAGCCCATAATATCCCTTGTTGCCAACTTGTTATTAAATTATTGAAACAATGGAAAGTAGATGATAAGTACCAGTGCAGAGAAAGCAGACATATATTGGTAGATAACTGGTTTAAAAGCATCTTCTGCTTGGTTTTGCATTAGTTTTTCTAGAAATAAAAGTCCAAGCCTCCATTCTTAAAAAGGATATTTAAAATAACGTAGAAATCATAAGCACTTGGGCATACTCAGTGCCTAAAAAGAATTGAAGGAAGAATTCAAATGTTTTTCCAGGTTGGAAAAAAAAATAAATTTCTATTTGCCAGATAATATGCTTTTTACCTGGATTTCAGAGTACTTAGAATTCAGAAAGACTTTTTTCATCTGTAACTACAGTTTCCTAGAGCATATCTAAATACTAGAGAACACTGAAATAGCTGGAAACAATACTGACAATAGGGTTAATAATAAGCAACACAACAGTAATGGTATAGAAGAGTTTTGACTTGAGTAACTGGTGTACCATATGCTTGCCTTAACTGAAATGCCAGTTATTCATTAAACACTGTTTGGACATGGTGCAATATATTTTAGGTTTTCAAGGTTCAGGTTTAGATTACTTATTGATGTTTTTGTGTTCTCTGTTCCCAGAATTTTTTTCCAGTTCTCTCATTACTTGTATAGGTTTATGTACAACTAAATAGCTCATTGAATTATTTGACTTCAGGTTTATCTAATACATAAAAACAATTTAAAAACTACTTGTTCTAACAGTTTATTGTTAATAGGGAGAGGCAATGCAGTGGAAAATAATCTCTAAACAGATTTCTGCTTTATAATTCTGTGATAAAATTATGACATTTAAATTCCAATTGAAATAATGGCATTGAAAAATCCAATTAAAATATTCAGCAGGAACACCATCTATACAATCAACTTTCTCTTATAGAAAAAAAATGTATAGAAGGTGCGCCAAAGACTTAAAAAAATTGATTCTAGTACAGTTGAACCAAATGTTTTGGGCATGTTCATACCCTGAAACACAAACAAACAGCAGCTGTTATGAGCAAAGGTGAATAACTCTTTACACATTTTTATTTATGTCTTTTGTAGTTTCAGATCTAGACTGTAAGACCTTCAACTGACAAAGAGAGAGGTGTTTAGTCCCCCTTTTACTAATACAAGAGAAAATTATGAACCCTTACTTCCCTTGAAAAGTCAGAACCTTTCAAGTAAGCACCCTAAGCCCTACATTAAAGGTAAAATTTGTTCAATAATTTTGATGGAAATTGTAGAGATGCAAATAAATATGTTAATACTCCTTATGGGCTGAGGACTCTGTCACCCTTCAGGAGAATGAAATAAAACCCCAGAGGTATATTATTGCAAATTCACAGCTGAAATAAAAAACCCAAAGTAGATTCATGCACTATCCTGAAGCAGCCCTGTTACTGATGTTAACTAAGCTGTTCTCCTTACTTTCCTGTCAAGAGCATGTAATGTAAGTTTCCCCATTCAAGCGTGAAGGTGTCTAATATCATACAGTCAGTACCACAGAAATATCCACACAAAAAAAGGTAAGTGCAAAGCTATGCATCTTCTTTTTTTCAGACTGCTGTGTTTGACTAGGCCATCAAGTTCCTAGCCAAGCTGAATGTAGTCCAAATTCCTATCCTATATTATATACATATGATCAATCATCTTTAACAAAACAAACTACAAAAATATGTATGCCACATTTTTTAAAAAACTTGTGAAATCACAGCTGATAAAGTGTGATAGAATTATCACCAGTGTGAATACAGTTCTCTGCAGTTGCCTTGTAATAGTCTCTGTTTCCCATCAAACCGTGATAGGGAAACACACAATAACATTCCTTCTTATTTTACAAAATTATGTTTCATTTAACAGAGAAATTATGTTCTGAATGAGACAAACCCCTTTAAAATAAACAGCATGTTCTTCTGTCTGTTAATGGTATCTGTGTCTTCCTAACCATTAGGGCATCTCAGTAACTTGCACTCCATACAGTGTGATTTGCAAGAACAATACAATTGTCAATAAAGATATATTCTTCTTAAAAATTTGAATCTTTAACTGAGAGATATAAAAAAAATGGAGTAATGGCTGATAGCTATCTCTAATAAAAACTAATCAACTACCCCTGTTAATTCCATTCATAGATAATTTTATTCTGGAATAAGATCACCCATACCTGAAGTTAAGAGGGGGCATTTAATCAGCATTAATGTCAGCTTTAACAGCCTCTGAAATAACTTCCCTGAGACATAAGATTATTATGAGATCATGTAATTAAAGTCTGTACCACAGAGTATAAATAGAAGGGCAAATTCTCACTGAGCTGTACTATTTGATAAATTTCTGAACATTTAATTTTTATACTTAGTTCTACTACATTTGTTTGGCCTGACATAATTTTCTAGTTTCTATGACTGTGTGGATGATTTGGGGTGGTTTTGTAGGGGTAAAGAAAAAAAGGGCCATATTTATTTTTAAGAGGGAAAGGAAAAAATCTGTATTGGGAAAAAAGACTCAGATTAGTAATTAAAAACAAACTGAAAGGGCTAATCCTGAATACTCTCAAGAGCACTTTATGGTGTTCCATTTTAATTAGCAGCAAGCAGTCATTGAGTTCATCCTTTTACCAAGGCAAGTAAGAAGAAATATATCCACATAAGTGAAAAAAATCTTGGTAACTCTTAAGAACTATAAATATTCCAGTATTCACTTATGTCTATACTGTTAATAATACACAACATTTAAGAGTACATACCAATTTCACTGCTAAACCCAAGTTCAATGTAATACTATTGTTTTTCTACAAATGTTCATTAGAAAAAAATTCAAAGCAAAGTTCAGCTAAAAAAAAAATGCTAAAAAGCTTCTGGGATTTCAGTAGTGCAAATCCACTTTAAAAACAACTTTAAGTGGCCCCAGGCTTCTTTTCATGAAAATATACTGAACTAACAAAGTCTCAAGCAAAACCCAAACTGCCTAGATTCTCATAGCATATTCTATCTAGTAAGAAATATCCAGTCTTAACCAAAATGTCATGGCCATAAAAAATTGTAAATGCAACACAGCTAATGATATTTGTATGTTCTACTGAGTATGTGGTACACTGAGAAAAAGATATACGGGTCAAACCACTACTGTTAGGAAAGTTCCTTCATAGCTACTCATAGCTAGATTTCTTAAAAACAAGGTTCTCTAGCTATTTCAGAATTTTGAAATAGGTTATTCTGAGAAACCTAGATGTCCTGCAGCAAAAAACAGAACCACACAAAACAGTTCACTGAACTAAATCTATCTGAAATCAATGTCTTTTAATTTTGAGCCTAACCTGGAAAGGATTTTTTCCCCTGTAGATACCTTCCCTTCCAGTTCTAGTCACATAGACATAAGCACATCACATTCCACATTATACTAAGTGCATTGTAACAAATGATGTCCCCAGATACAAACTACTCCCTTACTTCAACTTAAGTCCCTGCAATTCTATTACATTTTAAGAAATGTAGGAGTTACATAGCATTATTTTTTTCTCTTACAAAACTGATTCCTTTTACTAAGTCTTTTCTTCAGCATGATTTTAACTTAATCTGGTCAACAATAAAATCCTTGATTTCAAAATACAGAAAAGTTAACCTTCACAACATGTTTCCATGCAATATAAAGTCCCCTCTCTTGTTGAGTATATGCTTCTATAAGAACAGAAACAGCTACTCTGTGACCATGACATTTTCTGGTATGGTCATATAGCCTTCCCAACAACTGACAACTGTTTTGATTATCACCAGGGCATGTAACAGCACATAAAAAGCTATTCCAACATCTATATAAAGTTTTCAGGTTTACTTGCTGCTTTATTTGTGAAACTTAACAGAAACCCTTTCTCCTACAGTCAGCATTTTCAATCCTACTGAATTTCAGCTTTTATAACTGGAACTTCATTTGCTTGAAATAACTTTTTGTAAAATTCTGTTCTCCACAGTAATAAAGTACTAGTAATTAAAATTACATTCTGTCACCAACAGAAGTTAGGTAACTGCTGTTCTTGTATAACGTTATTCCTTTTAAAGAAAATGATTAAAAAGTCCTAAAGAAGGGTAGGAAAAGAGTCATAATAGAACTCTACTGCTGTTAAAATATAAGCTCTTAATTCATGACAGTAAATTGTATAGAATACGATGTGAAAGCAGTATCTATGGATTATGTTTTTAACTACCGTGTTTACCACCTTTATAAATGTAAAATTCAACATTAAATGTGACTAGTTACTGTATCTTTTGTCACTCATGATGCTTTGACTGTATATTAGAACTCTAATGTCTGTGGATTTGGTAATTTTCCATAACCCAGATTTTCCAAAAGACTACTTTAGACAGAGGTAGAGGGAAATATTATTGAGTCTTCAAGTAAAAACAAATAAAATTCCTCAAATCCCCACAGTACTTACCAGAGCAAACAATTCTAGCTTCCCTATAAAAAATAATTATTTTGTTTTATTTATTATATTTTGCTCTATAGGACCTATAAGGTAAATAAGACTGCTACCCTCTCTAATCAAACACAGTAAAAATACGCAGTTCTTCAACAATTTTTGCCCTAAAGAGCCCACAGTCTAGATAGTTATGCTAGGCAAAGAGCAAGGAAGAGTGGTAAAACATGAAAGCATATACCACAAAGACAGCGCATATCGTGGTTAAATGTGATTATTTTCTGGCATATTTAGAGTGTATTTCATATTAGCATTTTACAATACATAAGACAACAAAGAAATGAATATACTAGGTGATGGTCTGAGAAAATAGTTTTCTTTTCATGAAATTTTGCTCCCAGAATGGAGATAAGCACTGTAAACACTAAATTAAAAAGTCTGATGAGACAGATACAGTAATACCACATATAGAGCCTCAGTGGTATAACCAAGGACTGCAATTGATATCTTGTGGCTTGCTATTAAACAAATTAAATTGTTTTAATGGTATAAAGGGTTTTAATTTTAAGTAAAAACATGTAACCTTTTTGAAAGACTATCTTGATTGAATTCATTTTTGCTCCTGTATTATTTGAAAATCACCTAGCGATTGAGCAACGCTATAACATTTTAACATATTTGTAATAAAAATATTGTTCTGATTAACCTCATGGCTAACATTAACTTGTCAAATGGCCTCAGATGAACATATTTAAACATGTGCCTGAATTGCTAATCCTAGATGGGTGCATACACACATAAGTTAACTGAAGTACTCTTGTTTGTTGCAGTGTAAATCCTTGTATTTAAAAACGAGCACATGTCTAGGTACTTTCCTACTGATGATTCTGTTTAAATAGTAGTATTTATACTGACTTTTTTCATGTAGAGCTCTGCACAATTTATGAGCCACAGGTCTGCATATAAAAAAGACTAAACAATTATGACAATAATGCTGACTAAATTTGAGCAATCAAGTAACATCAATTGCAGTTAGGTTTATTTTTCCCTATGTAGCCCCTCAGAAAGGCTTTAAGGTGAAAAACAAACCCTCCTTTATGTACAGACCTTCATAAGATTCTATCTCCTTGTCTCCATTGTCTAGGGAAAGTAACAGAAACAAAACAAACAAAAAAAAGGGAACCAAAGCACAGGGGTTAAAAACAACAGAAGTTTTATAAAAGATACAATATACATGTTAAGAAGGATTAAGAAAAAAAAAGGGGGGGGGCTGAATATGGCCATTTAGACTGATTTGCACAGCACAACTAGTTATCAGACGTGGAAGGGTGAAAATGCATTTGGTATCAAAAATGTGTTTATATATCTCTGTTTCTAAACATTTGAAATGTTTAGAAAATGTCTCCATTGACCAGTGCTTTTGTAAGACATTAAAGATAAGCACCATCACAGTACCAGTAAAGCACAAAATCATTTTGCTGATCTTTCCTGTTTTAAAGATTATTATCTCTCTTCTTGCTCTTCCTGTTTCGAGATGCAGAGGTTTTATATTAGCAATCTGTAACACACTCCATGTGAAGCCACAAGTGATCAGCTATGCTCTTAACTCCCCAAAGAGCCTGTTTTATCTCTAAACAACATACAAAAGATTTGTACGTGCCTGTTGGAGTCAATGACAAAACACCTATCAAGTTCAAAAGGAACAGGTTCATGCTAATATTTAGTCCATCTTGGTTTATGTGTGTTGCACTGTTGATGATTATTGTACTGCCGATGGTTCATTTCAATAAAGAGTATTGTAGATATGAAAACATAATAGAAGAAAATGCAATACAAAATACAACACTACTATTAAATCCTAATTCTGCACACAAAAACTCAAGAGATTTCAACAGTGACACCAAAAGAAAAATAATAAAAGCAATCGGCTTTCATGAGCAATTTTGGAACATCATTAAAGATCAAAACACTTACTTCTCTCCAACATCCCCTTTGGCGGGAGCTGCGGTAGCTGCCTGCCCCTTCGCCCTACTACTGGAGTACTTGATGGACTCGTCTGAACAGACCCCGTTCGAGGATGTGACCTGCGAGACACATATCAAAACAAACCATAGCCATTAAATGACAAATTCATCCTTAAGTACCATCAAGAACTGATAACATGACTAAGTAGGATTCATACCACTTTGGAACTTTTGCAGTCCCATAGTGAAACTAATTTGTGTTTTCAGAAAAAGACCAGATTAAAAAGAGAAACCTCTCTGTGAAAAAGAAGAAAGCCAAAGTAAAGCTGAACATCCATAAGATGCAGGTTTGCTTTGTCAAGCCAGAAAATTTATTGTGTGAGTATTCATGTGCACATGGCTATAAACACCACATACACATAAAATTTCCACAATTATATTTACTCAGCTTGTATTTTGTTAAATTACCATTGAGTGGCAATGAGATTACAGGGATTAGTCTAAACAAAATAATAAACTGAGAAAACACGCTGGTATTTGACTCTTAACTCTCACTGGGGATTTGATGATACTAGCTCTGATTTTCAGAAAACAAAAGAATGTATTCTGCAATTCTAAAATAAGGAGAGGCTTTACTAAGCATCAACTAGACCAAAATGTACTCATCTTTTTATTGTAACATATTTATTTATGCTAGGACTAATGTAGAGAAATCTTCAAAATGTCAATAAGTACAGCACTCAAACAGGAACAATACAGACTATGGCACAGTAAAATGTAGTAGAAAATGGTGGTTAAAATGATAATTAGTAGACAAAGTTAGTACAATCCATTTACAGAAACTTTTTTTTTTTAAAAAAATAGTTTCATTTGATGTTATGACAGTTGTTCCATAAGCGATGTCTGATGGAAACAAACAGTTTCTCATACTGTAAGAGAAGAATATGATAGTTATGAGGTGCTTTATGTGGGAAACCATCCAGGATTCCTGATAAATGAGAAATCACAAACAAATGTAGTTAAACACTGTTAGCAAACAATTTCCAAAGGCAGTCACACTATTATATCCAGAGTAGAATATAAATAGTGTGTTGGTACTGAAAGGGTTAGTATCTGTTGCTACTAGTGATCAGCTAAGGATGAGGCTATACCAATTATCTACTGGGAAAATAAAATGGTGAGCTGGTGGGGCAGAAGGGGATTAGTCTGATTGATTTGTCTGTTTCACCTCGGTAAGGCAGGTGAAGGAGGGGCAGATCTTCCAGTCATTAATGAAGGCATCGACCTGATGAGGTTTGAGTCAGGACGCTCTGTGGATCGGGAGCGGGAGTTGGTCCGCTCTAGCATAGGACGTTGCTCTGTTGATCTGGATCTTTGATATGGCTGTCTATCTGCTGCTTCACAATTCCTGTAATGTTAGTCAAAAAGCAGCTCAGTTGACTTTTAACTTTTCTATTAATTATAAAATATGCTGCATGATACTGGTTTGGAGCAAATTATTTTGTTATGTACATTTTTTTGTGGGGGGGTGTTAATCTTCTGAGTTAGTTTCTTAATAACGTACATGTGTGATTTGGCTGGCTCCATACTCTTGATAAATGGGCTGAAATGTTTCCAATGTCTCAGTAATGACTATCCATGCAATAGTCTGTTTCCTGACAATTTCTGGGTAAAAATAATCGGGTTTTTTAATTAATACATCAACCTTGGGAGAAAAGAATAACTGACATAATATTTGGTCTCAGTAAAGGTAAGAACTCATTTAGTTGTGTAGTTTAATTGAGCATTTTTACTCACTTGTCTATATTTCTACAGACTACATTATCTTTAAAGGCAGTACTCTTATTCCAGATGTTATAATTACTACGTGGCACTGCTAACTGTTATTAGATTCAGGATGACTCAAAATATAGGCTCTAGTGATGGATTCATATGCGGTGCTTTGAATGTAGTCAGGCAAGAATCTGCAACACCATTAGCACTTGCAGAGGTTGCACCAACTAGACAAAGTTTGGCTTGTAATAAAAAAGTCTTCTAACCCACAAGCTATAGAACTGTGCCAAAAGAGTGATGCAAAAAGCTATCATTAGAGACACAATGAGGAGAAATTAGATGAGTAAAAGAGAATTTATTAATCAAGCAGTATGGTCTTCTAATCTCTTAAGCAATTAATGATGCTGGTTCAGAAATAAATCACAGAATCACCTGTTTTAACAATGTAATGGGTCTGTTTGCAAGGAGTAATATTTGCTAGTAATAGCCTAAAAAACATAAAGTTAAGGTAATTTTACAAGTAAAATCCATACCTTGATGGAGCTACTTATTAAATTCACACTTCTCCTAGCTCTCCTGGAGTAACTGAACAGCTATCGAATACTAAAGGGGAATATATACCCTTCAGGACTTTTCCTTGAGAAAAGTCATGCATTTTACAATGAAATCAGTTAATACAAAGAGTGACTGGATGGTGATTAAGTGTAACATGAAGCCAAAATTTAATTAGTATCAAAAAAGTGAGAGACATACTACAGCCTCATTGTGAAGAGTCTTATACTGTTAACAGCATTTTATTTCTAAAAATCATATTGAGATAGAGCATAGTTGTCTCTAGGGTGACTGAATGTGTTGAATTGGTTGATAAAAGATTCATTAAAATGAATGTCTCTTCAGGCCTTCCTGAAGAGGTAATAATTGGACTCTTAAAGCTTATGAAGGAACTGCCACAGACAGGTTCAGAATAATACCATTCACCCTTCACCTAAATCTACAAGCTCCTAACAAGCAAACACACCACAGTGACACACATAATGGTAATTATAAGCTTAGCCACTACAGATTGGAGGAAAAGTACAGTAAGCCTGGCACAAAACCACAACAAAAATTACCTCACTTGTTCTTCTACCAGTTCTGTTTCTGAATAGGAAGCTTCATCAGCAAAAACATCCGCTGTCTCGCTTCTTTTACGTTGTGGATAGACAAAGAAACACCACCTTAGCTTTGATATGAACGTTGCTTAGTTTAGGCAACTGTTTAAGTGAGGTTTCAGTGCTATGGAAGGTGAGAAAGGTATCAGCCATCTGCATGGTGGTTAAAAAAATTACCAAGGGAATAAATTCTTAGGCTATGAGGATAAATTCCAGGAAAAAATATCCTAAATTCAACATAACTACAAAAGAGAATTGCCAAGGTCCAGACAACTCCTATCTACCTTGTCTACCCACATACTTTATAAAACTAGTGAGCCCACAGAGACCTTTGTTCTTTGGGTCTGTCACATACAGAGAGCTAGAACAACCCTTCTCCTGCCTACGAGTGAGTAACTTGTGGAGCACACAAGAGGCATCATTCAATTTTTTATTTCTCATTCCTTCCAACAGCTAGTGGTGCATACAGAGAAACGGGTGAGTAGCAACCACACAATGCTTATAAACACTCCATGACAAGTTAAACCTTCTTTACTTGTTAGTCCTAAGGCCTCCTTCTCTTTACCTGTACTAAAAAGTATTTTTTAGGATGTTAGGGAAATGATCCATTGATTGTATTAGAAGGAAGGGAGGCATTTTTAGCATTAGGACCAATACTGATGGCTTAGTGGGTAAGTTTTTCATTCTGCAGACCATCATGGAGCTGCTCTAGCTAATCACTATGCTAACAGATAAAGTCCTCAGAAATTTCATATTCAGTAGTTAATACAAATATTCAGTTTGCCACAATCTGCAGATGACATCTACTTCAAGGGGAAAAACAAACAGGAGTTCCCGGAAGTGAAGAACAACATGGATTTTGGTGGTGAATCTTTTACTGAAGCTTTGACACTACTCATTTTGAGACTGAAGGACTTGACAATAAACTTAAATCTTGATGTGAAACTGTGTTGTAACCCTCAAGTTACAGACTACACGTTGCAAACCTCTCAGTATCCACCAGCAGCAAATGGAGGACTATACAAGCATACTAGCGGTCTTCAACTTGAAAGCTTCAGTGTATGGTTTTAGGTCATACACATATAAAGAACATTTAAAGACAGTTTTACTGCCTGTTCTTTGTCCTTACTTTTTTTTTTTTTTCCTTCTTTTTTTGTGTGTGTCCATTAAACAGTAAACACATGCTACGTGATCCAGTTCTTTGGACACATGCTGTCCCTTTTATAGGAAAAAATAACACTCCAATAATCTGCTTGGGCAGTGAAGCTCCTCATCTACCATAGCATACAACTACGCATTAGTATCAAAATCCAGCTGTAAGCATGAAAGTAGAGTTTTTAAAAGACCTCAGTAAGGTAAAACTAGAAGTTCATAAATTTTCAGAAAACATGCTTGAGGGCTTATGCTCCCAAGTTAACTAGATGAAAGTTTCCTCTTTTCTCATTATAATTCATCATATGAATTACTGATTTTTAAAGAAGAATATTTATTAGCCTACGATAAAGTATTCAACATCCATATAATATTTCAATGTATGCTAGAGCTGTTTATCTTTGGTAACAGACTTTTCATTATAAAAATACAGTTAATGAAATGCCAAATAGTGACCTCCTTCATTTAGAACTGCCTATTGTAGCATACTTCTACTTTTGCTAAGGAAACATGTATGGCAGGTGGCCTATTACCCTGTCAAAGTTTACGAGAGTCTTAAGCGTAAGTCGCCCCCACACTGAGGAAAGAGTACAGCAGTGTCTGCTTCTTAACCAGCCACACCTATCACTCTTAAAATGAGCTCTCCGTAAGTCACCATGCAGAAAGCTCTGTGAGAACTAACAATCTAATATTATATTCCAAACCCATAAAAAAAATAGATTTAAAATCTCATATTATTTAAGCACCACTGCAAATACCAGTAACAACAGTATCTAACCAAAGGCACTACAGCATTTTATTTTAACTACTGATTCATCTGCATTGTTCTATAGCTACATTCTGGAAATTTCAAAAGCTAACTCTTTTCCTAATGCAGAAAATATCCATTTCTAATTTTTAATTTTTCAGATTTGTTACTTTTCTTAACAAATAAAAAGGAGAATTTTCAACAAGTGAATACAGTTGATGTAAATGTGCAAAGAAAGTTTTATAAAAGAACATTTTAAAAGAACATTTTGCAACAGTTAGCAATCATAAAATCTCACAACTCAAAGTAATTTTTCCCTCAAATAACAGAAAGCAGTGTATTTGAAAGCCCATGTTAAATTCTTTCACTCTCCACAAGACTAAAGCAGCAAGCTATGAGATCATGCCAATCACAATTTTAGTACTAAGTTGCTCTTGTAACAAAAAACTGAAGAAATAAAAATAGAACTGCTATGGGATTACTCTAACTACATTTCAGCTCCTAGTGCATCTTTTTTCATCTAGAAACACTGAGCACAGAACAAAAAAGAATATAACAATACACTTTCTAATCATTATCATTTCAAACTCCAGCTATTATACAATGGTAATACCTGTCAGTGTCTGTGGATGGCTGCTGGATTTCAATCCTTGGACATGTTATTCTTCTACTAGCTATAGGAACTTTGCTGTTTAGTCACAGACACAAGATCCTCTGTTAGCATAACATTGATAAGCATGTCTACAAACAAGTGAGATTTCTAACACCAAGCATACTTAAATTTGAGTCATTAGTATTGTAATGGAAAATGGGGAAATGGGAAGCAGCAGTATATTGTCAAATATCTAGATAAACTGGTGACTGGGTATTTCACCAAATCACTCACCTGTACCTATGACGAAACTTAATATAAGATTATGTGCTGCTATACTTTTTAAAAGCCAGAAACACAATGTTTTTAGGTACTCTTGCAAGATAAACAAAAATAGGGAGCAAAGCAAGGTATTTTTTGCTGCAGGAATTTCTATCTTGCTTTACATATACATAATATACCTATAAAGATCCACGTACACATTATCTATTCGCATGCACACTAACTGTGGTGTACGTGATAAATACAAGTATATCTACATGACAGCCACAGGCATGCCAGTATCTGAATTACTTTTCTTCTAGCTAACTCATCTAAGCAGACAAAGCAGATAATGCAGCTGTGATCTCAGGCACACCGTGCTCCACACTGCTATGTGCAGACTGCTACACCTGCAGAAACTGAGCTGCCTTCAGCTTGCTTAGCTATCTGCACATGGCATTGCAGACACTTTGGTGATTCTATTGCAGACATATCTAGTCATGCTAACACATGATGGTATGGTACAATTATAAAAATGCTTAAAGAAAGCACACATAGCTATATCTATAGAGATTTTCTCTCAAAAATGTGTTTAATCACCAATAGATTTACTGAGGAACAGCAAAACCCTGCTTCAAGTAGGGAGTTAGACCAGACAGTTTTTAAAAGGTTCTTTCCAGCCCAAACAAGTTTATGATTCTATGGATTCAGTCAGAGGTTTATGTTAGCCATTCCAATCAAATATCAATAAAACTAATAAATACGGAACAATTAAGATTAAAATTATGTGGTGAAATATTTCATATGCTCTTTATCTGTAAAATAATATCACGTTAATTTCATGGTTCTTGGAGGAGTAGAAAAGCAACTTGTACATTTGAAGGGAAAATAGTGAAAGTATGCAAGAGATTTCTGCTCCATAGAAAATCTCAACATTGAACAGGAAAAAATGGTGAATGCTTTTGAGTAAGAGACTTCTTAACTTCCAGTTAACACTATTTATACCTGTTTTCAACTGAAAGCAAACACAGCAAATGTGCTAATAATAATACAAATTTAATTTAACTAATTAGCTTTAGCTACTTCAAGAATCAATTTTCAGTATTTTACTCAAAGGTAATTCCTTTCAAAGATGAACCTTCCAGGCTACAGTTCCCTCACACAGAGGTGAGCCAACGAATGCAAGCAACATCTGTGTTGCCTAATGTCTTAGCAGCTTGCACTAAATTTATCCTATTAACACTTATTAATATTTTTATCCTGTGCTTGGAACACAAAATGTTTGAAGGTATTCCTTCACTACTAATTCTGAAACACTTAGGCAGATTTTTACTGCAATGTAATATGTTAAGTTTTTGTTTTCATACTATTGTTTCTGGTGTTTGTAACATAGCTTTTCATTTATACAGCCAGTTGCCTTTTATAGTACCTAGTATTTTGCCAACTACTTCCAACTTTCAGCATCTTTATCATAGATTCTCAAATGACACATATTAAATAGTCACACTTTGGGAATACATAAGTACCTTTATGAGATGACTCACTGAAGATCATAATAAAATTGATTAGCATCCAAAACCTGGGAACTCAAAATTCTCAAAGAAGAGAGCTGAAATCCTCTCCCACTCCCACCCCAGCTCGATTTTGGAACTTAATATACTGTTGCAATTCTTTCCAAGAAAATAATCTAAATTTTAATAAAAATATTAGAAATAAGTATTGCAGTTTTATACTATAAGATTATTACACATCTCTCATTTCAGACACAGTATTTCACACAGTCTGAATGTTGTATCACAATGTATGAGCAATGACAGGAACGGTCAGGGATTTTAATGAACATGTATTTCATGACTAAACAGTAAGTGATATATAAGAATGCACAGAGAAGCTTGAGAGAGAGGCATTTTCTAGAAGGGCTCAAATGCAGTTCTGCACAGAAAATAGAGTTAATCAAGTGATTTAGTTGTAGGCTTAAAATAAAGCATGTACCTAAGCATGCGTTTGAAGTGAAGCAAAGCAGAACCATTTAATGTGACTATCAAAAGCAAATACAAAAGCTTTGTTTACATTAAGCACTTTCCAGCCTTCTTCAAATGCTGTCCATTTTCAGTATGCTTGTGCACTTTTGCAGGAAGAACTAATAAGCATGGCTTCTGCCATAAGCACAAATTGTGTACTTCAAACAATTCAAACTGAAGAGCCAGCAAAGAGTTGTATTTTGGTTCAAAAAGCTAGGGAAGAAATATGGTCTTAGGTAAGTCTTTGGGGCTGCACTAATGTTGAGCCAAAAGGCCCTTACAACCCTCTCCTCTCTAGAGAGGAAAGAAGCTTGAATTGAAATACTGAAGGATAAATTGTGGGATTTTTTTTTTTTTAGTTTCAAGTAAAGGAAGTCATTTATGTTCTCCTTCCATCTCTGAATTCCTTAAACAGAATTCCTGCTTTACTCAATATATGCAAGAAAAATATGAATCACAATTTTATTTAAATAGCCTTAGAACTGCAGGTGAATTGTGACTAATCAATCCTTTATGTATTTATCATCTGTTTTCAAGATATAGTATCATTTTTTATGATTTGTTATATTCAACTAAGAATAGTTTAACAGCTTTCCAGTGACCTGTTTTCAATACGTAACTATTTCTCCAGAGAGAGATACTGACTTGCATCACCACAAAAGAATAAATCAAAACACAAAATAGAAAGTATGGTCAGTAATTAATTTACCAATAAGTAATTAATTCAATATTAATACACAATTTACATGTTATTAAGTATTCGTAGGCACGAAACGATAGCATTTGAGATGCCAATGTATGCATTACTTTGGATAATTTTGCAGCAAATATTTTTGAGGTACAGTTTTGTAAGTCTTAGTCTTCATCAAGGAAAAGTTCCCAGTAATTCTGTCAGTTTCACTTAAGAACTTCAAGACTTACTGGCATTTTGAACTCATACTATATGTCTGGTTTAGTCAGCCAAAATATGTCAACAACATAGTTCAGCTCCTACTTACTAGATACACAAAGGCAGAAAGAAGCAAGCTCTGTGCACATTTACAAAGGAAGTAAGTAAAAATAAAGAAGAAAAATGTTGCAGGAGCAAGAGAAAAATCAAAGAGAATCAGTAAAGCCAAAGAAAGAATTGCAAGATAAATCTGTGCACTCCCTTGATCAGGAGCCAACTGCAGCTAGGAAGAACTGAAGATTGTAAGGTACCCAGAACTTTGCACGGGTTATGCATCAATCACACACGAAGATAGGTTAGACAGAAATGGGATTATTTCTAAAAGTAAAAAGTATTAGGTCTCAAAGACACTTTACTAACACTGTGTATATGTAGGCAGGTATTTTCTGTCAAATCTTATTCATTAAAGAGGTCCTGAGCAGTTGGAACACCTTTTAAAAATAGTTCAAATATAATTGATGTTCTTTTTCTATTTGTAACTGAATAAAACACCTTAATCTTGGAAATGACTAACACACAAATGTGTCTTAATTCTGAGTCAAAAAAGAAAAACATCAAGAAAAATACTCTTATAACGGAATAACTTTAGTACAATTATAAATGAAATTTTATTATAAAGATTCAAAATATGTTTCATCTATATATGTAACACTACACTCTTTACTTACCCATAATTTTCAGCTGAACCATTGACTACATGGTCTGCCCATGAACTTGCACCATTGTACCACCTTTACAACGTGGTTAAAATAAAGAAATGTTATACAGAAACATATGTATTATTAATAACACTTTAATTCATATGACATTACCACTTCTCAATAAAGTGGGAAGCTTTCCAAATGTTTCCAAATAATTTTGTATATTTCCTACTTTCCCCCAAGAAATATGAAAATATTTTTATTTTTAAACCAAACAAATTAAGTTTAATTTTTCCTGCTATAATTCATAATATATTCCGTCTATATTATTTTCAGCAGTTTAGCCATGAATTTCAATTCCATAATGACTAAATGATCCCTTATATTTTCTTACACAAAAGTCTTCATGTTTTCAGTGCTTACTGAGTTTGTAGAACAATTTAAAACAGTAATTGTGGAGATATAACATTAATAAAAATAACATTCTGTGTAACAACAATTTGAAATACTGCTTTTAACTTCAATTTTTTCCCCCCAGACTTCTCAGATTTCAGACTCTGAGGTTTTGCAGTATGCCTACAAACTAAATAACCCCACATCTCCTGGTCATTATGTTGAGAGAAGACAGTATGGAGTACAGTACATGTGAATGTCACTCAGTTGTTCTTGTTTCTTCTACATCAAATACAATGGTACCAGGAATGACACTTTTGCATGGTTTTCACCCAGATTAATGATTGGATGAAAGTTATTCTAGTTTAATCTAATTTGGTTTTAGATTAGATTTATATTTAGTTCAATCTAAATCATAATACATCTGGAGAGTGACAATTATATCTTTATATTCTCCTTGATCATCTGTATCCTTAAAACTAAAACCAGTTTTACCAGTTAGCCAGTATTTTAAGTAGAATTCTCCTTAAAAGTATGTTTTTATAGACACCACAAATACATAAACATAGTTTTAAACCTGCAGTGTGCTTCCTTGTTAAATATGACTGTATTTATTCATAACCATCAAATAAAAAAGAAAATTCTTGCTATTAGCTAGAAAATAATCCCTGCTTTACCTACTCCCATAATGCAGAAAAAAATATCAGACACACATTTTAAAATGGACAGAGAAATATAAAAGATCTAATTGTACATTATGTTCACCGTGATCCACTACATGGACATGAAAATTTAGGAAGAACAGTGCTACTTTTGGTCCTAGCACAGCAAGCATCCAGAGTTAATTTGAAAGCATTCAGTTCATCTTCTTTTAAGTCAATATGGGCAATAACATGTCAAAAGCTGAGGACCTTTGTAAGTGACTCAGGTAATCACTCCTAGTGCCTGCAAAGGTTAGCCATTAGAAATATGCTCCATTTAAGTGGGGGGAAAGCCTTCAGTTGTACCTAGATCCTGTGTACTACTCAGTTTTCCTCCCACATCTAATGAACAAAAAATTTGCAAGTATAACAGTTTCAAAAGAAATCCAAAATCAAGTTAATGGAGAGCTACAAGAAAGGGAGGTACTTCAAAATATGGAGATTAGTTGTTCTGTATTTAGAGAAATATTCCATAAAGTGCACTGTAATTTTAAATATAATTAGTCCAGGCCAATTAAAATTTTAGACTACACTTCAGAAAAAATATTACTCAACTTTATCTATTTTTAGTATATAAATTAAAATACCTTTCAGGAGCATAGGTTGTGTCATCATAATAAGAATTAGGCACTCTTCTCTCCTGCCTAGTCCTCCTGAATATGGAATAAACAGCACAGATATTTCAGAAATTTCAAAGGGTTTTTCTTTCATAATGCTTTCCCTCACGGTATTATTAAGATAGTAATGAACACAGAGCACGTTTATCTATAGTTCAGCAGTATAATCTGAACAAGTATTTCCATATATATGTCATTTGAAATTTCTAGTCTCAAATTATATTCAGAAATAATAATATATATTATTATTATAAAGAATAAGAACATTTGATCAATGTACTTATATTTCACAGGATTGAGAAGCTACATCAATAATAAACCAGCATTAGAGCAACAGAGAATTTCAATGAGAGTAGAATATGGATGTTAGAAAGAGTCTGATTGCTAAAATGAAAGCCAGAAAACAAAATGGAAGACAAATTTTGTTTCACTAAGTGAACCACAGAAATTCTGCCTGAAATAAACCTCACATCCTGCATGAAATGTGCACAAACTCAGTTTTTATTGATTTCCAAACATCAGCCTCAAAGGCTAAGTGAAAAAAAAATAAAAATAGCACACTGTGATGTTCTCAGTGACTGAGCTGAGCTCTGAGATAGGTTGAGAAAGAGTTTCATACAATGAGGTTTTCAGCAGATTTTTATTTGAGAGGAACTTCTAATATTTTGATATTAAAACCAATCTGGATTAAAGTCTTGTGAACGTTACTCTGTCATTGAGATCATGTATATATGTGAGTCAATTTAAAATGTGTGACTGTCAAGTTATGAGCTAGCCTGTATACCTGTATAAGATAGTGAACCAGGGCATATAAATAAAATCATTAAGTAAAGCTTTACATGCTAGCCATGATGCCTTATATATGTTCAATCTGATTAGCTGCAATACTGCAGACTGATACCAGCTAGTGTTACCATGCTGACAGTCACATGAAAGAGTCACGAAAGATTGAAGTGGTGTACTGAGCAGCAGGGTGCTCCTGAGAAAGTCCCAGCTCCAAAGACCGCTGAAGTCGTTGAACCTGCACATGTGCCTATTGTCTTTCTCAGTATATGCTAGAGTAAGTATCTTGGCGATGCTGACTGTTTCATTTGGGAGGGAAACAGTTAGGCTTCTTCAAAAGGGGGGAACTAACATGAAGACAAAATGACAAGTACTGTAGCCCAAGAATGAACTCATAAATTAAGGATTTTGATAATGTAAATGTGTTCTAGAACTAAGGAACAAAAGACTGTCAAATGTGATGAACAGTAACCAAAACAAACTTCAGCTGAAAAAGATGAAAGAGAACTAAGTGGTCACTCTGGGTTGGGGGGGACACCACCAAATCTGCTAGAAGAGATGAGATTATGGGCTGACTGTGAAAGACTACAAGATAAGCAATGAGAGAAGACATGAATAACAAAGGACATAAGTAATTTTGGCTGATAAATCTGTAGGACAAATTTGCCTGTTGGACACCAACACTGGTGGGTTCACAGTGACATAAGATATGAAACTCTCTGTCTCAATTGAGAAACTCTTTCTTTAATGCTAGACTGTGTAGAACAATGTTATTCCAAAAATAAATGGAAAGTTATTTCACGTGCTTAATAAAGTGAAAGACAGGAAGAGAGGTAGTTGCTTGATATCAACATGACATTGATTAATCAGATAGAAATACGAAGGTAGGACTAACACCCTTACCTATAAAAATAAAGTAATTTAATGTAAACATTCAACTGGAAAAAAGTGTCAAGATAAATAGGAAATATTCTTTAAAAAGTAATTTATCTTATATTCCCAATAACTAAGGAAGAGGAAGCTACTTAATGTTTTTTAATGTATATAAGGAACTGGATAAATAATTAAATTCAGTACCTAGGGAACTGCTGGCAGAATACAAAAAGACAAAAAGGATGAAAAACTAGTAGAAATGATTATGGTTATGAGGTACTCAGGGTAGTTCATATCTGGTAAGATGACTCAAGAAACTTGAACGTTAACATTACCCTAAGGCAGCCTGGATTCAAGAGGACCAGAGAATCCAGGATCAGTTCCTAGGCCCCAGTAATCTCAAGATATTTTTCTCACAGTGAGCTACAGATATACCACTTCATGTCACATTTTCCTTTCTGACCCCAGGAGGTATTAGCTTTAATAGCCTTCTCTTCAGTAAGCCCTGTAAAAGATTTACTCCACCTCAGTACTTAAATCCCAGCTTTTTCATCTTTATCCAGTACTGTCACTTTTGCCCTTTATTTGCATTGATTTTTCTTTATTTTTTAAGAAATTCATTTCTATAGAAACAAATAATAAGTTTTACAAGTCAAAATCCTCAAACTAATACAATTTGATAATAACTCCAAATTTCAGCAACGTCTGAACAGTCAAAGATAAACCCAGGTTCAGATAAATTAATGCAAATGTGAGTAAATAATTAAGGCAAAAAATGTATATAGAAATTAACTATTGAAATAGAGTGTGAGCATATTTCATCACAAATTTTCAGAAAACAGACCAAAACTACTACTTGCTAAAATTTCTGCATGTGGTGTGAAATATTTACACACTTTATGTTAGTCTTCATGTAAAACGGCATCATTTCAAAGCAAACGTTTAACTGAGTTCTGAAGGTCAGAATGTCTATTATACTATAGCTCTGGAGAATTTTTTGAAAGTAGTGTTTCTTTGGAAGGAATACTTCTATGATACCATAAAAGTTTCAGATTCTGTTTTCTTTTCTGCATTCAAAATTAGTTTTACCCTTACTAAAAATATGGTTATATATGATCTGAGTCCAGAGCAAACCCCAACTTCTCAGAACACATATCCAGAGGGCAGCCATAAAGTTAACCTATCTATAATTCTTTGGTTCTTGCTATGGAAAATTTTACATGGCCTCTCTTGTAAAGCAATAACCATATAAATCATTGTATCTGCTATTTGAGATCTAGAAGCCACCGCTTCCTTTTTATTGGCTCATAGTTTATCAGATATATGTCCTTGTTTCTATTAGTACAAAACCTTGTAGACTTTTTCCTGTTTTGCAATAGTTCTGAATATATCATAATATTCTGAAAATATCATAATCACACTACTATATCGACATGTCTTATTGCATCTCCTAAAAGCCATCGTATTTCAAGTGCAATTATTTCATAGAAATTATTATGGACTTAAGTTTTCTCTGCCATACATTTTATGTATAAATAGGAACTCTGGTGTTCTGTAATCACATGCAGGTATTGTGAATGTGTGCAAGTACTCACAAATTACATAATGAGCACTATACAGGTATCTACAACATAAGCTTATACTGTTATTTTTCACTCTGTTTTTCAGTTAATCAAAGTATCATATTTCAGAAAGATTCTATTTCTGTGTACTTTGAAGTAGATAGGCTTTCCCTTATTATTTCAAAAAGAATAATATGTACTATAAGGGCTTTGGAAAATTCCAGAAAAACTAAGGGTTATACAAAGACATTTACATATAGTATCCATAGAACCTAATTTATGAAACTGAATTCTCTAAAACTATCCAGCTTCTCTTAGGCTTTATCCACAGTCCTGAGTAGTCAGTTTTAGATGCATGTCTACTCACAGAGTATTAATAACATATTCATTTTATGTGTTTACAACTTAAAACATTAAGCACATTCTCGGTCTGGAAACCAAACGCAAGACTGTCAAAGTACAAGTGGCAGAGCTAATGATATGCTCCACATCAATTATACCTCTCAAGGTCATAATAAGCACCCTCAGAATAGGTACGGCACATCCTACGGGAGCGAAGTAATCTGATTGCATCTTCACAAAATAGAGGATACATTGTGTGATCCTGGCTGCCAAAACATAAAGGTGAACACAATGAAAAGCAAACCAAAGATGAAATGTGGACAAAACAAAACAAAAAGCAAGCAATGTCAGCAATGGAACAAAACACTGAAACAAAACTCAGAAGGAATTTTGCTGAATATTGCAAAACTACTTTAAAAATTAAGGTATATTGGCCAACAGCTGAGACTTGAAGAAGGTATCAGTCTTCAGTTTTATCTACGGTAACCTTTAACACAGCCATACACATATGACAATCCGTGTATGAAAATCACTGTATTAGTAGGTATTTGTGTTTGTTGATTTAAATTATTTTCTCTAGTGACTTTTTAGGACATTAGAATCACGTAAAGATAGCATAATCTTCATGGACCACCAATTATATACTATTGGCAGTGAAAAAATGTTTAAAAAGTGAAACATACAAAGAATTACCCAATGTTTGTCAACATACTATATTAAGAAAGGTAATGCTGATATTGACTCAACAGTTCTAAGCTTTCTACCACTATACACAGACTAATAATACCAGCAGTGGATATGTAGGTACGTAGAAGCACATGCATTATCCACACAGAGTCACACAGAGGAAAACATATACCTGGCATCTCTGCAATGGTGATCTGTGGGCTGAGTGTACCGGGAACGAGGTAAAGTAACATAATGACTGAGCAGATGGCAAAAGGAAAAATACAAATATGAGACAATAAGATGGAGAAGGAATGATGCAAAGCACACAACAGAAGATGTCAAAATATGAGAATACAGTAACTACAAACGCGTTGTACCACACAGACAGCATCAAAGAATTGTTACAGTTGGAAAGGACCCTCAAGATCATCTAGTCCAACCGATAGCCCTACACTACCCTTATCTCCAAATCAACCCCTGAAGAAACACATCTATCTGCTTCTTAAAAACCTCCAGGGACGGTGACTCCACCACCTCCCTGGGCAGCCTATTCCAATACCTTACCATTCTTTCAGTAAAGAAATTCTTCCTATTATCTAATCTAAACCTGCCCTGGCACAACTTGAGCCCATTCCCTCTAGTCGTGTCACTAGTGAACATTATAAATTAAGAATATTTAAAGTAATTATATTTGTGCATTTTCATAATAGCCGTAACCATACAACAATAATAATTATAGAGATGTTATGCATGAAAGCATGTGTGTCTCCAGCTGGAAATGGTTTCTGCTGAAGTACACTAATATTTTCCATAAAATATGCATGGTGAGCAAAAAAATGAAAGTGCAAACCATATCTGTATAGGAGAGAGAATGGTTGTTATCACATAGGTCAAAATATGATTACAACCACATTAGAAGGCAGCATATTTTTCTGTGCTTTGTGTATTTCAACATGCAGAGCAAAAGGCTTAAATGCCATTTATCTTCTGAGCATCCAGTCCTTACTCTACTATTGGTTTCTTTATTATTAATATTTCATTAATGTTTCACTTATTTAGCTTAAAATTAATTCTTCATGTTTTTGTATGTTAACAACATAACACCAAAAAAGCCTCAATTCTCACTGTCCAAGAATGAAACATGCTCAACTTTCTTGACTAGTCTAAAACACTTAAAATAATAATGTAAATAAATCATAATATAGTAAAAGCATTAAGCTTTGCACTGCCTAAGTGCAAAAGAACTCCAGAAATGTTCCAGTTCTGCATCTAAAACAAACATGTCTTTTCAGCTGTTCATGAAAATCATATGCATACGTAGATGGCAGTGCCTTTAACCATACATTCCTTACTCGCTACATTATAATAGTTGATCGCAGAAGCATCCAAATCTTTCTATGGCAAAATGAAAATCACCTGCATCCTGACAAATATCTAATATGTGTTGCAGTTACAACTCATTTCACTTATATTAAAATAATGAAGGTAGTATAATAAGGCAGCATTATAGGTTTTGCAATATGATCATTAATGTACACACACCCACCCCTAGCATCATGTGAAAACAGATTTCTGCTATTCTGACAAGAAGATTCCAAACATAGGCAAACATGATAACTTTCCTTTTCTAAAATAAACAGAAATTACTTAAAATTTTCTGATATCACTCTCCTATTTATGCTTTTCCTTACATCTTCATAAAAATTTACAGTGAACCAGGACGGTAACAAAAAAGAGATCAGTGACAAATTAAATTGCCTAATTGGAAATACCTAGTATCCATGATCAGGTTTGACATACCAGAACACTCTCAGCATACTTGGAAACACACAGGAACACAGAGTGCTCACTTGTACCATCCACAGCACACTTTTCTGTTGTTCTTACTGTGCAAAGGGAGTTCACCCTGGTCTTTATTGCTTGGGTTATTCTATGCAACAGTAAAGATGAGGCATTAGAAGATAATCTATTCCCTTCAATTTTCATTCTCTGTTAAGAGGTTCCACAATCTGCCTAACATTCCAGCTTCCCTGCTAGAATGGGAAGTTGACTCCCAAGTATTTCTGTGGAAAGAATGAAGTACTGGAGTACTATTACATTCTGACAATCTTGTGCATATTGGTATACCCATAAATAATTCTGAATAAACATTTTCTGTTCCACTGTTAGAGCCTGCATGAATCAAACCCAGCTGACAGAAGAAACTTGTATCATCCTATCACTGTTTATTTCCACATAAAGCATCAGGTATCCTTTACACTTAACAATATCTTTGTATCTGTGATATACTCTGAACAAGATTATACTGAAAAATATTAACTAATACTACTTAATTACATGTTATTCAGCTGTGTATTTGATAAAGAATGTTGAAAAAAGTTTTCTCTTTTTTACTCTGGTAATTTTTTGTTGTTGTTTTTTTTGATTAATTTTGTCTTACATTCCTTACAATCATTGACCATCACATTAATGGTATTTTGAGACATATTCACATCTTCTGTTCAATATCGCTAACAAAAAGCCACTGATTTCTTAAATTCTTTGTATTACAGTTACAGACATCAGTGATACGCTTTGATATCACTTGAACAGTAACATGTAATAATCATGTGTTAAAGTATTAACTTCAGATAACAGTCACATAGATAAGATTGTAAAGTATATCTGTATTACTCCTTGCTATATGCAATTATTAAATGGGACAATATTTAGCAATCATGCCTCTTACTAAAATGCACAGGTTGTCAGTAAGAAGCCAGAAGATTTTTTGAAACTAAAGGTAAATAAAGCTTTTTATTTTGACTTTGTGACCTGAAGACAATGAGGTGGAAAAGATCATATCAATTTTTATTATTCTTATAAATGTCACCAACTTCAGCAAAGTTAACATTGCCTGCAATTCTCTTTTACATCATTAAAATTCATAGGGGTTGCTACAGCTCTGCTCACTCTTTGGGAAGTTCCATTAAGCAAAATGCTAATCATGGTAAGATGGGCCTCTAAAAGCAAAGACCCTGATTTCATCCCAACACATATTGCTACAACTTCCCACCCCCCTCTCAAAAAATGGCTCAAAAATTTCATAAAACATAAACACAGTGCCCAATAGGAGCATTACATTAATATGGAGCTGAAATTATCCATTTTTATGTCTCTTTATTCAGCAGCAAAACTGACAAAAATCTACTGTTAGTTGTTTGAGGTTTTTTTAAGATATTCAGCAATTAATGAATTTAAATAATATAAAAATATTTTTGTAGAAAAGGACAACTAAGTAATTTCTCTTTTATATTGTATATTTTTTCAGATTCACTCTTGGCAAAGATGCACTAGTTCAACTATTTGGTCAGCCTTGTGTGCACTGTATATTTTTTTAATGTGCATAATGTAACCAGTGGGTAAATGAGTAGGGAAATGCTCATCAGTGGAATTAGGGAAGTAGTTTTGCTATTTATTTTAGTGAGCTATCATATCGAAGTAATTCATATCGATAAGTGTAGTCTACAGCTGATTCTAGTTCCAGTCAGATACTTACCTCTCTCTGTCTGGGGAGTAGTGGTCATCTATAACACGGTGTCTATCCATTCTGTTCAGGGTATTGTAATGAGCAGGGGTAGATCGAGTCCCTCGTGGTCCCTGATCCATACTCCGACTAAGGATAAAAGACATCAGATTCTGAGTTCTGGGTGATCTGGACCACATACCCTCACCTACTTGTGCAAATAACTATTGGCAAACATGGTGGTAATGAGATGTGTGAGCTGATCTGTCTTTTGTACACTTTCACTCTCAGGTAATTTTAAATCTCATGGTAAAATAAATTCCTACTACAGAAAAAAATACTAGGTCCATACTAGGGATAGGGCTTGTTTCTTTTGTTTCAATGTTTGTTTGTTCAGGAAATGAGAGGATAATTTTATTTTTTTTTTAATAACAAAGGTTAATTTTAGACAAAATTTCATTAATCTTTCCAGACTAGTGCCTTCAAATAAAATTTCCTTTCTACCTGAAACACTGGTTTTTGTAAGTTCAAAACCATATTTTAAAAATTAGCTTTAGGAAAATCAGGAAGCAAGAAACATTTCACACATATAAAAGATTAAAAACTACAGGAAAATGAAAAGAAGGGTTTTTTAGTTGTGTTAGATAGGTGTAATTATTAGCTTGGGTAAAAGTTCTGCCTAAAATGCAGACAGCATGCACACATACAGAAAAACACAAACACACACACACATACAGAGATTTTGCTCACATTTATGTCTATATCCAAGATAACCAAGAGATTCAGCAGAAGCAATCACTTAGGCTTAAATCTGTGCAGTAGAAATCAGAATAGTCCCCTGTGTGTCTACTGTTTACGTCTCATTTAAAGTCAGGCTGTATTCACATATTGGTTTAGATTTCAAGTAGAAACTGTTTCTACCTGTTAGCTGCCTGTGATGATATATTTTGGGACCCTAATACTTCATTAATGCAAAAAGATATCATTTAGTTTGTATCTGTTAAAGGAAATGGTAAGAAAACATATACATAAGAGAATACGAAGTCAAGAGAATTTTAAGCTAACAAAAAGAACAAAAGTAACTGAAAGGAAAGCAGAACACATGAGAGCCAGAATGGCTGTAAAAGAAAGAAATAGACACATCTACCTGACAGAAAATACAGGATACCGAATCTTCAGTATTAAATGTGAACTGTGACCATTTTGGGCAAAGCATATAACTTCCCCTTTTATTCCAGATGAATTACACTAGCTGGAAACCTACCCATACATAGTGTCAAAACCCCTGCAAAACAGCCTTCATTCCCTTTTACAACGGTCCTTCTGCTGCTGCTTAAAAAGCTTATCCATGCAGGAAAACTATTAATTCTGGCTTAAACAATATACTCAATCAAGTAATAGTCAATATCAAAAATGGAGAGCTTCTGGAAGAAATGTCCTGCTCTTTGTTGCACAAGATAGAGAGTTATCAGAGGTTTTCTATGATTAGGAGTTGATATTTTTTCAGTATAAATTTATATGTGTGTCAATTTAGTCTTGATGCTTCAAAACTTTGGAAAAAAGATAGGAATAAAGAGACTAGAGGCAGGATGTATGGCCTCCCAGAACCTTATTTCTACACAGACAAGAGAGTTGAAAACAGTAACTGACAAATGTATGTTAAGAAAATGTCAAACCCTCACATGCTATAAAACATGGCACCTTCTAAATAGCTCTTGAAAGTGAAAGAAAGAACAACAGAGAAATATTTTTCTTTTTCTAAGATTGGAATGTACTGAATTTCGTAAGATCTAACTAATTCATTTCCATCTTAAAAGTCTGGAGATTCTTTCCATTATTGTTATAGGATCAAAATCACTTAAATGTATATACCTGCATAGTTAAATAACAGTTTACCTCTGTGGGGGAGGGACACTGGGAGACCACGATCTCGTCCGTCCTATACTATCTCCACGGTGAGGGGAACCTGATCGAGAGCAATGATTAGATGACATGACTTGTTCTGGCACTGATAGCGTTGAACTTTGAAGATCTCTCCCATTATGTCGATAATCTAAAAAGAAATGGAAATATTCAATGAATCTGAAATTGAATTTTTTAATGTCCTACCATATCTGTAGTAGTACTTGTTTATTTTTTCATTGAATTTCAGTGGCTTTTGTTGTAATTACTATTTGTCACATAAAATATTTCTGTAGATAGGAAAACTGTGCTTTTTATTAACACACGAGCTTCAGAGCAAAGACAAGCAATCTGTGATTGCCCTGTAACCACAAGAGATGCAGAAAGAGCAATGGGTCAGCTCTTCAGTTACAAAGCTTCAGGAAGATGATAGTAAGACAAAGCTTACATGGGAGGCTTAACAACATCCTGCTCTGGCAGGGCGGTTGTACTAGATGATCTTTCAAGGTCCTAACATTCTGTGGTTCTGTGATGTCCAGCAGCAATCTGTACACACCAGAAGTGGCCAACATTGCAATAAATATATTTAGCAATCAACACTGGAGTTCTTCTAACCCCAAACAGACTTTAAAGCTGCTATTGATGGTGGATTGGCCATGGGATGTGAAGTGGTATCTTTGGTACTCCTAAACTGAGAACTTAATTCTATCTAGAATGTGATGGGATTTACTTGTCCAGGAGTCGAAACATTTCTATCTCTCTCAATACAGGTGACATTCCAAAAATTATGATGATGTCAATGGAAACAGGTATGACAACTTCCATTTTCAAAAATACTCCATGAGTTAGAAATAAGGTTAGAGAAAAAAAGTAAAAGTATTTTCTTGCAGAAAGAAATTATCGTCAGCCAAACCAGGTTATAAGCACAACTTAACCAAGGAGTTGCTATTGAGCAAAGCAGATAGTTATCTATGATGTAATGCAGATGAGATATTGGTGTAGAACTGAATTTTAAACATTAATATCTTGCTTAATATTTAAGTCTTACAACAATGATAAGTGAGATCTTTATGCCTAAATGACCTTGAGAATACGTGTCTGTTCATGTCAGACCCATTAGGTTACTTGTACTCAGTCGGTTCCAGGAAATTCAACATACATGGGGTGTATATGGGAAGAAAACTATTTAGAAATTATAGTCCATATTAATTGAACTTTGTTAACTGTAATGTCCCTTTAGCTTTGGTCAATAGAAAGAAAAAAAAAACAACACAAAACAAAATCCTGCTTTTCATTTAATTGTATTCAGTATTATGACAGTTTAAACAGTGTTTTGTAAAGGACTCTAGAATTTTTCTAAAATCGATACAAAAATACTGTATTGGTCTTATCACAGAATCACATAAGAGCATTCTAAGGGACATGTGAAGATGCTGATGTGCTCCCATACATAGAACTGCTGATGACAGACCGCTTTATGAGGGCTAAAGTTTATTGTTTGGGGCAGTGAACTGAATCCTTTGAATGGTTTGAAGGCTATGTATAAGCAATTTAAAAGACCAAAACTGCTAGTGACTCTTCTTCTGCTACTCTGTGTTAAGATGAAATCCAGCAGAGATGAGATTTAGTTCAGATTCTGTTCTAGTGTTTTTTATTCCAAGATGAAAGCATTTTGTATAAGAAGAGAACTATTTTTAAATCTTGTTGAAAATCAGTTTTACATACTTGTTTAAATACAGGATATGTAATAACCTTTTCTGACAGTAGCTGCCATAGAATACACATAGAATTAGGAAAAAGAAAATCAATTACTTAATCATTATTTTCTTAAAAGCTTTTTCAGTTGACAGAAATTACACTTTTATAAGAATGAATTTTATTAAGTTTATCAAAGCAGAATAAGACCCATGCCACCAGCAGTCATAGCTTTTATGAATACTTTTTCCAAGAGATCACAGAATCACAGAATCATTACAGTTGGAAAGGACCCTCAAGATCATCTAGTCCAACCAATAGCCCTACACTACTCTTACCCCTAAATCATACCCTGAAGAAACACATCTATCCTCTTCTTAAAAACGTCCAGGGACGGTGACTCCACCACAGATGTTTGAACTCAATTTAAAAATTGAAGACAAGAATAATATGGGAAATAGACATAATTTAAGCATTATGCATATGCATTACGAGTAATACTGATGTGTCTGTTGGAAAAGTACACACTTAGGTCCTACGTATTTTTCACAAGAAAAACATTATAAAATTCATCATAATAAATTATAAATAAGAAAGATTTCTACTGAACATAGAGTAAATTTAGACTGTTATACCTGAAACAACACCAATTCCATCATCACAGTCATAATCGGAGACTTCACTGTCGCTGATTCTTTTGGACCCTGCCAAAAAAATAAAATTACAAAAATCAGAAATGTATCATTTGTCTTCCTCTGACTTAGCACTATCTTCAGTCAATAATACACCAAGAAATGTAATGATTTTGCAGTGGACAACAAAGCATTAATATAAACATATAAAGGAACTTATTGATGTTATATTATTGCAAATGTATTACTGTAACAACTATTTTCAGATAAATGTTTAAAGTAATATATAATGAAATGCTGAAATACAGCTCTGTAACATTGCTTTTATAAAATATTTTCATACTCTTAGCATCTCTATGTATTTATTCAGTACAGAAAATGACATCACATTATTCATCTTACAAGTTTTCATATACAAGGCAGCATCACTCCCAGAAGTCTTTCATTACCAGAAAAATTAATAAGAGCAAGAATATTAAATGGATGTAATATTTTCTTTAGAGCATCACCAGGAGAACAGGTAGCTTCACAAATATAGTGTGTCCTGAAATACAAAATCTTTCTGTGATACTTTAGAAGTAGCAAACTATTAAATGCTCTGTAGGAGTACATCTGTCAAAATAGCTAGAGCTTTGCTGGCAAAAGCATATTCCACATCCACAATTAGAGTCAAAATGTAGTTCATGTAGGACAAATACGTATGTTAGGTTGTGTTTAGCTTAATTTTACATGTCTTCTATGGCATTTTTAAACAGCATTTGATTGCTGACATCAGGATTAAGCACTGGCATGTGAATGATAATTATTTGTTTACTTATTTTAACTTTGAAAATCCCTGTTCTTCAGCCAGACACTGTCGCTGTTGTAATACTCAGGCTACCTAAATATAGGTAACTAGAAGATTGAAGCTTTAATCTAATTGTTGCTAAAACTTCCATCATGCAAGATTTTTTTATTCCTACACCACAGGATGATTTCTTCTGAAAAGTACACAGACAAAAATACCAGTAAAAAATGGGAGTAAACTTATAGAAGCCTAGGATAAAGCAGGATTAAAGTGTTCTATCTGGGCTACCGGCAGAGAAAGATCTCTACTTTCCTTTCCCAACAGAAAATTGGGAGAACAAATGCTAAGAGGACAAAGATAAAAAAAATAAAGACAGTTTAGAAATTATTGGAATCATTAAAACTTCTGTCATTTATCAGACTAACATCTATCTACCAGCCAGGGAATAGTGGGAGGTTCTTTAGTGGAAACTGTGTGTTTACAACATCTGTACAGAAAAAGTTTTTTGTTGCATCCTTCTAGCTTTCAGCAGGCAGGGAATCTGGCAACTGAGACTTCTCCTAAGCCATCCTGTATATATTAAGTCCCTAACCAAACTATTCTCCACAAACTCATAAAATTCCTTTTTGAGTCACAGTATTCTCTTGGCCTCTATAAGTCATTAAGCTCTGGAGTTTCATTTTGCATTGTGTGGAACAGACTTCCTTCTGTTTTATTTCTCTTACGTTACTTCAGACTATTCCCTCCAAGCTTTTGTATTCTGCAAAACATGAATCAGCATTCTGTATTCTCCTGCAGTTATCTCTTTTTATTTTTGGAGCTGAAATATCATTGTTTGGTTTCTTTGCATATGCAAACTGTTCTGTATTTCTGATTGCTCCTGCTGTATTTGTTTGTGTATTGTCTAGTTCCTCTCTGCCTTTTATAAGAAGTCAGAAGTGACTGCAGCAACCAAGACGTGGGTGTATGAATTTAAAAACTAGACTGCAGACTCTTCTTTTGGGATTAAAATTGCTGCATTAAAAATTATTCAACTAGAAAATGGTATAAGCATGACGTGTTAATTCTTAGAAAATACAACGTAACATTATGCAATTCCAGTAGAGTAAGATTAATTTTAGTTATTTAACTGCAGTAGAAGTTGAGGGTTTCCTCATTAAAATTAGTACAAGGAAAGCCGTGCACAATTCAAAGTCTTTGATTGAACTGAGTATTTGAAATACCTATACAATTGCTGGCAGCTTAGCTTAACATTTCTTGTAATTTTTCCCAAAGTAAGGTCATCATCTATACATTAATTTTAGATGGTAATTTTCTTTTAAACCTATTGACAATGTGTATTTGAGAATTTGGGCTTCAGTCCCACCCTAGCCATGTCGTTTCATAATACCACTTCATTATCTAAGTAATTTGAACCCCTGACAATAAAACAGAGAAAGAACAATGCATAGTTTATCTGAGAAATGTGACAATAGTCCACCAAGTGCAGCAAATAAATACACTGGTGCCAGCACTTTGCATACAATTAACATTTTCTTTGATGGATTTTAAACATAAGCAATGGAATTAATTAAGTCTCTCTGCCTTTGCACTGGAATACAGCTTATTAATGAAACATTCTTAGGGATATTTACCATTCTGTCTGATAACTGTGTGGTAACAGATGGTAAATATGGACTTTTTAATGTGTTCCACCAGGATTAAAGGTTATTACCATTATAGACTGAAGGCAAAATAGACCCCATGCGCTAGTTTACCATTAGCTAGTGACTGCATTGGCTACTGTAAGCCACATAAGAAATGCTTAATTCAGAATAACCCTAACCCCAGTGAACTCAAAAGATATATTCTTTAGTTTAATAACCTTAAACATTAATAAACTGTTTTCGAGGGATAGCTCATCTTGAGGAGAGTGGAGAACCTCCATCAAAACTTCATAACCTTCAGGAATTTCCTTCCTTCCTGCGACTACCTGCTCCTTCCCTACCAGTACTGCACAAGCTACCATCCCACTCAGCACAACTCTGCAAGAACATATACACATTAGAACTGCAATTTTACTGCACTTGCACTGTAGCTTTCATTGTAGGCACTTTCTGTTTAAATTCTTGCTATTTTGCTGCTTTTCCTATTTCCATTTTTACTTTCTATTAGGGAGAAATAAGAGTCTAAAATATGATAGTTTCTTAGTGTCAAAACCTTTCAATTTTTCATCCTCAAGGCTAGCAATGTGAAGAAAAAAGTGAGGTGTTTTATTATGTTTTACAAATTTTATTGTTGTTGTTTTGGGGGGGAGTTTTGTTGTTGTTAACTTTTCATAGTGTTGATGGCCATGGAAAGCTTTATCAACTTCTGGATAACAATAATATGGAAATCATTAAAGAGTTTTCTAGAGAATCTCCTTTGGATATCCCAAGTGTGTCAGTGTTTAAGAAGCATTTGGACACTGCATTTTATAACAGGCAGTTGGACTAGATGATCCTGGTAGGTCCATTCTAACTGAACTATTCTATTTTATCTATACTCTACTCTACTCCAAGAGAAGCATATTTCTCTCCATAACAACCATCATAAATAGCTGCAACTCTTCCAAATGAATGAAACAACATGTAATCATAGATATTTTCTTTCAAATCAATTGAAATCTACAGAGAATTCTGAAAGATCTGATTCCCATGTGACAACTGAAGCTGTCACAGAGCTGTGCTCCACTCTATTGTTAATATACAGGGGAAATGTGATATAACACTATATTACCTTCTATGCTTCATATACTGCCCATTGATATTTCTGATATAGGCCTCAAAAGAAGACCAGCATATGAGGTTGAAAACCCTAAAGCCTATATGACTAACCAATATAGTTACCAGAATGAACTAGGACAGGGGATAGAATGAGAAATAAAATAAATATGAGTCAGTTTAAATACAGAAGGAAGTGCCAGATTTATGGCTCAGGAATTTCTTGGGAGCACGGGGGAAAAGCAGACTGAGCTCCTGAGGCGAGGATCCTGCCCCTTACAAGGCAGGAACTTTTACAAGATTTTGTGGACTCCTTGGGTGAACAAAACATAGTGAAGCATGCTTATGACCAGTTTCATCTACACTGACAAAGTGGTATAAATACCAAATTTAATTGAGTTCCTGCAGATCTTTGAAACTAGCTGTTGAGTAGAAGAGAAGGGTACAAATCAGAATCCCCTAATGAAAAAGAAACATTACGAAGCTAAAATCTGTGGCTAATCCACACATCCACAAGTCCACAGCAAACATGGTCTCTTCCCATGTGAAGAAAACATGAGAGGAACATGGGATTATTTCAGGAGAGAATACAATAGAAGAAACATGGGAGTCTGTAGGTAGATGTAATGGAAACCAAGTTCTTGTTTCTCTCCACCATGGTATTGGATCTTTCTTAAAAATGTGTGGTTCATTTTTTAACATAACTAAAAGATGATCAGATGAATCAATTCACAAAAAGGCTTCCATAATTAAAACTGCAGGAACTGCACAAAGTCCCACACGAAATGCACTGCATTTAAGCTTGCAGAAACAGTACATAATTTATTTATATTTAGTTAAGACAAATTTGTTAGATATAGCAACTGGATTTGTAACTAAGGAATTAAAACAATACAAAACAGTAAAAATATATATAAAGACTGATTTTGCCAATACTTCATTTACCCCATGTCTGTATTCTAAAAATACTTACATGAGTTCTCAAACAGTTGTTAAACAACAGTGTTAATTTTGATATAGCTTAAGCAAAACAGCATTTTCCTAGTATAGTTAACAAAGCTTACTACAGTTTACCTACCAAAGCTCTACATAAAATAAAGGCAAGCAAAGCAAGTGTAAAGTTACAATACTGCTTCATTATCAATACTGAGATGTTAAGAATAGAGAAAGCCAACAGAAGACCTATGACTGAGAAGCAGACAAGGAAAGCCAAAAAAACATTTAAGCAATTTAGCACCTGCACAATAGGTAGCAAAAGCACACCAACAAAAGATGAAATTTAATTTTGCATGTATATGAAAGCAATAAGCATTTCTGGCATGCTGAAAATTTACCTGAATTATATGAATATAAGCCTTTATCTGGAAAACAAATATTGAAATGAAGTAGCATCAGGGTAAAATATATGAATCAATACATGTAACAGGGGTGGTCAGAACCTTAAACTTCATTATATTTGCTGCTGGAGAGTGAAGAATTTGATATTGTAGGCCACGTTTATTCAAAACAGTAAAAGTCAAGCAGCTAAAAGAAATTAAACCACAAAAATGCCAATTACTTCTGGATCAGTTTTATACTCTGCAGTCACAAAGGACAAGTGGAACTATTGCAGCAATTCCCAACTCAGAAATAACAACTGTACCTGAAACACGCACAAGTGTTTAACTTTGTAACAGCAAAATTTATATTCAACTAGACATAAAATACAAGCTGCTACCCTTAAAGTTACTGCATACTGCTGTTGGCAACCCAGCAGGAACTGATTAGCAGACCTTGCCTGAGATATAGGTGTGAATCCTACCTTAAATTTAACAGACTCAGAAGTCATGTTCCAGTCAATCTTAAGTCTCCAACTAGGTCTTGATTTGGTAACTATATACATACATGAATACTTTATCTACATGTCATTGTTACCAGTTCTGATGCAAGAACAATGTTTAAATACTTGCAATATTTGGATTTACTGTTTGCAGTCTGGCTGGTTTATGTATTTTAGCTTTCCATACAACCATACCAGTCTTTCTAAACATGACAATATAATAGCATGCAAATATCTGAAACAGTTATGGAAGTGTTAATTGTTACTTTGCTTTCGTAGGTTTTGTAAACGTGATTTCCATAAATTAACATGAAGAAGCCAGGAAGGTAGAATAATGTGAATAGTATCTTGCCATTGGCAAGACATTATCTGAATTTAACTACTTGAAAGATCCGTAAAAGAGCAGAACTACTTCAAGAGAATAAAAACACTTGTTTCTCTATGGTTAGAGAAAAGAAAGGCAAAAGTCAGTATAGTATTAAATCTATTTAAGAACTTCATCAGAACTAGTACACTGTTATATGACAGTTTATTATGTTTCAGATGATTGGTTTAAAGAAAACACCACCACTGATTAAAAAAAAAGCAAACTAAAACAACAACAAACCTCCCCACCCAAAAAAACCCAAAAAACAACAAGCAAACAAACAACAAAACCAAACAAACAAAAAAAACCCAAAACCACTACCTCTAGTCAGAAAAGGAAGCTACACTGTGGATTTATATCTTTTAGAATCTTTTTAAAGGTCACTTGACTTGCACTGTTTATCTACTGCTTATCCACTTTACCCTATCCACTGGGATATTTCAACAAAGAATATTGCTTTTCTGTTATCATTACATGACAGAAGAGTATTTTAATAACATGATTTAGTCAAGTAATTAGAGCAACAATGTTATAAATAATCAAATTCTCTTCAACTGCTTCAAAACAGGGTTTTAAATGTTTTTGTAGTTTAATTACAAGTTTATTTTAAAATCTTCATACAGCACAGGATTAGCATCTTTATTTTATTGAGAAAATTAAAACTGTTTTGATAGTTTAAGGCCTTTTCAGACACCCCTGTATCATGTTAAATACCTTTCAATTAAAGTATTTAATAAATTATCAATGTACAATAAATATAATAAATAAATTATAGGTGTATAAGAAATACAATTCAAGTATGTATGTCCATATTCTATGAACAAAATGTCAATGCATGCAAATAAAGATAACATGCCCAATGCCTATGATCCATAAAAGAAAGAAAAAAATTAAGGAAGAAGCATGAAAGAGAAAAATAAGCATTATTCTTGCTCTCTAGGGTAAAATTCCAATAACACATTCATCATTCACAGTCTGTGCTGCTGACCATAAAATGCTCCATATTATAACCTCAAAACAAGTCATTGATGCATGTTTCCATTCAGTATAACTCACTTACCTACTAACAAGCAGGAGTGTTGTAATTCCTCCAAGTACAATTCAGTGACACCAATTTAAAATTGTCATACTGACCATATTCACAACAAGCTAAAAGAAAATTGCTGATACAGCAAGATGCTGATTCTGCAGTGAAATGGAACTCCCCAAAGTTCCAAAGAAGCCGGTTTTGAAACATATAGGTTCAGACTTCACAGGGTCAAACTTCAGATACAATGTAATTAATTAATCTTTAATGATTTTGGTACTACCAAGTGTATCTCTTAATGTTCTACAATATGGACTTGAAAATTTTAACATTTAAATAATGGACCAAAGTCTTGGATTAACAGTTATAACACTCAACTCATCTTTGATATGATGGTACGGAGAACTTTAAAAAAAATCCAGCTCCTCAGCAACCAGAAATGATAAGTCCACCTAAAAATGTTTTTCAAAAAGTAACAGAAATGGTGTCCTTTATCTGGTAACTCAGTGAATGGAGTCATTGATTTCTTTAATTCAAAGAGTAATAGAGTCAAATTCCCATTAAAGAAAAGCTGCTTCACAGTCCAGTTATTTACAACTATTTTGATTCTGATTGATTTTTCTGGTTCAAATCTTGAAAAAATACTACTTGATGCACCATTTTAGACTTCTCTATGTTGATTTTCAAACACTGTCATTTCTAAAATCTCTTAGACCTTGTTTTCAGCAGTTTATCTGACACAGATTTACTACTTTTACCTTACTAAAGTTAATGGATTGCATGGATCAGAGCACTAGGCAAGAGAAGGTGGCTGGCTTAGATCAGTCTGTACCACAACATAATGCCCACTCAAACATATTGAGAGATAAATATATGTAGAAACGAAGATACTGTCTCTGAAAGCCGGCTTCTTAGAAAAAAACGACATATGGGGCTCTGTGGGAAGCTTGCACTTTGCTACTAGCTAACTGTAAATATATCAGTTCAGTCTTCAGGGCTGACAATCTGCTCTTCTTCAGGAACACTAAAAGGCAGCGATATTGCAAAGAGAATAGAAGTAAGGCATAAGCGTAGGTGGTTCTAATAACTTTAAAGTATTGTCTTCAAATATATGCATTTATAGTACTTGGAAATCATGAAGATAAGAAAGCTTAGATGTGTATATGTGTATTTATACAATAAACAAACCACCTTTTCATTCAGGATATCTTTTTTGTTATTTCTCACACTAAAACCTTTTGGGGGCATGCAATAAAATACATCATATTGTATTCACTAATTCTGTACAGAGGCATGAAAGAAATGAACAAAAGAGAGAAGAACTGAACTGCTCAGATTTTGCAACCTCAGAAATTAAAATCAGCCTATTGTAACAGCACAATAAGTGTTCTAAGATATGCTTTGAAAGATAGATAACTTGCTAGACTACCTTTTTTCACATTGTCTTAATGTGCCACTGGATAACATAATCTGTTTCATCATATACAATATTTGTTATTGAAGGGTGCAAAAAGAGCTTCAGACACAAGAAACCAAGATATTGATTTTAATATTCTTTTGAAAGCTTAAAAAAAAAATAACTAGATTTGTATATGTCATTAATATCTTACAAATATTTTACTCAGTGAAGGCATATAGTCATAAGACTGCTCCTTGTCCTTCACAATTCCCTTGATGATGACATTTAGGTTGAGAAAGGCTTTTTAGAGGCCATCTGGTGCAACACCTGTCTCAGGCATGGACAACTTACATTTCATTGCTTATGGCCTTATCCAATTGAGTTCTGGGTATCTCCAATAGGATATTCTACCACTTCTCTGGACACCAGAAGTACTTTTATTTCCATTTAGGAGATGTGACACCAATAATCATAAGAAAAAACAAGGGAAAAAAAAACCCAAACAAAACAAAAAAAGCATTTCTTTAATTGCCAAAGGGATTCTGCTGCTACTGCAGGACTCTGACCAGACGATAAATTTCAATTGGATGCCTTTCCAGTCCTCAGAAAGGAAAGATTTTAATTCCAGGAGACCTTGTTTTGTACATGTAAAAATAGCTGTTGAACCTGAAAATTATTCATGATACTTAAGGATCCAAGTGCATATATGTCCAGGACACTAGAGAAAGTTCTCATTTATGGGATCCTGACATTGATACAAATGCAAACAGCATAATTATAAAAGGACTATGTGAATTCTTCAGCAGTGAACATCTGACACTGCTTATTTGGCTGTAGTTTTTAGAAGTTGTCAAAGAACCACTCTGGCAACAGTAAGACAAATTAACTACATCATAAAGCAAATCTTAGTGTTTCACCAAACCAGAAGTTCTAGTAAGTCCTTTCCTTTACATTTCCAGTCAGGAATATAAGATTGTTTACTTGAGTACAGTATACAGTATTAGTATTTAAAAAAACCCAAACTTTCTGACCTTCAAATTTTGAGTCAGTAACATTGAACAGGACTTCAGTCAATTATTACTAGGATATTTTCCAAAATAAAGCAGTTATTGTTTTATTAATTCTTCATGGCAGTTATTTATTCCACAGACAGGAGTACTATAAACAGAGTTTGTTTGCAAAACTAAATATTTCCTGAAAAACCTAATTTCACTAACTTTGCATACAAACATATACTGAAATGTCCACCTGGTCTGTAAAAGTATTTTTACACGGAAAATTTAACTTCCTAAAACATGTTACAAAATAATTTTAAAACTTTACTTAACAACAGTCATGGTACTTGAGAAGATTGAAGAGGACTGAACTGAAATAGAACTCCTTACCTGCTAATTATCAATTCTTTCCTCCTCTTGTGGATAGGTATAATCTTACAGCTTGAAAGCTGTGCACCATAACTCTGTTAATGTATCTGTCTCAGAATATTATGATATGGAGCATTTTAATTGTTCTTATGTTCCAGACACAAAAAGTGTCAACTATTTGAAATACCTACATACACAGGATTATTTAATAAAGAATCCACACATAACATATGAAATATCCAAGCTTGTTTGTATGACTATGCATGCATATGTTGCTGTGAGTTTGTGTGTAACATATGCACACACACTCATATAAAAAGACCCAAAAAACCCCAAAGAATCTGTAGAAATAGGTTTTGGTCTGTTGGGATTTTTGTTTTGTTGGGGGTTTTGTTTTTGTTTATTTGGTGTTTATATCAGTGTCAACTGATATTTTATAATGTTAACTCAGTGAAGGACAGCTTTAAATCACTGACAGTACTGAACAGTTGAGCTAGATACACTGAAGTATTAAGGAAACAGATTTTCACATTTTACTCTCTTCTTCTTGTGTATCTATTTTTATTAGCATATTGCATATGCTCTTTTAACAATGCCAACTGATGTAACTACCGTGATCAAACTACTAACTACTAACTGATCAAACTACTGTGGATCAAGTATACTAAACTCCACAAAACAAAATTTTATGAGAAATTCTATTTGTGAAGTTAACCATGCAAAATATTTTCAAAAAAGGCAACATGCCATGGTACTAATTTAGCTACATATAATGTTATATACAAGTCACTTTATTTTTAAGAAGTATGAGCTAAAGAGAAAGGTCCTGCACATTTGGTTAAACAATCAAATGATAAACATAATATAGAAGATAGGACTTCAAGACCAAAACAGAATATTGCAAAAAAACCAAGATAATCTGCTCAAGCTCAGGATATGAACCAGGTGGACTCATAAGGAAAAAAAAGTGTATTGCATTATGTTCAATATTACCACTTGTGGCACATCAGACTCTCATCAGTAATCATAAATTACCTAATTCATAACAACTAGAAATTAGCACAGAAATTCTATTAACTTCCCATCTACAATAATTTAATATACCTTACGCATTAACTCAAGTGAATTACACATAATATGTAAAACTAACAACCTACTTTGTAACCTCCGTGTTGGACTCTCGCCATGGAGTTGTCTGCGTGGCAAATATGGTGAGGGATGGGGAAGTGGCAATGAAGAGACATCATGTGTCTGAAGTTTGTACCAGTGAGGTTCATCATCTAGTAATGCTGTCTCCAGCTCAATAAGAATCTAAAAATGAAAAACTGGTTAGAAGTAAGAAAGCATTACATAAAAGAATGCTTTAAAATAGGTATGTTCATAAGTTTTATTCTATCATTCTCTTATTCTTAAGGACTCTAAAGTTTTATAAAAATCTTGCATCTGACATGAAAGGAGTTCTGATGCCTTTTCCAATAAATGTATCAAAAACCTTTTTAAAAACTCTTATTATCTTTTGACAACCTTTACAGCATTCAAATACCTTACAGCAAGTCAGTGATATTTGAATGTTTTGGTAAAATACAAGTAGAGGAAATATGGAATTTAATAAACAATTCTAAAGGAAATTGAGAAACTGTGTATGCTGTTACTAAAACAACACAGAAAGAATCTTGTACTATGTGATAAATGTGAGATCACTGATCACTACTAAGTGAAACAAGGACAAATGCAACAACTTAAAACTGTTTTTCTTTGCTACATTTACTATGTCTTTCAAAAATGTTGTATCTTGACCTAAATATGTAAATAACTCTACTTCTATAGTAACTGCCAAGAATTGCATACCTCTCCTAAAAATTCACTTTCTTCCTCTCGTACTCGTGCTTGGTCCCAAAGAGTGACTTCTAACATTCGTTCTCTAAACTCTCTCCGATGAACTGGAGAATAAATGAATGTCTGATTCCACTTAGGTTCCAATGTTTTCTTTACCGTTTTTGTTCTTCTTTTATTTTTATCACTGCAAAAAACAATATTAAAAAGGTTCAAAAGACCATTTTACTATAATAAGTACATCATGGAAATGAGTAGGAGTTTTTAAATTAGCAGTACATTTTGTAGTATTATGGGCATTAGAATCTATGACAGGATTAGCCCTTTATGATAAAATAAATTTCAGCACACATGTTGAGGATAATGTTTTGATATGTTTGTTTTGTAAATAGCATTTTATAAAGCAAAATATACTTCCATAAATGGGATTTCCATAAGGCACATTCTAAGCAAAAATCTTCATTACAGATAAAAGAGCCAGCTGGTTCATTCAGGCAGCTGACTCTAAACCTGCAGAGCAGGAATGAGCAGCTGGCTCAGAGGAAAGAATGGTCAGGGAGCTGCAGGCAGTCTGGGTCCTTCTCCACAGGGTTTTCCTGACCAAGGGCTCCACAGCTGAGAAAACCGAAGGGCTAAGAATGAGTTACATGTCTTTTTTCCAGAAAGACTGGACGGAAAATTGTTCCCAAACAGCCCCCAAAATCCTTTGAGAAACCCTAAACAATCACCCAAGGTGAAGGTGGATCTCCACTACCAGGTAGGTTTCAGGTATCAGAGCACAGTGAGGTCTCCATACAAGGCTACTTGGGATCTCCTGCATCTAGCTCCAGGGAGTTGTTGAAAGCAATGTGTTTTGTAGAAGATTTCTGCTTCAAGGAATTAACATTTTATGATGGAAACAAGTTTCACTGGAAAACACCCCTACTCCTACTGAGAATGCTGAGAAGAGTTCTCATAACAATGCTTAACTTTAAACCTGCTGATTGCTGCACAATGTAGCTGTGGTATTAATTTATGCAGATTATGTAATATACCAATGAAGATACAGTTGCTAGTACTTCTAACTGCAGTATAGTTACAATATTTCTGAACTGTTACTTAGAATCTGGATCAAAATAGTAACTAAGAAACAATATTTTTAGACACATTGTTAAAACAAATAATGTAACTGTTGCTATTATAACTAAATATTTTTTACTACTGACAACTGAAATAAGTTACATTGGATGAGATTTTCAAATTAAATTTCTTTAATCAGAGTTCAATATCTTTGTCTAATTAAACACTTGACTCAAGAGTGTTTTTTCTCTATCACTTTTCATTCTACAATCTTTCAAGTTCCCTTCCAACTCCTAACATTCTCTGATTCTGTGATTTTATTACACAAGATACATATTGCTGCTTACCTAGCTTTTACCTCTAAGGAAAGGAAAATGAATTTGCACATCAGAAAAAAACCACAAAACAATAAGAAAAAAATGCCAATTCCTAAATAAGTGATCGAACAGACACATAATAAAGAAAAAGTTCTGAATACTTCACATAAATAGGAAATACTGGTGTGGCATAAAAAAAATGTTATGTAACTTTTTGTATCTGTATACTTGGAAGTATTTAATTAAATATTTTTCTTCTCAGTGTTTTTTTTTTTTTAAATTCACATTATGAAACATTTTGAACACGAATTTTTTTGTAGCTTTACTAGTTCTCAGTTTAGCACAGCATCATTTCTAAACACACTACAGCAATTTGAATAAAGTAAGAATTTAGTACAACAGTTCAAATATTGGGTACTGGAAGGTTTTCCATCCAAAACCTTTCTGTCATCAATGATATAGTGAATTATGCAGTCACAGAAAATTTTGTTGCTGACATATGGTATACAATGAAAGTAGAAAAGCAGCATCTTCCAAAATACTGAATAGCTTTAATTCCTGCTGAAGTGAACAGATATCAGTAACACTTTGCGTCTTCCCAGTTTAGCTACTAGGAAAAACAAAGGATGTAAAAATATAAACTGTAAAGTTACATCCTATTCTGCAGGTTCAGCAATCCACTGGTCAGGCTTTTATATACAGAGTCAGGTTCCCCTACTAATCAAGAAAATACCGATTGAAAAAAACAGCTGAGAATACACTATTTCTTTGCTGTTCTTACCACCTAAGATGAAATGGCAGAAGATCATGGACTGAAAAACGAAGGAGCTATTCAGGAAGGGTCCCTACCACAGTTTAATTTCCCTTAAGTACATACATAATGCCAGTCCAAATTACTATCAGACCTGTGCTTTAGGGGAAGTTTTCAAGCTGTATCTGGGAAATCTCAGCTGAGCCCTTTTCAGCCTTAACTCTTTTATACTGTGATAAGAAATCTATGGATTTCAGATGCCAAATTTGTTCCTGTTTGTTGTTTCAAGGTGAGGCAAATCAAATCACTGGACTGAGCAGTCCAGAAATCTGTGAGCCTAACTTTGCAGCATTTTCTTTGGAAATGCATTGGACAAGAGTAACTGTCATAGGAAATAAGGGCCCTATAAAACATTAAAAACATTATTTGCAAATAACAGATCCTCATCCAACGATATATGTTTACCTTTCCTTTTCCATTCAGTGTAATAAAATATCCAGTGAAAGTTAGTGTTTACAATTCAAAGATACATTACTGTTATATAACATGTTCAATGAAGAAACTCCAAACTGCAAGTTTTTTCTGTATATTTATGACAAATAAACTTAGCTTTGATTGCCATCTGAGTATCAGAAAAATTCTCACTCAAACGTTGCTTGTCTTTGTGTTCATCTTACCTTCTGTCTGGAAGAAAGTAAATTTTAACATAAGGATTCCTTGGCCTCCCATCTTCCCTTGAAGGAAGATCCTTTGCTCCCAATATTGTTACTATTAACTGATGACCAACCTTGTCATACCACAGTTTTATCTGTAATGAGAAAATATTAATTAGCAAAATAATTTCTACTGCAAAGTAGCATATTAAGCCTCAAGATCTTTTTTTTTTAAATCTTTTCTTTTTGTGTTGGTTACATAAACAAAAAATACCATGTTCTACTTTGTATTTATAACCAAAAAAATTAATGGTATAATAGCTTCAGTATGTACCAAGAGTTAGTCTGTTTTAAAAACCCTGTACAATAAGTACACTATTTCATACTAATTGTTTTTCACATAGTGCTCTGGTTAGGATTATTCTTTCTTGGCAGTGATGTTATATTACTTGCGTTACTGATGTTATTCTTACACACACCTTTCTAATGAGCTTATGTACAATGAAGGAATGATTTTTTCATGTCCTGTTGTGCTGGAAAGACTATGGGATAAGACCATAAATATTTCAAGTCTCTAAATATTTTTCAAGATGCAGAGACTCATACTAAAATCACAGAAGCCCTCCAGAAATTCTAAGAGAGAGAGGCTCAGTAGTGCAACCCTCTTCACAGTCCGATTCAGTAACAAGGCAAATACTATTATTATTCATCTATAGAAATTAGTATTAAACAGTCTTAAACTTGGTCTGCTATCCTTTTTTACTATGGCCACTAGAAGCTGCTATTTAGGTATTTCAGTTTGAATACTAAAGCTGCAAATACACTATTCAAGAAGAGGATATACCTACTTTAAGAACAGTCACTGTGAAAAGGGGAAATGGTGCAGTTAGGACAAAACAAAGCTTTCCAAATAACCAGGGAGTCATTACATGGTGGTACCACTGCAGTATTATTAATTACAGCTAACAGAGGAGGCTCTCTTCATGGAGAGTTTGCATTAGACAGAGATAAAACTAAGACATTTAAAGGAAGCAGTAATCCTGCCTGAACTTAAGGGAATCAAAGAGGATAATGCCCTTCTCCACACCTAACCAAGCAGTGCACGAATTTGGGCATGAATATATCTTAATGTAAACATAACCAGGGTAAGGTACATCTTTTGTGGAGCCCATTTCATATAATTTCAGAGGCAGGGTCTCCATATGCTGTCATCTTCAAAATTTCGGTCACTTAAAGGTCTTGATGCAATTCTCAAGATTTTTTACCCACCAACAAGAGGCTGATTTAGCTTCTGCCACTCTTAATACTTCACTAAATGAGACACTGACACATCAACTCAATCAATGGTGGCAGTGTACTTCTTCCTTCTCCGTTATTTTAGATCTTGCAAACCCTGTAGCCACCAACCAGCAGTCCTACTGACTTTATAGGCTTCTGGTACCAACAGTTAAAAGGCTCTGTGGCTACTTAATCAGAAAACTGTGTGAGAGAAATGATCCTTAATATGTCAGATTTAAGTTAATTCTAGATGCTGTCCCTACCTGCCTGCAAAGCAATGGGCTTTGTATTTTCAATAAACTGAGAATTATCTGGACTACCAGGTATCTTCATCCAGATACAGATCACATGAATAAAGCTTTGCACCAACTGTACAAATCCAAAGCAAAGCTTTAATGACCTCTGAAGTGGAAGTCAACTTCTCTCATACTAAATGTATCCACCTACAGGCTTTCTTGGGAGTCCTTGGGCAAAGGACAAAGGGAAGAAATACTAAAGACAATATTCTTCATCTGCTGTTTTGGAAAAATTATCCCTGCTTAAGCAGAATGCAATGTATTTGTCATCCAGATGCTATCACAAGCTGACTGAGTGAAAGTCAGATAATCTAGACATGGATGCCAAAATGTAAACAGAATTATGCATTCATACCCAGGCTAAACATTTCATCACTATATTTATTTCAGACTAATTTTTGCAGGAAAACTTAATTCAAACTATTTGGAGGGTAACTTTAAGCAGAAAGTTAAATCATGTGACACTATTTTTTTGAGATGCTCTAATATCTGTTACAACATTTTGGAACAGGAACTCAAAATTTGCATTGACTCGTAACTTCTACCATTCTCTTGATACTCTGAAAATAATTGGAAAACCTTGTGTATAATGGGCATATTTTCCCTATAATTTGGCTTGTTATAGGAAAGGTCAAGAGGTAGAATTACGACCAGAAGGCTCTCTCTCCTGTGTTCAACACTGCTAGCACTCCAATATACGGCACAAGCATTTGTAGCCTAAGCAGTATTTGACTTCTTTATTATTATGCAAAGAGAAGTAAGAAACTGGGAGTGAGAGAATGCACAAAGAACCCCGGGGAGGGGAGGATGGGATTGCATTCTCATGGGATAAAAAGAAGGAAGAATGGACAAATCAGAAACAGCTTTAAAATTACCAGGAAAGTAAAAGATAGAGGATGCCTCTTGATGAAACACAGGAAGAAAGGATCATAGAATAATGGAGGGGCAAAATCAGATTGAATGAGAGAAATGGGATGGGGTGACAGAAGAAACAGTCATTCTGTAATTGGCACAAAATATGTTGCACAGAGAGACTGGAATGAAAAAAAATCTGATGGAAAGTCAGATTGGCAAGAAATTGAAAAGGAAAATGAGAAAGGACTAAGTTTGGGAAAAAGGACTTATCTATTTCTGACTGTTCTGTGCATAATTATTATGACAGTATTCAGAGAGTATGGTATTTTCTTACAAGAAACTCTTCTATTCACAAGGTGAGAAAGAACAGTCATGTAAGACAGCTAGGTGCAGGACTGGATTGGATTCCCTTCCTTCCTCTTTCCTAGAGCTCTTGTGTATCAAGGGGTGGATCCCTTAAGACATTTTAAAAGATATTTACAAATTGCATGTTCTTCATTGTCTGGGAGTCCAGAATGAGACCCTGGAGCCTAATTTGTAGTGCCAAGCATTGAAGTTTGAGGTGTGTATTATACCAGAACAAAACCTTGTTGTCTCAGACTCTGACCATAGTTTCTCAATTCTTAATCAATAAAGTTAGGACAATTCTATCCCACATCAAAGAATACTATATACATTTAGGTTATGAAATAAACATGGGATAGTACATGTATAACAGAAAAGTTGATGAGGAAATTGGGGTTTTTTCCCTTTTATAGCTCTGTTGAGCTGTATACAGAAAAGATTCCTTACACCAAAAGGTGAAGAACATTGAATATTTGTTCCACAGGGTGAAAGTTCCACAAGAATGTACAGGTGTGATGCTCAGAGCTAAAAGACCTAAGCAGCTGAGTAAAAGAGCAGAATCTAGGAATCCCCTATTCAGCAGGTTTTCTACATATGCAGGAATGGCATTTTTAAAAGCATAGAACATCTAAGAAACTGTAATGATGTAATTCTGATCTAAATGAAGGAAAGGACAGGCTAAGATTACAACACAAAATATACTACAGTAAAACCATGCTGGCTGATGCTAATGCAGAGGTTAACACCTGCAAAAGACTTCTTGACTAGGACTTTGTCTTTTAGGCATCTAAAAATCACTTAGAAACTGATCAAACCTGGAATGCTTTCTTAAGATCTTTCCACTTAGTGTTGAAGTCCTGGAAATTTATTTGGCACACACACTTGTATACTTTCCTTCCCTAGGCAGATGTGCACCTAATTCTTGACTAAACTTCCATTGTAACCTATGTTCAGGCCAACATGCATCTAAAGTCCTGAAATTTTGAGATCGTCTGTTATCCACAGTGACGCATTTTCTGCATTCCTTGAGAGAGGTTTCCAGGTAAGAATAACTATCATGCAGAGAACAAGAAGCAGGAACTGTTCTGCAATCAGGTGATGAAGGTAGTCAGCAGGGGGGACAGAGATGAGAATCTAGTCCCAGCTTTGTAGGATTTTTTCTGCATTTTAACCAATTAAAAAAAAGATCAATACACCTTCTGGGTAGCAGAATCTAGAACATTAAAATTAGGCTTTCTTTGTTATCACCAGATGCTTATACTCCCAGCCACACACTATCTCAACTTCAGATGAGTCTTCATGCTCCAAAGAAAAAAGAAATTTGTGATAGCTTGATGATTAAAGGCACTTTTCTGACAGAGCTTAAACCACAGATGTCCTGTTTCTGGAGTCTCCTGAACATAGAACAGCATATAAAAGCTGACTACTGGTGTTGTATTCCAAGAAGTGAGTATGCAGATGTGCAGTATTCCTGTTTAGTTCCCTGTGGCCTCAGAAGAAGATGCCTCCCTCTGGGGAATCAACTCGCTCTCTGGAGTTGCCTAAGTTTCAAATAGAGCTAATGGGGAAAAGTATCCTTTATTAGGGCTGGATCCCTCACTGCAGATAGTGAGGTACTTTTCTTCAACAGTACAAGTCTAAGCAACTCCCCAAGGCACTTCAGAATTATTGGAAATGAACATGTTAACTTATATAAATTAAGGACATAAATTGAGTTTGTTAGATTTCATCCTTCTTCATCTCATCTTAACTAGAAATTTTATTCAGAGCACTGATTGAGGTCAGAGTCCTAGAAAAAACGTAATCATGTAATTAGGACCAATACTCTAATACATATGCATAACGAAATCTAGATAATATTATTATTGCCACTTCCTATATTCTTATCACATGAATGTTTGGTTGCTTAACTATGCAATTCTAATGTGGTTTTACATACAGCACATACAGGCATAATGTATCTCAAATGATAATCTTAGAGGTAAAAAATTAAGAATATTTTAAGTTTTTAATTCTATGCTACAGTTTGTTTCCTTATTTGTTGTATAAGGATTGCTTCAGGAATCTCATGGAAAAGAGGCAAAACTTGTGCTACTAGAGAGACTGCCTGTCCCTGAAGCTTGATTTCTACCACCACAGCCTACTTAAACATCACTGAGTCTGAAAGACAGCTGGCCAGACACTGTTGCTCTTCTGGTTCTTACAATAATTTTTCTTGTATATTACTTTAATATTTTGAAACTGAGGTACTAATTTTCTTTCTTGCCTTATTGTGAAACAAGATATAGACCAGCAGGATCTGTTGTTGGGAAGAAAAATAAAAATCTCAGTTTATTTTTTAAAAAAAGAGTTTACAGCAATCATTTCATTTGGACTTAAGCTTATGTAGAAGCAGAAAGTGCCCTGAGGTCGTAAAGCCTTCAGCGTACCTGAGGTGAGCTTCGGATGTTGTTTAAATATAGCTCTAACAAATCCTGAGTACTGAGGACTGCTAAACCAAACTATTATTTTGTCTGTTATGCTGGAAAAAATACAAGAAAGGGCTGTTAAATTGAAGAGCTTCTAGGATATGAAGGCCAGAAAATTATGGAGGTATTTATATTGCCCTAATCTAGATTTCTTTTAAAAATTTATTTTGTCGTCGCTTCGTCTTGGTTTCCAGAATGCCAAACAGATGCACGCATACGTTTTTATACAGGATCAAATATACCAATGTTCTGTAGTGAAGCAAACAGGATGTCTGAAATTTTTGAAATTAGATAAAAACCGGTGTTTTCATGGCAACTGTGGCTCAAAAGGAAGCTCCACCAAGTAAAGAAGTGATACTGCATGGAAAACACAAATTTAAGAACAGATCATTTCCTACAAAGCTATTGCAAAGAAACACTCTGTAGGTTAGAAAATTGCTGGGATGCTAAACAAAGCTAAAAGTTCAAGAAATAAACACACTTTTTTTCCAAGTTCTGTAGAATTGCTAAAAGTTCAAGAGAAGTATGCATAGTAGGGAAAGAAAAAAGGAAATTGCTTTTCTTCCCAATGAAGTAATAGTGACAGGCTTAAAATCATCCAGTGATACAACAGCTAGAAAATGAACAGAATGACACGGAGAGAAACATGGAAGAGGAAGTTGTGCCAGAATCTGGGACGTTTATCAGCAAGATCAGTTTCAGACTAACAAGTAAGAAGATGCAAGCAAGAAGATGTGTATTTCCTCTTGAGAGCAATGAAACAAGTAGGTATAAACAGTATGTTTGGAGATCCTCATTCTTGTAGAGAATTCTACAGACACAGCTATACCACAGCACACCACAGCCCACAGTGTAATATATACTTCCTGACAACTATAAACAACGACTCAGAGCTCTGAGTTAGCTAATTTCTCATGCCAAAAGGTAACTAGAGTGCTATACTGCTGCTGGACTACTTCTAATACCCTTGTTTAAACATCACTGGAGAATTTCTGTTCTTCTCTGCAGCCTGCGTTGTAAACATACCTTAAATTAACCCATTTAAATCTACCTACTATCCCTAATAAAAGAGGGGAGATGGGATACTCTTTGTTTCAGTTTAGTTGTAATTATGTTACTATGATCCTAAGTTCTAGTTCTTCAGGAACTCCTTTAGCTGAACAGAGAAGTTTAGCTGTTAGAGAAGTCCACAGTGACTTCACAGGCATTGTGCAGAAATGAAACTGGGGCTGAAGACAATTCTTACCTACAATATCAAAAATAATCCAACCAAAGGTGAGAGAGTAAGCCTCATACACTTCCACCTCTTGTCGTTTATTCTCTATCAAGCATTGGGCTTTTTTTTTTTTTCTTAAATTACTACTATAAAAATTTGATAAAGTATTTTATTTTTTTCATTAAAGGATATTAGTTTAAGTAGAACTGGTAAGTTTTATGCCTATTTCTTTTTATTTATGTAATGTGATTAAATTGAGGAACTACTAAATGTTACTCCTACATTACAGTATTTCATGAAACATTCAGGTTTCAGGAAGACATTTCCTTCTTAAATTGAACAATCAATTGTCATAACATTTCTTAATTTATTTTGCACAAATCTAAAAATAAAATAAATTTTAAGACTACTTATGTCATATACAATATTTACCTCAAAGAACTACTCTAACAACTTGTGACTGAATTTGTACCCCCCTGTGGTTTTGTGGTTTCATTACCATGAACAGAGGCCAACTTTCTCAATCATGCTAAAGGAATTTTTAAATAATTGATACGAAGACAGTTTATGTCAGCAGCACATAATATTATGTTAACCTAAAACAATACTTATTAAGACATTACTTTTTTTAATCTCTTTTATTTTTCCTTTGATTTTTTTGTTTTGAGTTAACATTTAAGCAGTTGTGAGGACTACTTTCAGGAAACACTACATTTTGAAAAAGTACTTTACTAACCATTTACAAACCATTTCCTATAGTCTTACTTAGAATCCCTCTAGAAATATATATGAACTTTTTTCCATTTCAGTGTGAAATATAGTCGTCTCATTCTGATCATTAAGGTGATCCTTTACACCTTTCATTAACTGATCAAACAAGAAACATTTCTACGTTCCCCCACAAAAGATTAACATCTCCATAAAGATATTTTGTAAGAAAAGCAGATAATATTCTATCTAAAAAAGACTGAAAAACATGCAGCAAAGCAAGGTAAGCATTGTAACATATTAGTAAAACCTAGTTTTATGTTAATCTACAATTCCTTAGAAGTTTCCTAATGAAAAAAGGCAAATAACTTGTACCTAAACAGAACACCAAAGCTAAACAAATTCAGTACCACAATGGGAACACTCATTTTTTGTTTAAGTAGAGTTTTGGTTACTTTGATGTACTTTTAAAACAAAAGAATCAAGTTTCATACACAAGTAATTTGTTTCTTTAATCAAGGTACAAATTTTTTGCCTGTCTTCCACTCAAGGTGCTACTATTATTTGGAAAATGCAAAAAGGATGTGTTAAGTAATGATAATGAACGATTTAAAGAGACATTCATCTTTATAGAATGACCTCAAGCACAAAATTATTCGTTGCTTCAACAGTACCCATTTTTTATATGTTGGGTGTATAACCATCATCGCTTTTGAAACCTGCATGAGTTTAATACTGGATAAACAGCAAACAAATTAGTTGTCTCTTTAAATTTTAATTTAATATTTTAACCCTCATGCAACTTTACAAGCTGCTCACAAGACGACATGGAACTTGCTAACATGGTTTAAAGCAACACACTACAGTTATGGGAAAACGGACCACGGCGTAACGTTTTCCTGCTGCGCATTTTCCATAACAAACCAAAGAAAGAAACACAACTTCAGTTTCTGTCAGGCAGACGAAGTCTTTACCTGAACCCTAGGAACAAAAGGCGTTGTTCTTCTACTAAGGCTTTGGCTCTGGTAAGCAAAATTAAAGAAAAAGCAATAAAACAAAACCAAAAAGGACAACACACTGGAAACTAAAAGACCAAAAGTAAAAACAAAGACACACAACTATTACTTTAAACACAGCTTTACACCAATGACGTATTGATCTAACACAAAATATTGTAATGCAATTCATAAATTAAAGCTGCAAATCTATTACCAAATAATATCAAAACTCTGTGATGGAAATTCTGTCCTAAGGGAAATCAGGAGTAATTTTGCCACTGATTTCCCAGGAGCAAGGATTTCTCTTTGCAGGTCCACAGATAACATTTACAGTAGATTCAAAAATAACGTTAACAAAAGGAGCAGGTCACCACAGTGTGATTTAAAAGTGGAGTTAGGAAACATAAGTTCAGCTTGATCATCTCTTTCATGAAGCTTGTAGATGCATATTCAGAGACAGAAACAAGAACAGTTCACACACTGATGGCTTTGGTTATTCTCTAGAGCAAAACAAGTAAAGAAAAGGTTTTCTCTTTTCTGCAACTGTAAGAGTCATTTCTATAAAAAGCTCTCCTAAACACTTCAACAATTAAAAGAAAGGCAGTGTTGTCTGGTAGCAGCTTTACATGGGGAAGACACAATCGATGTATTTCAATTCTCTACCAATTATGACAGAAAAGACATTTGGTATGTACAGAAAACCCTTGCGTGAATCTAGAGCGTTTACCAAACTTTAGTAGTTTCATTGCACACATAGATGCATTTATAACTCCTATTTTTGTGAAGTAACACTTCAGACCACATATAGCCTTATGGCTCCATCAAGACTACATCCAGTACAGGCAGCACACGTATGTTCCCATACTAACTACAAACTCCAACCCACCACTCTCCAACTTAGGGCAACAGCTAGTGAAGTGGTATAGAAGGGGTACAAGCATGGGAAGTGGACAGAACAGGAACACACATTGATACCTCAGGGCCATTGATTTGGGGAACAGGAACATGTGAGCAGGTCACAACAACCACTGCATTCTGCCAGATTTGAATCTCCATTATCTCTCTGCTCAGTTTTCCTGAGATTATTGATTTATTTCAAAGTGATGGAAAGAAGCTACCATTCAATACACTTTAGTAAGAAATATACCCAAAGTGTACCAAAGTATGGAGACAAGCAGTGTGATGATGCTTCTGGCAGCCTCCTTGCTTACTTAGTATGCACAGATGCTAGAGAAATCTGTTCCATAAAATGTGTGAAGTAATCTGTTCTCACACCAAAGCAAGATGATAGATAAGAAAATTTGACAGTGTTTTTTTGTCTGATGTGCTACTGTGTTCTGTGAGGTGCAGCAGCTGCATACTGCCCCTATTCTGCACAAGCAATGCGACATGGAATCATAGAATCATTAAGGTTGGAAAAGACCTCTAAGACCACCAAAAATCCACCTGCTGACCCAACATCACCATGCCCACTAAACCATGTCATGAAGTGCCACATATACACATTTTTTGAACAGCTCCAGTGATAGCGATTCCACCACTTCCCTGGGAGTCTGTTCCAATGCTTAACCACTCTTTCAGTGAGGAACTTTTTCCTAATATCCAACCTGAACCTCCCCTGGTGCAACTTGAGGACATTTCCTGTTGTCATCTCACTAGTTACATGAGAGAAAAGACTGACCCTCACCTCACTACAACCTCCTCACAGTATTCAAGGTGTGGCCTCACCAGTGTTGAGTACAGGTCGACAATCACTTCCCTAGTCCTGCTGGTCACACTATTTCTGATACAAGCCAGGATGCTGCTGGCCTTTTTGGCCACCTGGATGCCCTGCTTGCCCACATTCAGACAGCTCTCAACTAACACCACCAGGTCCTTTTCCACAGGGCAGCTTTCCAGCCACTCTTCCCCAAACCTGTAGCATTGCATGAGGTTGTTGTGACCTAAGTGCAAGACCCAGCACTTGGCCTTGTTGAATCTCATCCCTTGGTCCATCAATCCAGCCTGTCCAGATTCCTCTGCAGAGACATCAAGAAGATCAACATTCCTGCCCAACTTCGTGTCATCTTCAAACTTACTGAGGGTGCAGTCAATTCCCTCACCCAGATGATCCTTGAAGATACTAAACAGGAATGGCCCCAAAACTAAGCCCTAGGGAACACCACTTGTGACTGGCCTCCTACTAGATTTAACTCCATTCATACAACTCTCTGGGCTTGTCCATCCATCTAGTATCCACATCCCACTCATATCTATAGCCCAGTGAAAGGGTGCTAGAATATGACCTACTCACATACAGTAAAAGTAGACCTTCAGCCTGCTTCTGGTCCGTATTACGTGAGAAATACAGACATATCAGAACGTTGCGATCCTATAAGGGATAGAATATCTGCCACCATGCACCAAGAACCCTGACATGCTATATTCTGCCTTGGAAATTGGATGCCAATAAACATATTGTGTGCACTACCTAAAACTTTCCAGGATTTGATGCTAGAGCAACAGCAATTTACTTGTGTAGAAGTAAAAAAGAAAGGGGAAAAAGAAAAAATGAAAAGGGGAAGGGGAGCACGTCACATATTTGACCTCACCCCCTCAATTTGCTAACATATTATATCCTTCACAATGTGCAATATCCACTTTCATTTGTGCCACAGATATTACAACTATAAATAATATTTCATTGCTTTATAAACTGACTATGTACAGAAAATCTATTGAAGTGCTTCCGTGGTTTAGCTGTACAATGAAACAGGTTAATTTTATAAATGACATCCTTCTTCTGCTAGAATTACCATCAGTACAAAAATAAAGTATTGTAATTTTATACCTGTGACCATTAACACAGTCTTCTAGTGGTGTTATCAGTCTCTCAACCTAACTATTGTAAAAAGCATTCCAAGTTATACTTTTAATGTGGTATTGAAAAAATATTCACCATGCAGTAATGAAGTGAAGAGCACCAACATATAAAGAACACACTGACTTCTTCTAAACTATATTAAAAGAAAAACAAACCAGTGAAAAACCACAGAAACAGGAACCAGACAAAGCAAATAATAATAAAACAATAATTGCAGTAACAGCCAGATACTCCTCTGAAAGAGTAATGTGGATCAAAAATGCCATAAAATAAACTTCATGGAATACAGATCAATTATGTATATTTTTTTGTAAATTATAACACACAACAGTTTGCTGTTAAGTTTTTAATTTTTTTTAAATTAAAGATTTTTAAATTAAATATCTCAGAATCATAGAATGACAGTTGTAGAATGGTTTGAGTTGGAAGAGACCTCGAAGATCATCTAATGCCAACCCCCCTGCCATGGGCAGGGATGCCACCACTAGACCAGGTTGCCCAGGGCCCCATCCAGCCTGGTCTTGAACACTGGCAGGATTGCCAACTTATCTGGGTAACCCATCCCAGTGCCTCACCACACTCTGAGTAAGGAATTTCTTCCTAACATCTAATCTATACCTCCCTTTTTTAAGTTTAAAACTCTTCCCTCTTGTTCCATCATTATCTGCCCATGTAAAAATCTTCCTCTTTTTTATAAGCCCTCATTAGGTATTGCAAGGCCACAATAAGGTCTCCCCAGGAGCCTTCTCTTCCCCAGGCTGGACAATTCCAACTTTCTCAGACTGTCTTCTTAGCCCTTTGATCATCTTCATGGTCCTCCTCTGGGCCCACTTAAAAGTTCCACGTCTTTCTTGTGCTGAGGGCTCTAGACCTGGATGCAGTACTCCAGGTGGGGTCTCATGAGGGCAGAGTGGAGGGGCAGAAGCACCTCCCTCCACCTGCTGGTGCTGCCTCTTGCCTTGTGGGATCTTGTCAAAGGCCTTACAGAAGTCTAGGTAGATGACATCAATTGGTCTTCCCTTGAGAACTGTTGCAGCCACTCCATCATAGAACACAAACAGATTGGTCAGGAAGGATTTGCCTTTAGTGTAGCCATCCTGGCTCTCTTGGATCACCCCGTCTCGCACGTGCCTTGACACTGGTTCCTTGAGGATCTGTTCCATGATCTTCCCAGGACAGAGGCAAGGCTCATGTTCCCTGGGCCCTTCTTCCTATCCTTTCTAAAAGGAGGGTTCATGCTACCCCTTTTACCAGTCATGGGGCCTTCACCTGACTGCCATGATTTTTCAAATATGGTGGAGAGAATCATTTGAGAAGAATAATTATTAATGGAAAGAAGTTTTCCTTGCTATATGAGATGCTTTGCTTCATGGGAAATCCTATTGGCCAGCTTTGGAGCGTCACAGTAAACCCAAGAGAAGGAAACAGGTACACAAACCAATGCCAAAAGAGAGCAAAACACAGAAGACTGGACAAGCAAAGATATCCCTGAATGATAGAGAGGCATTGCTGCAGCTAAACTGCCTAAAACCATACTGAACAGAGAAATACATTCCAAAACACCATTAATATAAAAAAACCTTGAAGAATCTTTACCACTGTCTGAATAAGGATACATATATCCACATATTTATTCAAATACTTCAGACCTTACAAGATACCTGCCTATTAAACCACAGCTGCCTTAAGAAAAGGTCATCAGTACTATGTGGCATTGTCCAAAAGCACAGAAAATACTTCCAAAATCTTGCCTATCACCCATTCCCTCAGATCCATCACACCTGTCTGAACTCAGCCACCAGTGCTCACTATATCATCCTGTGCCTGTCTACTGTCAGGGTTCTGCAGTTATTCCCCTGCCTAGGCCCTCATTATAAAGAGCACATTCCCAATTAGATTCAAAATTCAGTATTTCCTTCCAGTTCCATCTTACTTGGTTGTTTGGAACAAAGGAGGTTACCATCAACTGTTCTGTCAGAAAAGAGACGATTAAAAACATGGAAAATAAAAATGTTAATGCTCATCTATTCTGTAGTGTTAAAACTAAAATATCCTTTTCAACTGAACGAGATTTTTAAAATCGATTTTTTCCCCATTACTTCATCCTTACTAAAGGTCTAACACTAGAAAATTTCACAGTCCATTCTAATTTTCAAAACATCTCCAACTCTACAAAGAGTTGGGTTTGTTTTTTTCACAAATTCATCCAAAGTTTAAAAACTTTTTAGTTATAAAAAGAGAATACAAAATTTTAAAAAGTGAAGGAACAACTATTCATTAAACTACCATCAAAACACATAAATTCCCAAATTTGACAAAAATTTTTTGATTTTCAAAGCTGACTTAAAATATTAGATCAAAAAGAAACTAGAGATTTGTTGTTTCAAAAAACACTGTTCCTGTAGAATACTTCAGTTCTCTTAAATCGATTTTTTCTAAAAACATATCTGGGTTTACATTTCAATGTGCCAACTTAGGTGCCAAGTTGCTGTCTATCCACAATACTTTAGACACTTTGACAGCCACCCTTCCTTGCAAAGAGAAAAGTTTAGTACTAGCCTCCCAAAACCTTGATCCAACAGCAGCTGGAGCTAGGTTGTGCCATCAACATGATTAATGTGGATATACAGCTATTTCCAACTTTCTTTACCTGGTGAGGTAAGATAATTGTACAATTTTTCTAACTGTTTACTAATGTTAAGTGTTTCCATTAAGACAATTGGACTTTAATTTAGAGAGTTACTGTGCATTTCTGATTTGAGTGTCATTCAACTGAAGCTGTGTGTTCTCATGTATCAGCCGGTCTCTGAGGGAAACAAGGATACTTGTGTAGTAGAAAGTATTTCATATAAGTGCATACAGTACAAAAGGAAGTACAAAGAGTACAAACATAGGAAAGATCTTAAAATGTCTAAGATTATTTGATTTCCTTCAAGGGAAAGAAATGTTAAAAGCTTATTAATAAAGGCATTCATATCTTGAAACAAGAAAAAGAAATAAAAACCAGGAATGACGTCTTCTTGAGTTAAACACTGAACTTATATATCACAGAATCACAGAATCTTAGGAGTTGGAAGGGACCTCGAAAGATCATCTCTTCCAACCCCCCTGCCACAGCAGGATTCCCTAGTCCAGGTCACACAGAAATGTGTCTAGATAGGTTTTGAATATCTCCATAGGAGACTCCACAACCTCTCTGGGCAGTCTGTTCCAGTGCTCTGGCACCCTCATGGTGAAAAGGTTTCTTCGTGTATTCACACGGAACCTCCTATGCTTCAGCTTACAACCATTGCCTCTTGTCTTGTCACTGGACTTTACTGAGAAGAGCCTGACCCCATCCTCCTGACACACACCCTTCACATATTTAAAAGCATAGATGAGGTCACCCCTTAGCCTCCTCTTCTCCAAGCTAAAGAGACCCAGCTCCCTCAGCCTTTCCTCATAAGGAAGATGTACCAGCCCCTTCATCATCTTGATGGCTCTGTGCTGGACTCTAGAAAACTTTGTGAATTCTATTATCAGTAAATTAGAATACACCTTCAAATCTTCTAATACTATTCTTACGCACTTCAAACTGCAATACCCTATTAAACCATAAAAGCAACAGACTTACTGACTTTACTAATAGATCCTAATCTTAAATTCCTGAAGATTCTGTTTCTGCAACTAAGAAAGTGAAGAAGTTAGGTCTGTGTACGTCCTATTGGGAACATCTTTCCTCAGTGCCTTTGTGTTGGATGTTGGAACAGCTAATTCGGGATCACGAATTTCATGCTGGGAACAAGGAACCAAAACTTTTTGACAACGTAACAGTTTATGAGATTGAGCCAAAAGAGATTTCTTTCTCTCCTGTTTCCACTATAAGCAATTTTTGCTGTCTTCTAAAACTAAACTGGTTTTCAGAAACCTCGTTCTGTGTATTTGGACAGTTTGGGTTCACATTCACTTGTCATTGTATTCTGTGCAAAGCATTTTTCACACTACAGTCAAGATTTTTGGTTTTCCATTTATCCAATGGATTGAGTCTTCCTAAGTAATTAAGCACAACACTTACAGAAAATTAAAAATTAGCTACTGTAGATGTCTGGCCTGATAAGCAAAACAAATAATTGCAAAATGGAGCCAACATGGCTGCTGAACAGACTTAGAAGTATTTTATCCTCTCTTCTATCAATATCATAAACCATTTCTGGTTAGATTTTATGCATAACTTTATGGTATGCTCATTATCTTAACATAAACAAAGAAATATGAATTTGATAATTTCAAACTTATTTTACACCAGTTTTGTACCAGTCCCATTCCATTTTCCTCTCCTTTTCAATGTGTACCAGGCAACAACCAAGCACTTTTGAAAAATCACAGTTTAGTGTTGTAAATGGCAGGGAAAGGTCTACAAAACCCAAGTTCTTCAGTTTAGTACAAAATGTTACCCTTTTAAAGAAAACATTCATCTAATGAACTTCATTCTAATGAGAGTGAAGAACAAAAGTAAATAACATTGGTACAAAGACTACAACATAAGTGAACAATCAAAGCAGTATCTGGGGAAAGGTATATATGAAAGCTGGTGCATAAGTAGTAAGCAATATTAATGTCCAAGCACACAGGTCATAAATCTACTAACTGTACATGTAAGTGTTAAGAGTTGAAAACGTGTATACACTCAACAGCACAAACATAACTGGAGGCCAAGATTAGACCTCTCTGAAAATTTGACTCTACCAGTCTAGCTTAACACATGTGTATAGCTAATTCAACATATATAAAAGTTCCAGAAGCTAGTAAAATGGAATGTCTTTGTGAAACTATGGCTGTGTCTACACTGAGATATATAACATTAACAAAAAAAAATCAGTTTATCAAGAAATTTATGTTAGACGTGGCTTGCATTCTGCAGTGAGAGCTGTATATGCTGCAAAAAGTACAACATTAATATCAATGAAATGTTTACATACTGAGAGTTGTCCAGACAAGAACTGTGGAACATCCCTTAACATGCCAGGACTCATAGGAGAAGTCACTGAAATAGAAGGTCGGTCCATTTTTTGAGATTCAAATGAACTAGAACCTGCAATTATAAATAAAAATATTTTATAAATAGTATCACTTATGTGTTTGTCACAACATTCTTTAAATAAAAACTGTAGAAGTATGACTAAAAATACAAGAAGTTGTGGTAAATGTTTTTATATTTATTTGTAATTGACAAATAATGATACTCAATCTTTTGGTGTTCAGAAGCAACCAAAAGCTTTTATTTTAAAACCGTTTACTCAGATATTTCTGACTGTAATTATGTCGGTAAGTTGAAGGTCCCAAATTCATAAATAGTATAAAATCCTAAATAATATACTTTGTTGTGGTCAAAGTTATTCACTCTTCTGACTTACTGTCTTGTACAATCTGACTGATTTTTAGTGAGATTTTTACAAAACCATCAAGATGCATGTAATTTTTTGTTTCAAAACTACAAGGTCTGCAAACTGTCAAAGGACAATTTATGACCAAAAAAAAACAGAGTAAAAGTAAAATACTTTTATTAATACAAAAGATAAGCCACATCTGACAAAATATAAAAGGGAATTTATTTTAAGACTTGGCTGATCAGTGAAAAGTTGTTGGAAGAGTTTTTTATATTATTATAATCAACTTTATGCCACTGCATTTATTCATGGCTTCTATTAGAAAAGAATTCTGAACAAATGATAAAAAATAACTTCAGGCTGAAATCCATTTTATCAGGCCTAAGCCAAGGAACAAGTTATTTTTTCCCCAGATGAAATACTGGTTTAGCCAATTTAAGGAGTTCTGGCTGGTTCTAATAAAGTCAAATTATTCTGACTTCAAAGTACCTATCTCTCAGGTTGTAAATAAAGAACACTGCATGCCCATTTTTAGTTTATAAGGTTCAATTGAAATGCAAAAACAACCCCAAAAACCAGGAAAATAAAAATTGCTATTAATGTTCTCCTATATTAGTTAGAATGGTTTTGTTTTCAAACAAAGATAACCTAAGCTTATAGCCAAATGTTAAGCCTAAATCAAAATATCCTGACTTTTGATAGTTTATTATTAAACACAGGTAGATAGATAATACAGTAAGATGGCATAGAGACAAATACAGACAAAGAGACAAGAGCTATACTGACTGTAGATGACATTTTTCAATCTATTTGTTCTTACATAAAAGAGAGAGAAGATTTTCCTACCCCACAATTGAAACTTACTGGACTCCAGCTGTGCATGTGTGCTGTCAGGTATTCTGGGAATGTCCCTGAAATCAGGAAAATTAAAACAGGCTGATCCTTTATCTACCAAGCATATTCAAATTTCAGTTACACTACAACACTTCTCAAGCCACCATGGAATGCCTCTGGAAAGGTGCAAGATCTGTTAGCTGTCTTCAGCCACTGTGAAGAATTATCTTTTATTCAGTATAAATAATTTCAGTGATGAGTTAAAGCCTACAGAACAAGTGTTTTGGTGGATGCAGCAGAGAGGCTGCACAGTAACAAATAAAAAAAGGCCATGAATAAATAAATAAATAAAATCTCCAAGTTAAAGGCAGACTAAAACTGTGGTCAGTACACTTTATAATGACCTAATACATTAAATAAATTTATTGGAACCTCACTCAAACATACTAGACTGTCAATAATGGCTATTGCAATATGCCCTTTACTGTCCTTGAACTCCAAATTTGGACAGTCTTATGTTTTCCATGACTAAAAAGTGCAATTTCATGTGGTAAAATTGCACACTTGCATATACATGAGATTTTGCAACACCTGTACTAAATTGTGTGTAAAGCTTTGTGATTTTAAAGCATATAGTCACAATGACTAAATACTTCATTATGCCCACCCACCTTCCAAAGGAACATTCTTTCTCTAAGTTGTAAATGTTACTGTATGCTAATAAAAATGATCAATATGCTAATCAATAGTTGCAGAGGCATTTGAGCAGAATCAAACTTCAGCTCTGAGTCACAGCAAGAAAGATATTTAAAATCATGATGTATATTTCTGTGCAGTTCGTTTCTTTAAGCTTGCATTGGGTGTCAGTGCCCAGTGGCTGGCAGCAGGGGCTGTGAGGGCAGGTCTGTGAGGAGAGGCCCCGGGCTGCCCTGTGCCAGACACAGCCAGTTCCATTGAATGCACTCCTGGGCACAGCTGAACCCCTCACACAAGGTGGTGAAAACCAAGATGCCATAGACACCATGGTCAGAGAAGGGGAAGGGAGAGGAGGAGTGTCCACAAGCCCCATTCCCCATCCCCCTGCATGGCTTGGCAGAGAGGGAAAGTGGAAGAGATAGGAACAAAAGAGTGACTTTGAGCCTGGAAAGAACGGAGGAGAGGGGAAGGTGCTTTTAGTTTTGTTTTTATTTCTCAATATCCTATTCTCTTATCAATTCCTTGTAAATTAAACTAATCTTCTGCAAGTAACGTCTGTTTTGCACATGAGGGCATTGGATAAGTGATGTCTCCATCCTTATCTTGACCCATGACCTTTTCCATCCTATTTTCTCCACCTGTTCTGCTGAGGAGGGGAAGGGAGAGAGTGGCTGGGTGGTTGTTTGGTGGCCAGCTAAGATCTACCCACCACAAATGTATATGAAAATGTAGGGGAAATAAAAATGCTTTCAGTGATATCTACTATACAATGAAAAAGAGTCTGCAATCTATATAAATAAAACTTCCTAGTTCCTTTTGATATAACATTTCCAAACATTTTTCAAGAATCACTGGAAAGACAGCTTTACTAAGTAGATTGAGGAATCTTTCCAAATGAATTGATACACAGTATCCAATAATTCAAATTAACCAGAAGATATGTAACTGTTGCAACTGCCTACTGTAAACAAGGAAAAAAAAAAATCACTCTCTCAGTTGTTAGTAAGCAAAATTTACCAGAAACTAACAAGAACTATTAAAGAAGTAAATATTTAAGTGTGCATATTTGATATATGTAGAACTTACAAAGAGAACCAGTATTTGCCTAATGCTTTCCTCAGAAATACACTTCTGAGTCTACATTGTAATTTTGAGAAGTATTTTTATCATATGAGTTTAAGAAGAAAATCTTGAAAGCATGTATCATTATGAAAAGATTGAGTGTGAGTTTTCTATAAATAGCTGGAAAAATAGACTTGAAAACTTTGAACATTATCATTTATGTTCTGAAAGTATACAGAGCCTAGTGTTTCACAGGAGTTTTAGGCATCTCTTTACATTTTAAAATGTATTCCACTGCAAGCAGGTTTTATAAAATAATTAAGCATTGCTTTCCAATTCAGAACAGTAGTAACTATGAATATAATATGCATTTTCAAATAACTATTTCTGAGAATTAGAAAGCAGAAAATAGATAAGTTCTTGCCTAGAAAAGGCAGCCAGCACACACAGAAGAGCAACTCAGCCATCAATTTTTACTTTAAGATAGAAAAAGGGATAAGATGTATGCCAAAATGGTATGATAATTTTTATTGAAAGGAGCTTTCCGCTTTATCTTCCTTTATCAGCTTAGCTTGTCACCTTCAGCTTTCATAGCAGTCAGCCCATAATAAAATGAAGAAGAACTAACAATCATGTTTACTGGAATTTAGTTTTGTATTCAGAATACCAAGATGTGGCAACAGGTTCTCTTTCTCAGCTAAGTTAATTGCACGTAACTGACTGAAGATTTCCAGCATGAGTTAGTGCATTGCCATGAGACCATCAGAAGACTCTCTTTTTAAGTAATAGGGCATACCTCAATGCAAAAGTTAAATCCTTCAAGTGGGTATCACTTATTCTAATTGAAATAATTATCGCTTCTGACAGTTGGTATATCTGAACTTTTAATGATTTTAAGTACCTTGAAACTTTAGTCCCTGGGGTAGAACACAGGCCCATGGTGTTATCTTTCCTTGGGCAAGCATAAGATCTTAATTTCTATAGTCCATGTGATTGTAATCTGAAATCTTCTAAACTGAGAAGATATGGTATTTTCACAATTTCATTTCACCAACTCGAATTTTATATTGTCAATTCCAAAATTCAAACAGTTACATTCATCTAACCAGAATCTAAAACCTTCCTAAAGCTTTTAAGACAAGGCTGGTTGGGGCTCTGGGCAATCTGATGTAGTGGAAGGTGTCCCTGCCAGGCAGGGGCGTTGGAACTAGGTGATCTTTAAGGTTCCTTCCAACTCTGACAATTCTATGATTCTACTAATTTGCAGAAAGTATTCATCACTAAGACTTCATTTATAAACACATTTACAGAATCACAGAATCATTACGTTTGGAAAGGACCCTCAAGATCATCTAGTCCAACCGATAGCCCTACACTACTCTCATCCCTAAATCATCCCCTGAAGAAACACATCTATCCTCTTCTTAAAAACCTCCAGGGATGGTGACTCCACCACCTCCCTGGGCAGCCTATTCCATTATCTAACCACTCTTTCAGTAAAGAAATTCTTCCTAATATCTAATCTAAACCTACCCTG